>CM042757.1:9527688-9540188 GCA_022496165.2 Catalaphyllia jardinei | reverse complement strand
TATGGCTTTCTTATAACGTGTCGACATTTTCTAGATTTAATTGAATTTGTCAAATTTTCCGCCACAATTTGAGAAGCTTCACTTCTTGTGGAGCGCGTCCTATTTTAAGCTTTTATAAATAACAAACTTTTTTTGTTTTGACCTACCGTGGCTGAGCTGGTTTTCCGCATGAAAACACCGATAGCACTTGTATTTTGGCTTCATAAATAAGCCGAAGGTGAATGGACTGTGTGAATAATTGAAAAGAAACTGAAATGTATTGTATCAACGACTACAAAGAGCATTTCAGCCGGCATTCGAATCAAGCACTGCCTGGCACAGAAATGAAAAAAAATTATGCGTCAAATGCCTTACTTCAGCGTTATTTTGCCTCGCACACTCAATTAATGCTTGATTTATGAGAAATTGGCGGGGCAGTGCGGACCTCTTCCCGAAGCATTTATAAGACCAAAATCTGCGATTTTTCAACCCTATTTATGACCTGACCCTTAATTTACGCCCTATCGCAAACCTGCCTTAGTTCCCTATGTCATATTGTTTGAGCTTCCTGGATCTCCAGCCTTATCAACTACTGTCTGATTGCTGGTCTTATCGATAATGATGAAAAACTAGCTTCTTTTAAAAATACTGAACATATCAAATTCAAGACTGAAGGGCAAAAGTCATGCCCAGTTTGAGACCAAAATGACCAAAATGGATACTCTATTTCTGACCTAAATGTAGTCAAAGAACCATACCCTCTGAGGCTGGACACACCTATACCCATATAAGGAAGTACCCCTCTCTATCCTTGCGCAGGGGGGAGTATCACAAACAAATACATTTCGAAGTGTGTTAATGCGTAGAAATCTTGAATTAATTTATAGCTCTTTCTTTTCTCATTGAATAGGTTCAGTACTATATCTCGCCTTGATGAAAAACCCTAGGCTCTGGCAACTGAGCGAATCACAAAGCAGCGCATTAGCACAAATCCCCTTCACCCCGGGACTTTTCATGTACAAGTTATCAAAACTCCAGCCTTTCTCAGGCTGAAACGGGAACGAAACACTATTTCCTTCAGAGAAATAGCTTCTTGTTGCGTATATGATGCTCGAAAATTTACAAACCTTGACGAAGTTAATTAAGAATTAATATTCAAGCTATTTATTTTTGGTGAATTGAACAAGAAAGGTCAGAATTTTTTTTAAACGAACTCATTTACAATGGAAAATATTTTACTTTACGGCATTCTATTTTGTTTCTTTCGCGTCAGGGTTTGTCGTGTCACACAACACGATTTTGTTTACGCAACATCAGTCTGACAAAGTTTGCTAACACAGTTGGCAATATAATTGCAAGGTCTATTTGAACTAGAGGCCTTGCTGCGTGCACCGAGGCAGTTCTTAATTATACTGAGAAGCACTAGCTATATTACAATTGAGCTAACTGTCCGTTTTGCATTTGAAGTCGTACGAAATTCAATAAAATCGATTTGCTCAAGCTATTCTAACTGCGATTGCATTTCTTGAAATCGGCAAGGGCGTAGCCAGGGGGGTCCTAGGGTGCTCGTGCCCCCCCCCCCCCCCCTTTTGTAAGCCTTTTTGTAAGCAAACAACCTACAATATTTAGGTGACAATCTGGTGAGTACCCTCTGAATGACTCAGTGTGCCCCCCCCCCCCTCTTTGAAAAATCCTGGCTACGCCCATGAATCGATCAATAGCTCGATTGCAGGCCTTTAGGGCGTGAAATGAGTCTAGGTCTTCATATCAACTTATAAAGGCTTCAGTCTATTTTCGTTAGCCTTTAGCGTTTTTTTCTTTTTGCGTTTCTCAAGCAAGTGAGACGAGTGCAAGGGATTCACGCGAGGAGAGGAGCTTGTCTCGTACAACATGTGTTCCCCGCGCTCAGAAAATGCATACATATCTGTTGAGAGGTGCCTACTCTTTTAATGTACTGTTGAAGCAGAGAACTCTTGAATTGGGATACTGCCTCTGTCTTGCTGGTGTAGTAATCAGATTATACTGATTCAAAGGCTCTTTGTAAAGAGATAAGAGTACTAATATCCCTCTTCCTGCAGTCTCTTGGTGTATGGTACCGGTATCGTAGTAGTATCAAGCACAATTGCTTTATAATGAGACAAACTTGAATGTTCACTATAAGAATGAAGCCATTCGCAGAGCTGATTCCTTAATTGATTGTTGTTATGATTTAAAGAGCACAACCATTATTGCAACAATTAATGAATTGTTGCCCACATTTTGTCCAAATGCCAGCAGAACTCTTTGGCTATATGATGGTTGTATTCTTGACTTGCACGTGACGTCATCATGTTCTTAAATTCAAATTTAATCAGGCATAAAGCATGAATAAGGCATAAATTTATATCTGTGTACAACTTTTCAGCTCAGTGGCTTGCTTCGTCTGGAAACCAGCGAATTTTGAATTTCAGAGTTATGGTGGTGCGTGACATAGAGCTACGAACGCGTTTGTTGAAAAATATATACTTATCTCGTGCCTTTTTAGCCTATTCAGAAGTGAAAGTATTACGAAAAGTGCTTATATAAATGCTAATTTGCTCAGTACAGATAATAACTCGCCTAGATAGCCAAAGCTAGTTCCAGATGTTTAATTTATACTATTTTTCAAAATGGCGGCTCCATACTGGTCTCTATGAATTTGTGCAAAATCTTTCGACGAATATCTGAAGATTGGAATCGCACAGCTTAAAACTTGCACAATTATCGTCTTTGTAAATCTCCTATAACATCTCAGTTTCTTGACTAAATCCACTGAATGGTTTTCGAATATTTTTTTTACTACGTCCGGATTGCGTAACAGTACAAGCCTGGGTAAACATACATTAAGGAACCACACGAGGTAAAGAAAAGATCTTTTGACCTCGGTGGGAATCGAACCGGAGGTCGTGGGTTCGATTCCCACCGAGGTCAAAAGATTTTTCTTTACCTCGTGTGGTTCCCTGATTCCCTTTACTAGGGCTAACGCCCAGTGGGTTATTCATGGGTTCAATTAGCACTAAAAAAAATTTACACTTCAGAGTTAATTCTCTGTTACATCATTTGTGTTCATAGTGCTACGCGGCACAACATTCATATGTACCCTTACTTTCTCTTCGCCGCGATTCACCATCCTAATCGACCCCGACTTTCTCTGTCCGACCTCGTAGCTCAGTTGGCAGAGTAACGGTAGATCTATTCCGGAGGTCGTGGGTTCGCTTCCCACCGAGGTCAAAAGATTTTTTCTTTACCTCGTGTGGTTCCCTGATTCCCTTTACTAGGGTTAACGCCCAGTGGGTTATTCATGGATGCGATTAGCACTAAAAAAAAAATTTACACTTCAGAGTCAATTCTCTGTTACATCATTTGTGTTCCTAGTGCTACGCGGCACAACATTCAACATACATTAGCTTCTTTTCTATATTTGTGCTTAGCTTAAACGTAAAATAATTCGGTACATCGGTTTGACTCTTGTAAAAACACATAGAACTAGGTTGCAAGTAAACTGACAACTTCTCTAACCTTTCTGGTCTTGTTGCTTACACGTTTTTGAGTTCGTGCTGGGATTCTACTTGGTCCAATAATGCGATGTCACTTCTGAAGATGCCTTAGTATGTGACCTCATTGTCCTAGGAATCATGAAGTCCGTGCTAACTTTTAACGACAACTTCTGTAAATGTTACCATTCTCGTCCCTGGAGGCGCCGCTCCATCTGGTCAGCACCAAGAATCGCGACCTCTGGCCAGGTGCAACACCGGAAGTCCGCGATTCAAGGACTTCCCGTCACTCTGTGCATGCTCAGAGTCAAGTCTGACAAATGTGATTGGTTCTGGTCTCAATCTATTGTGTTTACAAAGCCATTCAAAACCGGAATGTCGTTGGACGGGGCCAGAGGTCGCGATTCTTGGTGCTGACCAAAAGGAGCGCGACCTCTGGGGACGAGAATGTAAACGTTACTAGGTGCTCAGCGGCCCTGCTCTACGCATGCACGATGCACAGGTGACGCATGCGCTTTAGAGACCAGACGGCGATTAGTGCCTGAACGAGGAAGAAAATAGAGCCGAAATTTAAACCCAGGCCGCACTGCCTGGGTAACCACCAGTGAGTTTAATTTCGCTAAATTATCATCAATGCAGAATTTTCTTGCTATTGGACTTAGCAAGCGCAATCGAAAGTGAAATTTGGTTTATCAAAGGTTTGTTTAAAACTTTGACAGTGTTGCTCCAAATGTAAAGCATATCATTAGCAAGATTGTGCTGTCAAGGACAAGCCTAGTGAATTTTTTTGGTTGCTTTGATCCTGCAAACAAAAAACAGCGTAGCCAATACGATATGCTTGATGATAATGGGATTTTTCTTACAAATATTGATGATTGGAAGCTTCATAGAAAGCGCAAGTCTGATAATCATTATTACACCGTTGTCCGCTCTTTGAATGAAAAACCAGAGAGGGTTTTTTAAGATCATGTTTTACATTCAATCAAAACTACAGATACCCCGCTGAGATCATTCTTAATTGGAGGTGTGGGCGCTGGCAGAAGTACAGCTATAAATGCATTGTATGGAGCTCTATGTCAAAACTATTACAGATGAAAATCCAGATAATATGTGAAAGTTGTGAAAGCAGCCCTTAGAGTCTCCTTAGTGATAAGAGCAGCATTCAACATAAAAGGTAACATGTCGCATTTTGCTTTTAAGATACCTGACAATGGAGGTTTTGAGTATTGTAACAGACTAACCACTGTAAAGATCAAACCAAAGAAATTAAAGCTTTTAATTATTGATGGAATCTTTATGGTTAAGGACGTGGTATGTTCAACTTTTGAATTTACGAATACAACAAATAAAGGGAACCAAGGAGCCATTTTTTGGAATAAGTTTGATAACTGTTGGAAATCTCTTCTTCATCAAACCAGTTTTCTGATGAGCGGATCTTTGAAAATTGTCAATCTGGCCATGCTTTAGCAACTAACATTCTTCATCGTCTTTGAATTGACAGAAATAATGAGACAAAAAGATGAGGGAGGGAAAAACTCTGAAGATGATATAACCATTTTGAAACAAAGACTTGAATGGAACACGAGAAAATTATAATTATTCAATGAGCACAACATATTTATTTACTAAAAAAGGCATCAATAGATGCTCACAACAATGTCCTAATCTGTATCTGACTATATTCCTAAGAACATACCTGCAGACTTGAACACCTCGATTCATGTAAACGGTTGAGTTTTTCTTTTGGGAAGGCGTGGGAGGGGAGAGGTGTTGGATTTCCCCCCCTCCCGCTCCTCTCCTGCTTATCCAACGTTAAGTTTTGCCCAGGCTACACTCGTCTATAAATTTTAGTTCGCGCGGTAGCTCGGAGGTGACGTTGATCAACGAGCTTTCTATAGCTGCTGTCTAAAGGAAGTCTACCAGAGGACATCATTGAGTCCAGTGAAGCTGCAATTCTAACGATTTGCTAGAAAGCGTCGTCCATTGTCGTACATGAAGCCGTCCTGAGATGCATTAGACGCGGGACGTCATTTAGCCCCGTAATCGTAGTCCATTTGGACCGTTGCATGTGACGATAATGTTGTTGGCTTCGACGTGCAATGGAGTAGACGTTTCTAGCTGCTGTTGGCGTTATTTGGCCAGAACTTTGATGCGGCGTAAGGCTTAGAAAAAAATTTGTTGTAGAGATGACATGCTTCATTCCCGCTCGTGGAAACCGAAGTACATCCAGGACATTGCTGTTTGCGAGCAAAACATGGCCACGAACAGAGTCAAAGGCTGATCGATCGTGAGTAAACCTTTCATTTCCTTCTTTTATCAATTTCAGGCGTTTTCGACCTAGCTAACTATCAGACATGTCTGTAATTCGCCAGCGCGGGGTAGATTTATTGCTGTGGTTTCCGGTCGATAATTGACCTGCTGACATCATCAGTGCGGCAATTATGTCCGAGTTTACTTAAAGTTCAATCGATTCTGTAATGTAATGTAATGTAATGTAATGTAATGCAATGCAATGCAATGCAATGCGCAGCAGTGCAGTGTAATGTAACGTAATGTAATGTAATGTAAAGACTTTATTTAAACACGGAAAATCTTCAGATAGAAAACTAAAACTACGTATAACTGTTTTACATGATTGCCGTGAGGGAATCCGATATATCAGCCAAAGCTACCTTCTTAATAAGTTGTTTAAAATGATTAACAGATGCATCGTTTTTTAAGCTTTTGGGCTTGTTATTCCATAACATAGCTCCGCTGTAAGAGAAGCTGCGTTTCAGATGGATTCTCCACGTAGGAAGCTCTTGCTCAGTCCACTCAGGACGATTTAGGCCTTTAGAAAGCTATAGATCAGCTCTCCGCTGTGGTTTTGATACCCGTACGTTCGTGTTTGTTTAGACTCGAATTTTATTTTAAAGCACTGTTAATTATATTGTACAATTCGTGATTCAACCAAAACACGGTGAACTTAGTCTTGCTGGCCTCGAAAGGCATACAGAAGAGTTATTTCCTTGTGGAGAGCTAGTTATTTCCTTGTGGAGAGCTAGCTCTAGGTGAAAATTGGATCTAGATTATCAGTGCATGGCAAGTCAAATTCTCCAGGTACGTTTTTGGGAATTCAGTCATATACACACTCTCTAAAACTCCTAAAACTCAGATTAAGGCTGTATACATGACAATTGGAGATATTTCATGATGGTGGTGATGGTGAGAAATTCCATATCTGCAGGCAACCATGTATTATGTTGTTTATTACCTGAATATATGCACTAATGACGACGTTTTTGTCGATTTTCCGAAGATTTCTAACCACTTCCCGAAGAAGTCTGAAGATTTTCTAAAATTGTTCCGAGGCCAGACGAACATTTCCTAATATTCTTCTAAGAAGACGACCGAAGAATATCCGAAAATGTTTCGATCATACACCAACAAACTTAAGTGCAGTTGAAGGGACAAAAGAAAAATATTATCAAAAGTGATATCTTCACATGTATGTGAGGATATCATTTCTTCACTTGTGATGACATGATATCATATTGTTTTTATCAATTATTTGATACCACTTGGTATACCACTAACTTTTATATAATAATGAAAGATTCAGTCAACCCCCGCAACTAAAAATGGTATTCATGGTATACATAGTCCCTGCGTGTGTTAAGCTTAAAAAGAGGGCGACTGTTCATGTTTTATGAACAGAGTGCACATGCTGCCTGATCCAGAAGACCGACAAGGACTAAGCACAACAAGATTAGCAGTATCTATATCCCGCAACCAAGTACTGGGTCTAGTTACGTCACAAGCTACATAAAATAATTTATTATTCATTCAAAATATTTCCCCTTTTCTGATTGTTGAAAACCACACGCATAACTCACCATAACCAGCTGCTGTCGACCAAATTTGGAAGGAAGTTCGTCATATATATTAAACTGCAGGTTATTGAACTTTTGACAGAGAAAACCTGGGGACGATGTTGTGTTATATTTTGGTGAGCAGAAAAACAAAGGGCGAAATGGCGAATTTCCTTTAACTACGGGAACATATTTTGAATTCAATAAAGCAATTATTGAATTCGGCTTCCATAGGATATGAAGAATTCTGCAGATCTCGGAGGGTGCTATCCGCCTCGGCAATAACACCCTCCTAGTCAGCCTGTATGTTATTGCCTGAGCAATATTATCATTATGACAGCTAGCAAGTCATCCTATCGATTTCTCCGCATAAATGAAAAAAAGTCAGGGTTACGTTACATTAATTTGAGATAGATCGACTATTCGACGGTTACCCGCTTTATATTTGCAACTTACCACAAGTGTTTAATCAAGAATTGAATAAAACAACTGGTAATTTTATTGCGTGGATGAGACACATTAATGCTATGGTGCGCCGTAAAACGTACTTTTAAACAAAGCTTAAAGTGCTGCTATGATCAAAAAATCATTTCCTTTTTTTCTTCCGATTTTGAAATCGTGTTCGCTTAACACCTAACTGGCAAAATGAAGAGCTTTGTTTATTTTGAGTGTAAGTTTTGGATTTGACGGTCCGCCATTACTCACGTTCAAAACTGACCGATAGGACATCAGAGGGTTGGATCTAGAGAAAATGACGTCATTTACTCACTAGCTTAACATTTCGCCGTGTAAACGCTATTTATTACATATGCAAAACTCGGGTTTAAAGGTCTGAAAGCCCAAAACTCCCGTGCTGCATATTTATTAAGCCGGGTACACACATTAAACGGGTGAGTCTTTGACGTTATTTTCTTCTTGACCCAGCTCTCTCAAGATTTTAAAATAAGTAATGGCGGACCAATAAATAACAAAATTCCAGTTAAAATAAACAGGTGTCTTTTTAAAATCAGAACTTAAAACTTGGGTCAGTTAGTGTTTAGTTAACATAGTTTTGAAATCCAAAGAAAAAAAAACAATTCTTTTTTTGGTCGTAGTTAAACTTTGGCCGCACATCTAGACAGCCAAACTGCTCAACATCTTTTGACAATTTTTAAAGGTCGTAAAATTGCTTTTTGCAGTACCTGTTCTTCTCAAACGTAACAAAATCGCATGATTCAAAAACTAAGATTTACTTGATGTATTTGATATTTTTAACAGCTGGAAAGTTTAACCTTTCAGTTTTTTTATTATTATACATTGTACTCACCATTAGCATTCTGATTGGCCAAGAGCTCCCTGCTTATTTTGAGAATTCACGTGATTTTGTGGACAAGAATGATTAGGGTATAATCTGCTATCCAATTATATGTGCAGATTATACCTCGCGCGGTGCGCATGCGTAATACACCTTTGGCTAAAGAGCGCGAGCACTTGAATGGTTTCGAAAGACGCCGGCGCTTGGTGCGTTTGTCCTTGTATTTTTAGAAGCACAAATAAAATCTACCTGCATTTCACACTTATTTTCCATAAAACAATGTATAATATAACATTAATTGAATTCGGTTTTTGTGATATCGGGAATAATCAAGATCTCGGCAAGTGTAATCAGCCTCGGCCTCCGGCCTCGGCTGATTACACTTGCCTCGACCTTGATTATTCCCGATATCACAAAAACCTCATCCAATTATTGTTTATAATTTACACGTGACTTATTGTCTGAGCAGAACTATCTTTAGCGTAACATGTCAACATATCAGATTTCTCCAGGTAGATGGAAATAAGATAAGCGTTAAGAGACATTTTTGATAGACCATTGACAGTTTATTTGTTTTATTTTTGCAGCCTTAGCTACCAAGTGTTTAATTAAGCAATGAATAAAATTATTCAAACTTCCTGTTGTGGATGAGTTGAGTCAAAACCTTTGTTTTTTACCCAAATTCGGCATGAACTTCTTCGACCGAGAAAATTTCACAAATTCGACAGTGCCAGCTACGACGGCTTCTTCTAAAAGCAGCATTTGTTATCATCTTATGGATCCAGCCTTTGACGAAGCTTATCAGCGCTGGACCACCAATTTAGTGACATCTGTGGTTAACGCCGTTTTATCACCGCTCACTGTCCTAGAAAATTTCTTGATTGCCTTCGTAATTTACAGAAGAGCTAGGCTACAAACGCCTTCCAATCTACTCCTCGGTGGCCTTGCAGTTTCTGATATCCTCGTTGGTTTGCTTGTGCAGCCTAGCTACGTCGCTTACCGACTGGCGGAGAACCAGAATGGATTTGTCTCTTGCGCCATCAGAATGTTGTTATCGATAGGATTTTACACGTGTTATGGTGTCTCGTTCATGACACTGTGCACCATAAGCTGCGAGAGACTAATCGCTTTGCTCTATCACCTGCGGTATCGTCGCATTGTCAGCCGCCAACGCGTAGTGATAACTGTCGTCTTCATTTGGTTGGTCAACATACTGTTAAAGTTACTCCAATGGGCTCATAATCACACTTTCCGAGGTATTCATCTAAGTTTGTGGTTAGCTTCGCTGTTTATCGCTGTTGCCACCCAATGCCGGATTCTTTCTATTGTACGGCATCACCAGCGGCAAATTCAACAGTTACACTCCATGTCGTCCACTCGCCAAATGCAAATCAAGCTCGCAATTAACATCGCGTCCATCATAGCTATATATTGCGCGTTCAACTTACCAGTTCTTGTTATAACAACGTCTCATCAAATCCTCCAAAGGCATATCGAAAGCTACAACTTTTACAGCTGGGCCGAAACTGTGGCGTTCATGACATCGACTGTTAACCCACTGGTGTGTTTCTGGAGGGTAAAGACCATTCGAAATGCCATCACAGAATTCTTACCAAAATTAAGGGAAAAAAAGAAGAAACTTAGGGAACTACCGTTTGATAACCATGTGGTGTTGGTCAGATTTCGACACATTACGCCTCCGTAGGCCCGAGACATCACCATGAATACCGGAGAGAACAACCTGGAACAATCGAGCCTTAATAGTTATAAGCAAGAGATTATCAAGGTAAAAAGTGAATCCCCCTTACAGATAATCTTTATTTATTCACGGTACAAAATTGGTCAGCCTTAAAAAATACATAATACTGATATAATGAAAAATATTTAAATAAATAAGGCTGCTTTCCACGAATGCCATGCCTTACAGTTCTCCTTTGAGTAGTCGTTTGAATTGCCCAAGGGACTCTGCTTCTCTTAAGTTACAAGGAAGACTGTTCCAGAGAATGGCGCCACTATAGCTTAAGCTATTTTTGTAATAGTTTGCGCTGTGAAGGAACATTGATTTTATTCTTAGAGTCCCTTAGGTTATATGCGATTTCTCGCCTTTCAAATTTAGAACTAAGATAGTTTCGAGCCAGCTCGTACAGAGAGACCTGTACACCATCGTAGCTCTTTGGCTTTGCTGCTGTCAGGCTAGATTTTTGCACACTAGAAGTTTGAACAGGTGACCAGCATATCATCTACGCCATAGTTTGTCGGTTAAAAGCACAGCCTGCTCTATTTTGTAGCTTTTGTACCTTATTCTGTAAAGTTTTGGGTCCTCTACTCAAGGTAATCCATCTAAGGGCGCGTTCGTTTGGGATATTCCGGAATAAGAATATATTCCGGAATATATTCCGGCTATTCTGCTCCTGGGAGTAGAATAGCCGGAATGGAAATCCAGGTATTCCGGAATGAGAATAGCTCCCAAACAAACGCTTACTGGCATTATTCCAATTATTCTTATTCTGGCTTGATCCCAAACGAAGGGGCCTTAGGTTATTTCTAGACATGGTACCCAGTTCTTCCGAGGATGTTACTCACGCGATGCGTGAACAGCCCAAGCTACGTTCTCGCAACCAGCTGACAATGGCGGGAAATGTGGTGAAAGTCATTTTAAATATTTTGGTTTTCTAAAAACGTTTTAAAACACAGATGTTTTCTGCTCTTCCAGTCGTCTTTTGTTCAGCTGGGCTTTTTGGCGTTCGCATTGTGTTCGTCTGGCTGTTCGTTCTTTTACCGTTTACTCGGTTTACGGAGTTTAAAAATGAGTAAACAACAACGGTAACGGCGAAGAGAACAATAGCTGTGTACGCTTATATTATAATTCTATGTAATTCTTTGTACATTTCTTTTCGCCGTTCTTTATACAACCACAACATGGAATGACTACATTCTGCGTATTAACAACTGGTTCTTCTGGTTTGATTACATGAGTCTGTGCGCAGCAAAATAAGTAAAATATTTAGGCCTTTCGAGGCATAGTCAGTCTTGCCTCCCCCTTGGTGCAAGGGGTTACTTTTTTAATATCTTTGTTTACCTCTTTGACTTTGGAGACATAATAATTTGGGGAGGCAGGGGAAATGTTTCCTTGACGTCCGAGATTGAAGTGCTGCAAAAAAGGCTGCAGATAGAAGACTTTAATGCCCCACAGGCTGGAATATCATGCTGTCTTCTTTTATGAATTACTCAATAACCATTTCTGTCTTTTGCGGTATCAATCTAATTTAATGGCGATTTTCATATTTCTTATACCAGGTCTAGAAAAAATATCCGAAAATCTACGGCCAATAGAACCTGGGCTTAGTGGTCTTTAATTTACTTCTGTTCAGAAATATGGAATAGATTAGACATTTTATTAAGGGATGCAGAGTCGCTCACTTCATTTAAACGTGACCAGTCTATAGCCGTTTTATGAGCTAACTTTTCTAGATATATTTTAATATATATTTTTTTTAAATTCATGTTCTTTTTATATTCTTGTATTTCTTCATTTGTTGTTAATTTTATCTAGGTAATTTGTTGAGGACCCCTCTGTAAGCCACCTTACTGTGATATAAAGACGTTTTTACATCCACCTTGTTCTTGGCATTGCTGTCGTTGTACATGTTGCTTAAAGTGTCCCTGTGACAAAAAATACATTATTTTTTTCCTTTGGATTTCAAAACTATGTTAACTAAACACTAAGTGACCCAAGTTTTAATCCTTGATTTAAAAAGGCACCTGTTTATTTTAACTGGAACTTTCCTATTTAATGATCCGCCATTACTAAATTTAAGTTCTTGAGAGAGCTGGATCGAGAAGAAAATGACGTCAAAGGCTCAC
>CM042757.1:9509875-9527678 GCA_022496165.2 Catalaphyllia jardinei | reverse complement strand
TTTGTGTTCACAGTGCTACGCGGCACAACATTCATATGTACCCTTACATGTATTATTGTTTGGGCAGAAGACATCATTGTAAACCTTTCAAAATGTTAAAGACATTGATGTATATGACTAGCGTAAAAGTTCCGTTGCTTCTTTGATGTTTATATAGAAGAAGACATCGCCACAGCGTTATGGGTTTTTCTTCGCTTTTAAACGAAGCGACGCGTAAACAAATCCTCAACGAAAACGTTCATGAAACGCACGAGTAACATGCGCGGACGAACCGGGCACTATATGTCTAAAAATAATTTAAGACGGATTGCCTTGGCTATAAAACCAAAATGGCGTATTCACTCTCTTACCTTGATAATTACTTGTTATAGGCCATGAGACGAATTTAGTTGCAATTTTCAAAGGCAAGCTAAACGATAAAGCACGACTATTGGGTTAAACGCCGATTGAATTCAAACTTCAGATCAACCAACAAATTGCGAACGGCTGCTTCAAATGGATGCAACGTGTTGGTCGATCTAAATTCAGTAGGGCGAACTAGCTCAGTTGAGACAAACGTCGAAATTATTACGTAGTGAGTTTAAAGCGACACAGTCAGCTTTGTGACCGCGCTGACCTCTACACTAGTTTTCCCACTTTGAAAAGAGTTCACCCTAACCTGAAATGAAAGTACATCTAGAATTCCGCTTCAATCTTCGGGATGTCTTGTTTGATTTTCAATCGTTTACTGAAAACCTGTTTTTGAGTGTGGTTAATAGTGTTTTTATCATATTTGGTTAAAAACAGTATGGATCGTGTCTCTGTGATATGCTAATTGGCTATGAAATGGTCCTTAATGCGCATGTGCGCCAGCTGACTGTGTCCCTTTAATTTGCTCAGTTTAGGTCTTCTCGTGTAAATTCGACTTTTGGTCTTGACACTAACGTTATCATAGAGTATTGGGAGTAATTGACTAGCGTTAGCTCTTTCATCGCTAGTAACTTGCTCCACTGAAAAACGTCGTAGCAGACTTTTGTCCCGCCTTCAGTGGCATTGACTGACCCTTCTCCCGAAGAGTACAATCGACTCTTTCTTTAATGCTCTCGGGTGAGGTAATAAGAATTGCTAAACAGACTTAATGACTGATATGTTGCAACTGAAATTTGAAAGCAGAATGCTATATTGAGAGCACTTACAGCTCCGATCGATAGAGCGGTATCAGGTGACATCAATAAATAGTTCGTTAAAAGAAAAATATTGAGTAGCTACTAAGGGTATGCAACATAGTTCACGTGCTATGAAAGTAAATGAGTCGAAATCGACTTAAACAAGCATTTAAAATTTGCAGTTTTAACGAGGTCGGTTTGGGCTGGTTGGCCTAAGCCCATACAGCCATTGACGCGCGCGTCTGCAAATTTTCATCTTATTCTTCTGATAGTTGTGTAATGGCACTTACGCTAAGAGTTTGTTGCGGGCATCCATATATAGTTATTCGTAAATTTTATACCTTTTCAAAATCTTTTCTTAGAACATGATGGAACCGGCTTTATTCCAATAGTAGATTTTTATCAAAAGATTAATTAAACCTGATGAAGCTAGTGATTGCTACTAGAGAATATTTCTAGAACCATTTTTTTAAAAACTTTTCTATTTTTCGAAATTAACTAAAAACATGTTTAATTAAAAGTGAAATAAAAACAGTGAAACTCCGAAACTCATCGTTGTGTTAATTTCTAGCTGACTCGGAATTTGAATTTTCGTGAAGAGCAGCTGCTTGCAATCTATAGCCGATCAAACAATAGTTTGCTTTTAGAATAGTTGGAAATAAATTTTAAAGGAGAAAACCTTTTAGAAGAGGAAATTTAATCGTAATTTTTTTAGTTTTTTAAATGGTTTAGCTTTAACTGCTTTTAATTTTGGGAAACGGAAAACGCTTTTAAAAAGACAACTTATTTCACGAAAATAATTGAATGAAATTCCACAGCCTGCCAATCAATACAAACCATTTCCGATTTACCTAATGCCTCAGTTTTCAAACGAGTCCTCGTGCAAACCTTTCATATTCAAATGATTTTTATTTTCATGACAATTAACCTATATATGTAGGTGGAACACAATTTCACACGATCGTCAATACTCGATCGCTTTGACTCAGAGTCAAAAGGCAAGTCGAAAATGCTGGCCTATTCACGAGAATGTGAAGTTTTGTTCAGAGCAGTGACGCAGGCAGGTATAAATACTACACGCTTCTGTTTGCGTTTGTCGCTTGGTCCGCAAGTGGACCCTTTTAAAATCATATTTAATCATCGACAGAACACATGTTGTCCTCGACAACGCAGCTTCCATGGCAACAAATATGTTAATTCGGTAGCCGTTTCAGCCGTTTGTATAATTGTTCGTGTTTGTGATGAAACGGCTCAAGACAGGTTAATAACACAAACCAATGAGTCAACTTCTTTTAGCAAATACTGAACATGACCTCACTTTGAGACGTCAAGATTATGACAATATGGTTGCAACTAAGATTATCGTCCAAGGCAGCCCACTGCGTTATGCTCACATTTGAAGCATAACTATTAGAAGAACAAGCCGAGCAGATAAATAAGGATAGCCAATTAAGCTCAGTTGGACTTTTAAAAGCTTATGAAAGAACACTCGATTGCAATCATTCATTTATTCATTCAATACCAGCGGAGCAGAATCGATGAAAGTGCACGAGAGTTCTCAGCTGCTTAATCATTGACTGGAAATATTGTAGCAACGATTTTTCATTTATTTAAACCCAAACCCACACCAGCCAATGAACTACCATTGGAAAATTCCGGATCGGAAGGAGAATCCCTTTAGCAAATGTATGTTATAATTTTTTAGTTTTTAGTTTTGTCTTAAAATTTGAGGTTCAGGAAGCTCTAGCAACCCGCTAACCTTCCCCTCCAATACTTTTTCAAACAAAATTCAGTTGGAAGCAGAGATCAGGAAGGACATGGTCAACACAACATTGCACATGGACATGGGGAAGTCATGAGAACTGAAACACTTGGGACACTCTGAAAAAAGACTAGTTATAAGCGGCGGAAAAAACAGGTTTAAATAAAACAGTTGCAAGTTGATCTAACGGAAAGGAAGATGAGTGACCTCTCTCTTTAATTTGTTTGTTTTAAAGATGATGATCTCGCGAAATGTTCAATACAAGGACTTGTTAGTTTTGGAAGTGCTATAAATGGAAACAACAGACATGTATGAATAAATTACCATAACACTTCCAAACCATCTGTCCTTTTAGTCTGTTTTTATTTTTGAAAATTTTCTTTGTCTTGGCACATATCAGTCTTCTAATATCAAGTAAGCCTTCTAACAAACTGATCATAGATCTTAAGTGTAACCGCAGAGTGAAATGAGTAAGTGTCCGAGTCTTCTCAAAAGAATTCCTTTTGCAACTTGGAGGGCGTTGAGAGCTTATATGTTGCAATAACAAACGGAAGCCTTCAACACTAAAAAAGCCATTTCCTGCTGGGAATAATGTTTTGCTTTGTTCTTCAAGCGAAATTGGGCAAAAGGTGTAAATGTCCACCATCTGCTTTAATTTTGCCGACTTTCGTCATAACAAGGAATTCTTCTACATATCATTATGGACGTCTCCCGTTTGTCAAGCTTTATGAAAGAAACTTTTTCCTATTTAATTGGAAATATTCCCAGCGTATCAAAGAGTAAAAATTTTCTTGTTTATTCTGATTAAGAAGTGTAGAAATCAATTTTGTATTTTTGAACCCGCTGATAACGTGAATAAATTACAACATATTGTTTCAATTGTCTTCTCATACAGCTCAGTTTAAGCATAAAAATCGTTCATCGGCAATTCTGACATGTTTAACTTAGCTTGGGAATTACCATAAGCTCCTACAACTTAAACACATTAGAACAATAAGGTTCAAAATTGACTGCAAGTGCAGCTGCTGTATACTTTTTAGTAAAACGCTTTCGAAGATCGAGAGCTGTAAAGCAACATTATGCCCAATTACAGCGCTGAAAATGGAACTGCAATTTCCAATCATATTCCCGTGGAGAACGGATTCTGCCTCTCGATCTTGCCTGATCCTGAATTCGACAAAATTGCAGAGCGATATGCAACCAACTTGGTTACAGGTGTTTTTAATGCGGTTTTGTCGCCGTTTGGTGTTGTGGCAAACTTCTTCATCGTTTTGGTTATCTTAAGGAAAGTTTCACTCCGAACACCTTTGAACATGCTACTCGGATGTCTTGCAGCGTCAGATTTTCTCGTTAGTTTGGTAGTTCAGCCGAGTTACGTAGGTTTTAGAATCACAGAAAACACACAAAGGTTTGTCCCTTGTTCAGTAAGGCTGCTCTATTCGACGGGATTTTACATATGTTATGGTGTTTCCCTCACGACCTTGTGCGCCATAAGCTGTGAACGATACCTGGCATTGATTTTTCCTCTCAAGTACACTCATGTAATACGCCATTCTAGAGTCATTAAACTGGTGACTTTCATCTGGATGGTAAACGTCATCTTAACGGTTTTACAGTGGGTTCATAACGAGATCGCGAAGGGCATCCATCTCATGAGTTGGTTAGTCCTTTTGATAGCTGCTCTTGTGGGCCAGGTGAGAGTCCTCCCTATAATTCGCCGTCATCAGAACGAAATCAAGCAACTTCAATTGAGAGATCCATATCGTCAAAGAAGCAGCACCAATAGCCAAAGTACAATGCAAATCAAGTTTGCAGCGAACATTGCATGTATAATGGCAGTCTATCTGGCTTTTAACCTTCCAGTTCTTCTCATAACAGCGTTGCATCAAGTAATCCTCATCGAAATAAACACTTACAATTTGTACAGCTGGACGGAAACTGCCGCCTTCTTTAATTCAACTGTTAATCCAATTATTTGCCTTTGGAGGGTGAAGACGATTCGAAGAGCAATCAAAGAGATTTTTCACGTTGAAGAGAACGGGAGAAAAGTGTTCGCCTGGTATTTGTCATCGTTAGAAGTACCTGACAACGACATCACTTTAGTTGCATACAGACGCCATCAAGAACACCATTAGGTCATTACAAATTTTTCAATCTTTTTCACAATATCAGATAAAGTTATTAGACTTAGGTCCAGAAGTGGTGATGACTTGGCTTTTATGGGATTATTTCCGTATTTATAGATGTCACGACAGACAGGATTTTAAAAGTGCACTTCCACGAGCATGATTTCCAAAAGATATGTAATCATTGCTGAAAAACTAACACTGACATTTTGGTTCTATTAAAAATCATAAAAAATGATTTGAACCCAGGAGTATCAGTTGTTCGTATTCCGTGATCCTTCGGGTGAGGGTAGTTCTGAAAAGAACTGTTGTTGGTGACTGACGTTTCGACAACCTGAGTGAAAGTCATTTTTAGAGTCAAAGAATACTGTTTGTCAGTCGGTGATGTTATAAGTCTGGTCCCTAGGAAAAGAAGTGGTTGGTCAACTTAGCCATGATGGTATTGGCTGAAAGACTCATGTAAAGTTTGTAATCAGTCATCGGTCGGTTTCGGTCCGTTTGTTGTAAGTCCAATTGGTCGGTTTTTGGTCGGTCTACTGTTAGTCAAGTTAAGTCGATCTGTTAGAAGTCCTTTTGACGGTTCTGTCACCGTCGTGTATAAGTCGTTTATAAGGCGCCGGTAGTTGTCGACATGTGTTAAGAGGCGTTTGTTTGTTCTAGGTTTGTGTACCAGCTTTAAGGATGTCTCTGTAACTGCTAACTCTGTTTAGTTGATCATTCTGTACATGCACGAAGTAACGATCTCTATTACCTAAGTCTAGCTTACAGTTAAATGTTTAATTTATTTGATTGGGGCCGGGGTTTCATGTCTTGCATACGGCTAGTGCGCCTGAAATTTGAATTAACCAATCAGAATTACAAAAATCCTCTACTGTCCTGAAAAAAGGCAACGTAGTCAGTTTCTCACTAGACACAGCATTGAATATCCACGAAAAAGAATTTTTAATCTTAAATAATCTTAAAAGCCATACTAGATTGTCAAAAGTGCGTAAAAATTTTGTCTTGGCGCCAAAAGTGAGTCGCCCAAGTCCGGCAACTCGCTCTTCGCTCGTCCAGTGTCTTCAGGTAGGATAATAAACAATTATTGGATGAGGTTGAGCATGATATCATGAATTATCAAAACCGAGGCCGTCTGTGTTATTTGCCGAAGCCGAAGGCTGAGGCAGATAATACAGACACGAGGTTTTGATAATTCATGATATCATGCGAAAACCGAATTCAATAATTGTTTAATATTATCCTACCTGACGACACTGGACGAGCGGAGAGCGAGTTGCCGGACTTGGACGACCCACTTTTGGCGCCAAGAAAACCGAATTCAATAATCGTTGTATTATACTTTTTTAAACAATAGGCATTCACTAGGCGTTCAGCCATTTTGTTTCTGAGGAGAACACTCCAAAGGGCTTGGTAACCAGGCAGAAGTTGAACTTGACATGATAAATGCAATATCTGCAGCAGATATTGCATTTCTCATGTCAAGTTCACAAGCTATTGTGAATTGATTGAATGCTCTCGACCAATCAGGTTTTTCATAGTGAGTCTGATGTATAATAATAGATCTTACTATAAATCTACTAGCTATAGCGTTCTATCACGAATACCGTCCTCATAATCGGCTACGCTACTCACTATATTTTCTGTGATAGATAGTCTTTCACATGCACATTCACGGTGATGGGAAACCTTTGTGAATTATAATCTATAAATAAATAAATAAATAAATAAATAAATAGTGAGTAGCGTAGCAGTGCGCCCAAAATGACAGTGTCCCTGAAGAGGATTTAGATAGAGTTTTGAACCACTAGTAGATTGAAACCAAACCAATTACATTGCATGTTCGCTTTCACTTTCTATCCCCTGATAGTTGACTTCGGGCTGCGCACATCACCTGACATCGATTGCCACATGCAAGCCACTGGAAGTCCTGACACAATGTTGCTTCTTATTCCTTCCATTTCTCTGCTATATCAGTGATGTTGATTTGGCATGAATGCAATTTCCCATACCCACTTATTGTTTACACACCGTCGATAAATTTCTCACAGCTGTTTAACTAACACATTCATTCCCTATTGTTCTGATCGTATACGACTGGACAGGTTCTCATTTTGCTTGGTGCTGTTTTATACAATCTATGAACCCTAGTTTGGCCCAACATTGCGCGTGTCCAGCTCTGAGCTGAATTAGGGCAAGGCATAAATCATATATGAATTAGTTTGATTATATTGACGTTGTTGTACCTTTTATAAAATATTTTCCATGTAAATAGTGTATTTTACTGCTCAGGGCTCCTGTTGATAGCAGGTTGCTCTTAGCTCCTGAAGGGACTACCCTGAGCTTTATAACTAAATAAAGGTGTCTGTCTGTCTGTCTGTCTGTCATATATGATAATTAGAAATATACAATGAAAAACTAGAACTTTAATTTACTTCTTTTCTAGTCTAAAAAATATTGTGCAAAATAAAAAGGAAAATATAAAAATTGAAAACGGTCGTATCAGAAAAATACATCTTAAAACGACAACTTCGTAAAACAACCCCCGTGAACATTGTGTTTTATTCATATCATATGAATAAAATATGTACAGAGACTGTATGAAACCGACCTTAAAATATGTCGAAAAAATTTCTGAAAGATTTAAAACTCGACCGTTCAGGAGTTTTAAATCTTTCAGAAATTTTTGCGTGTCTTTGCTTTAGCAAATCTCTCTCCGTCAATCACAATCCGGAACACGCGATTTAAAACAATAGTATATCCCTTTGTTATGAGAAAGAAAGCCTTTTTTTGGACCCTAAAAGTGGCCAATATTGACATCTTTAAGCTGACGTCAGAGGTAATAGTTTAAAAGCACACATTCATTTTGCGCATGCAGACTTAGCAAAATCAACTAATACAACTGTTTATTTAAACTTAGAGTACTCTTTGCGAAACGTACAAACGACAGCAAATCTGTCATCGTTTTAATAATTACAAATGTCCCATATTTTCATCATGCTTTGAACTACTTATTTGAGTATATTTTTCCTGTTCAATTTTAAGCTCTTGAAGACGATTAAGTGATTTCAATTGCACTTGGCATCGACAATCATACCGTCTCGAATTAATACCACTAGCTTCATAGCCTTCATTTTCCTTTAAAGTATTACAAGTTATCCACACAGCTACAAGTGTTAAAAATTGCTTTTCGTATATTTCGACTTCGCCAGCAACAAACGATGGGGTTTAATGACGAATTCAACAAAGCGACTGTTTCAGCCCAGCTATAGTAATTGTAACTACTTAGATTCCCTTGTACAACTTGATGATAAGTGGTTACCATAAGCACCGGCAGGTTAAAGAAAATATAAATGCCCACGATATAAGCGATATTAACTGTAAGCTTCAGCTGACGTCGATAACTATTCGCGTTGGGGTTCAACTGGATCTCTTGTCGTCGGATTTCATCGTGATGTCGACGAACGATGCCGACGATTTTAAACTGAAGCAGCCCCGAGGTTGACAAGCATATGAACCAGAGCGTCAGGTGAATAGCTCGCACGGTGGTATTGATTCCAGCCCATTGCAGACAGGTCGGTGATGTGTTTAAGATCCATATTAGAGCAGCTAGCATTAGAATGCGTCGCTTGGTAACTAGGGCTTTGTAACGAAGGTGCAGCGCTAATGCCACGTATCTTTCGTAGCTTATAACGTTCAAAGTTAAGAAGGAGACTCCATAACAGATGAAGAATGACGCCGAGTAAGTCATTCTTACAAAACAAGGAACAAAATTATCACGGTTTTCACTTATTCTAAACGAAACGTAACTGGGTTTAACGATAACGCCAACCAACATGTCGCAAACAGCTAAACATCCAAGGAGTGAGTTCGATGGCTCTCGAAGCCACGCCGTTCGAAATATTGCGAAGAGAACCGCGAAATTTCCGACAACAGCAATGGGGGAGAATATGCCATTTATAATGCTTGTTATAAAGTTCGTGGTGTAGCGATTGTGAACTTTATCGAAGTCAGGATTCACCAGGAAAAAGCACTCTTCGGAATGATTCAGTTCCATTGTGTGCACTCTAGGCCACGTCGTGTAAAATTAGATCTTTTCTAACGAAAGCTGTTATTTTTTATTATGCGCGCTTAGGTCCATCTCCTGTCATTGAATACCCTTGACGTCTGGGCAAAATGTCGCAATGCATCAGCGATATAAAGCTTTTAAGAAGCATCCATCAATATCAGTGACTGTTATGTCAAACTGTAATCCGCGTTGGTCAACAGGGATTACCAACATATGCTAGTTCTTTTAATCAACTGCTTAATTGAATGCCGTGGAAATAAGACAAATACACACGTGTTTAGGAACACATTATGAATTTCAGTAAAAAATCTAATTAAAAGTTGCACTCTGCGTTTTTTCAATTGATTGAAGTTTATTGTTGTCTTTTCTGTACATTTAATTTTTTCCTTTTCCATTTCTTGAAATCAAAATTGAGCTCAAACTAAGTTCATATTAAGAGAAACCTCATTAACTTAGGTTTTCATTTCTTGTCAGTTGGTTGTGTTATGTGCACGTATTAAAAAACCTTGAAAAAATATCATCGTAACTTACTTCCTGTTGTTTTTTTTTTGTTGTTGTTGGTTTTTTTTCCTGAGAAATTAGTAGCAATTCATGCTTGCGGCAAGGTTATCCAAATTCATGGAAATAAAAATCTGTTTATCGATATGGTCCGCGTCATGGCGGTGTTATCGTTGACTTCTATCTCTTGCTTCTAGCGATTACAAGCGATTACAAGTTTCGTGTACTTTACTTTACCGCAGTTTGTTTATATAATGTACAAACATGTAATGCCTCATTGGTACTGAAAATTACATTCAATAGCCTTTGCTAATGGAATAAACCGTACGTCATTTAACTCGAAACGAAAGTTCCAAACTAAGTGTTTATGACGTAATGGGACTAGGGATTCACCACAAGCGTAGCTCTGGACTAGGTTGTTAAGAGCCCGATTAAGCTTACTCAGAAAAGTTAGAATTTTGATTTTCGTTTTGTAACTTTGCGGTGAGGCTTTCTGTATACTTGGCCTCCTGTTTTGAGTTTTAATGATCACCATATACACAAACCAAAGCAGCAAAAAAAGAATTGTTTAGGAGAAAAAGTTATAATTTGGTTAACTTTCAAACGTGGGTTAGCGTTAAACCCAGGTTTAAAATCCTACCCTGATACGAGCTCGCGATCCAATCGAAAACCAGCACTTGGTCAGCGGTCAACTTTAAGAAAAAACACGCGACCTTGATGAGCTCCAAACCTGAGCCCGCGATAGGGTCACGGGGCACTGGTCAGAAGTTCTCTTGAATTGATCGAAAGCTGTCAACAACATAATATGGATGTTTAATATCGAAGATATATGCTGTAATCCAAGACTGCATGACTTGGTATTAGCTGGATGACCGCCACTTTGCTTGACGTCGTCGTCGTTGGGCGCAAGCGCCTGTGATTCATGCCGCTAGCCATGTTGAGTTGCATGGGTTTTTATTTCTATGCATACAGTTGGTTGGGTCTGTTTCTATTATTATGGTGCTCCGCTATTAAACGTTACTCTCTCTAAAAAAGGGGAGGTTAACTGTTGACTTTGTGGGTAAAACTCAAGGGTGTGATTATTCAAATGAAAGCTAGACTATTCAGTAAATAAACCCCTTCAGGCGGCTGATATGTTGGTTGATATAATGTCCGCCGCTGAGAGATGGTCCGAAAAATGAACATTTGCCCAAGAAGCGAAGCTTCGTGGGCAAATGTGAAATTTTTAGGACAATCTCTCAGCCAAGGACATTATCAGCCGACATACCAGCAAGCCAGAAAGGGGATTATTTATTTTATAACCCTCCCATTAATTTTCATTTCGCAATTAAAGGTACAATATCACGATGTAGCGCACGCGCGAACTTGACTGGTTTCTATCATCGGAAAACAATGGAACTGTCACTTTGTCGCGTCATGCCGACGCCACAAAGTGACAGATAAGCGCTATTTATATCCCATTCGCCCCTCGCGTTCATCTCTCAATTACAGGAAGAAAGGTCAACTCACTCAACTAGTGAGGGAAAGGGACTTGTTTTTTCGTGTTAAACGGCAAATAAAAACTGTATTGACCAATTTAGTGGTGGAACACGTGAAAAGCCACATGAGTAATGCAAAAACAAGGCAACGGTAAGTCCGTGGTTCATAACAAGCCTGAATATGTTGATGTGCAAATGTTATGATGGAAATTTTACTGATTTTATATACGAGTCCTTATCATATTTTCAAAACTTTCCTGATAGATAAAAACAAATAAATTGGAGTCAGACTCACACAGTATACCTGAGCGAAGAGAACCTGATAGAATGTCTGAATATCGAGAAAGAAAACCAACGAGTAAAGGTCTGCTTGCTCGAGTAAAATATCAACAAAAACTCGCACGAGCGCGATCCTTTCAGTCTTTCCCAAGCCTAGTGAATCGGTTTCTTTGCAAAAATCCTGCTATGTTGCTGGTTCCATTACTTCTCAGTCCTTTCCCGATTTTATAAACCTTTCTGAAAGCTGCCGGGAGAAAGCCGTCGTCGTTCAGCGCCATAACATTTCCCTCCACTCGAAGTTCCGTCAAACGGTATTGAAGTTAACACCAAAAGGTCTCGATTACACACAAATTGACACTTTACGAGAACGGTGTATTACTGATCGTTGATATTCTGACAAGTTTTAGGGCAAAGCCAAAGTGGACTAAGCATAATACAAACGGATTTGTGAAAGCTCTATATCAATTCTCGCATCTTTGAATTGTTGACCTCCTAAACAAAAATCAAATTCCTGCGCATGCGCAAAAACGTGATTGTGTTCCTCTAAACCGCTCGTAAACATGGTAAAAAAAGCCAGCGGTGATCTGATGGGCAATGCGCGTGATTGACGTGAGGAAGCAAAGTAAATTTGATTGGTTTAGCTAACTTTATTCCACTGTCAATGGACCAAATTTGACAAGCTGTCATGTGAAATTAATTCTCGTAACACCCCTTGGATCAAAAACTCGAAAACTTGGCGCTTTTGGTTCATATATTCCAAACCGTTCAAAATCTTGACTAGAAAGAAATGTGTTTCATCAGTCTCAGAATTTACATCCGTGAAACACAGAATGTGTAAAATCTGGAGCACTTGAAGGTGGACTGATTTTTCGTCGCTCTCTCGCTTGAGATGAAGCACTTCAGCCGGTTTGTTCTTGTTTTGAGCTGAACGGGTCTTCGGATTTCATCTCGCGTTGGTTTTCACCGCCTCTCTTTCCAAAGTAGAGAATGATGCTAAACCATGCCGAATTTGCAAAACTTTCTGGAGCATTCAGACCAAGCTGATTTGCTGCATAGAGGACTTCAAGGTCTTCGCTGGAAGTTGGACGCTTTTGCTTTGTGAAAGAAATCAATCCCTGTCGCGCAAGATCTTTTCGATGGAGCTAGAGCTTCGTTTGCCGGTTTGAATACTTATCCCGAATGATGAAAAACGGCTTTCTTTGAAGGAAACCAGAAAAAAATCTGTCCAGCCCGGAACGAATTGGCTTTCACAGTGTTGCGACTGTACGGTTTTCGTTCCACTGACTTTGCTGGCTTCTGCGTAAAAAAGGTTTCAACATGGTTGACAGTTCTGCCGGCTCCATAATTTCAAGTGCGACTGGAATTTTTCTCTCCTTCTCCACGCTAGAGTTGGACGTGAACGGTTGGTTTATTTTGTAGTTAGTTATCACATTGTATTAAATCTCTAATTTATAAAGTGAATCGGTTTGAATTTACGTGGGACTAAACATTAAAAGTCTACTCGTGACTTTCTTAACCTTCAAAGACATTGACAGCGTATTTTAGTGATTTTTTTTTTGTACTTTCCGGAACAGCACTTGCCATCAGCTTTTTAATGTCACTATCGCTAGACTGGCTAGACTAATAACACTAGTTTGGTTTCCTTCCATTTTAAATAGGAGAAAAGAAAAGTTGAAATTCTTGTCCTGACTATGTTTCCCCTCGACGGAAACAATCAGAGGACAAATATCAACGCGGGCGGGAGTTATTGCGTGATAACTGTCGGCCACGTGACGTTAAGTAGCCAATAAAATCACGCGAAAATTAATGGGTGGGTTATAATGAGCAGTAGTTTTGTGTGGTATCATTTATAACGCTGTGCAAGGCTGTTATAACTCAATTTTAAGCTTGTGGATAAAACTCTACCGCGTAGCCATCCAAGTGAAAGTTATTGAGCTGTATTGGCACTCTGTATTATCCTTTGCAAGATTCTGTGAATTATTATAATACCCATTCTAAAATGCCATCACTCGGTATACCTAGTTTTAATAAATTAAAGGTATTAAAATGATCAAACTACAGTTTTTATGGTTACACAATGATATCATAATTCAGTCGGAGTCCACTTTGCTCAGCAAGGAAAGAGATTTGCAACTTTAATTAATTCGGGGCATTTTTATAGCAAAGTAAACTACATGATGATTCTCCGAAGCAATTGTCAAAATCAATAGAAACAAATTGGACTGCTCGTGACGATGGAAATGTCTGGAAGGGACTGCCCTATGGTCTCTTCTTTTTGATCAACATTAAGTTCTTCTTACAAACTTAACACATTGTCCCTGCAAGCGGAAAGATGACGAGAATATCACAACCAATCACAAGAAAATACTCTGTTGTACCCACAAATTAGTAAAACGTTCATTGAATGTGATTGCTGCAAATCTGTGAGGACAATTGATATTTCAAGCTACAGGCGAAAAAGAGTCTGTCATTGCACTTATATGATGGCACAAATTCGATATACTTAGGTCTATTAATTTGGTTGTCTAATGCACCTCACAATTTCTTCTATTTCTTTCTTTATCTACAGTTTATTGAGTTATCCAGATTCATTTCCTCTCACTGATGGCTGTAGCTGACATTTTGTTATTGTCTCCCATCACAGCGGATATATTGTCTAGCTCCACCTGTGCCAGGGCTCCATTCAAACAAATCATCTTCGCTCAAAAATTCAACTTTAAAGTTGAAAACCTTACGACGGATTTTACTCTCTGAGTTTATTGAGTTTTCTAGATTTATTTCCTCTCAAGGTCGACTGGAGTGGTATTCTGTTATTGCTTCTCATAAGCAACAGATGCATTGCTTAAGCCCACCTGTGTAGGGGCTCTATTCAAACAAATTATTCTTTCTAAAACGTTGAAAACTGCACGAAGGATTGCTCTGTCTAAGTTTATGGCGTTATCCAGATTTATCTCCCGTGAAGGACTGTCGCTGACTTTCTATTATTGCATCTCATCAGAACGGATGTAATGCTAACAAAACATATTCGCTAAAACGTTGAAAACTGTACGGTAGATTCCGCCGTCTAAGTTCATATTAGTTTTCCAGATTTATTTTATGTCAAGGACTGGAGCTGGCACTCTGTTATTATTACCTCTCATGACAACAGATGTATTGCCCAACTCCACCTGCACCAGGGTTCTGTTCAAACAAATCATCTTTGCTAAAACGTTTAAAACTGCACGGCGGATTCCTCTGTTCCTCCAGCAAAAAATGACAGGATTGATCGACGAATTCAAGAAAGCTATAGTCTCTGTCCAACTGAAAACATTAAGGTTGTTAAAATGCCCGCCGGCGAAGTTGTACACCATTACGAAGAGCACGGGGATGTTGCAAGTGACGTAGATGACCACGATGTATGAAACACTCACCGCGAGTCTGGTTTGGCGTTGGAAGTTCTTTCTTTTCGACGGCATCCGATTGATGCTGTTTATCTGACGTTGATGTCGGCGCAGAATCAAAAATATTTTAAGGTGGGTGGCAAAGGTTACCAGGAGACAGAATAGTAAGAGTGCTGCGTGGCAGTTTCGGAGGAGCTTGCTTTGAGCGATCCATTCCATGAACGTCAGGGAAATATCCAACACCCAGATAGTCATAGCCACCATGAGGACGCGCTGTGTGGTCACTAGCTCCTTATAGCGAAGGTGCAAGCGCAGGGCGATGTACCGTTCAATGCTGATGGCACTCAGCGTCAGGAACGAGACGCCGTAGCACACCCAGAAACTCTCCGAGTAGACGATTCTCAACAAGCAAGGTGGTACAAGATGTGAGATGTTTTCGTAGAGGCGGAACACAACGTAACAGGGTTGCACCACCATACCCACCATGAGATCAGAACACGCTAGGCTGGCCAGAAGAACATTCGAAGGACTATGAGGAGCGGCCTTCAGGGCGATAACAAGAATAACAAGAAAATTGGCTACGACAGCGAAAGGTGAACACACCGCGTTAATGGTGGCTGTTATGAGGTTTGAAGCATGACGGGTCCTCAACTCTTCGTCTGCAGGATTCGGTAGAACGAAGCACTCATCCAACGACATTTTGTACAACGAAATTTGTTACGACGTCTTCTTTAAGAACACACGGATTTTTGATTCATCAATATGGTTGTTGCTCATTCAGCGTGGTATTAAGAAGAGCTGCGAATTTTCACTTGAAATGCCGTTTTATTGACTTGTGTGCTTGTTATCAGAGAATCTTAACGCAATTTCCCCTACGTTCATATGAGTTTTTATTCAAATGCCAACTTTTAATTAAAATGTCATTCTTTTAAAGAGCATTGCATCTAACCCGTCAAAACTAATTTACAATATGAAAGCGCCTTTCGCAACTGCATGAGCTTAATCAAGTCTAATAAAAACAAATATGCACTGAATGTAATACCCTAGTAAGTATATTCACCTTGAGCAAAACAATATTAGCATAAAGGTTATCACTCATCGACTAACAGACTGCTAGGTGGAGTCAAATATATTAAAAATGAATAATTTAGGGCAAATTTTTTCTGATATAAAACATAAAATATTTAACAACTATTCGCCAAGGTGGAGGTGCGTGGGTAGCGACAGTATGGTATAGTTTAGAATGTACTAAAACAGAGAGGTAATATACACCACAAAAAATTAATTTGGATGATTTCTTCACTTATCAAGAATACAAACCGGACGCCATTTCAGTTTACCGAATTTCTTGGAGGTATAGCAAAGGATATTGGGAGTTTGACTAGCCAATCAGAGCGCGCCTTCAACGCTGTCCACTGTTTAAGTTTATGAAGAGTACTATTTAAATAATAAAGTGTTTCTGTCGAGGAACTATCAGCCGATAGTTTCCCCTTGGAAATTTGATGTTCTTAAAACTAGCATATTTGCTAGTTTTAAGAACATCAAATTTCCAAGGGGCAGCTATCAGACCGATATTCAGTAGGATTGAGCAAAAAACTCTTACGATGCGTGAGACTGTCGAAAAGTCGTATATAAAACTAAAATGCTTTGAAAAGTGTCAAATGTGTTAAGATAAACTAAACGTTTCGGGCTTAGCCCTTCAGTAGGTGGATTTAGCCACGCAATACAAAAAGTTGTATGCGTACGCACGCACGGAAAGCGTGCACATGAAACAAATATGAAAACCACTGTTTTAGCGCGCGTAAGTGTAACGCACGCTAGTCCCGCAGTCACAAGAAATTGAAGTTAATGTTCAGTCCGTTTGATCAAAGCGTGCTCAGCTTGAAGATCAATCTCATTTCATACTGTTTTCGGCTGATGTTGCTGCCAGAGCACTGTTTTAAGCCACAGACCACGATGCAATCCAGAGAGTGGGAGGCGGAGTTGAAATGTTCAGCTACGGGAAACCCGCGCGATTGGTTTCGAATGCTGCGGAGGTGTTCGCTGAAACGTTCCCGTAGTCGCCTTCCAGTCTCCCCGATGTACAGGCAATTTCAGCGACGACAGGAAATGCAATACACAACATTCTCAGACTAACAGGTGAAGTGGTCGCGGATGTTATGTGCGCTCTTTGGCCCTTGTAGAAAAGTCTGAGGAGTTATGTGCTTGCACGTCTGGCATCGAGGCCGTCGACAGGGCAATGAACCGGCATCAGTGAGAGACGGCGAGGCATCAGCAGAGTGTACAAGGATATCACCCAGGTTTCGCTCGCGCCGATACGATACCAGCGGGCGTTCGGGGAGGACAAGATGTTGAAATTGTCAAGGTGGGGACTTTTTTGAGATCGCTGTTGACGGCACCAGACGAATCTTGCTTGACAATTTTAACATCTTGTCCTCCGATCCCGAGGTACGCAGAAGAAACCTAAGAAGAAACCTCGAATCTTGAAACCTCTGCGCCCGCTTGACGCTTTACTTTACCGTGGTTTACTGCAATTTTCAGCCTAAAAAATACTTCTCTTGCTCTCTTCTAACTAAAATCGACATGGGATGATAAATTCTTTTTATCTTATCTAAAAAAAACTGTAGGAGAAAGCGGCCTTTGATGAGCCACTTTCGTTGAGCGGGCACTATCGCCCACGGGTCAATAGCCCAGGAGGCGAAGCCCTTGAGAGCGAAGGGTCTAATTGTTTTAGTATCACCCAACTAGTCGGACAGAAAAGGCAATAACAAAATTAGCAAATGCAAGTTTAAGAAATATTTATTTGGGGGAAAAAACGAAAGAAAAACCGGCGAATTTCGCTACACGATGACTATTACTATTAGACCCCTAGTAGCGTAGGCAAACAAAATGCAGGATTTGCATTAGTCCACTAGTTGGGTGATTGTAATTAAACAATAGAGTGTTTCTGTCGAGGAACTATCGGCTGATAGTTGCCCCGCGGAAATTTGATGTTCTTAAAACAAATATTTGCCCGAGAAGCTTCGCTTCTCGGGCAAATATGCTAGTTTTAAGAACATCAAATTTCCA
>CM042757.1:9453642-9504875 GCA_022496165.2 Catalaphyllia jardinei | reverse complement strand
CATTTGATTCGAGTTTTGAATGAAAGGAGCGTAAATGACGGTGGAGATTTTTGTCTTCTGTGGTTGGTGATTCTCAAATCAGCTTGATATAGTGTCGGAGACACATTTTAGCTGCGTTACTCTTGACCGTGAGCTGTGGTTAGCTATACTTAGCTCGCTGCTGTGGCCTGAAACGGACAGGAACATTCGCATCGGAAAGCAAGGTTATGTATTTTATTTTACCAAGTTTAAGAAGTGATGTATTGATGTTTCATTCCTGACATCAATCAGTGAGTCAATAGTTGTTTTGACACTGGGAAAAGTTAATTTTTTTTAAATAAATTAATCTCAGAAACATTTTGTTTATTGGGTTTGTTAAATTCGAGATAACGGAGTGGTTCTCGGCTTACCATGAAGACCAAGTTTGTGCGTGGTTTAGTCGCGCTCAGCTGCCGACTGAGGCTGCTAGAAAATTATTATCATTTTTTTAAAAATAAACGGCTTTATCTTTCGTTTTCTGGCTTCTCAAACCTGTTCAATTCCTCGGCAAGACTTTTTTGTACCTTATCTTCTGCCCAGTCACATAAAATATCATCCTAATTCTCAAACCTCTCCGCCATTTTAAAACGGCAGAGGGAAAAACTTTGTAATGATGACGTCAATCGTGCATCTGTCCTCTAATAGATCATAGGCGAGAACCAATCAAAATGCGAGAATAACTTGGGTTATTATAGAAAAGTCGATAGAAACACGGTACATGTTTTCTATTTCTCAAATAATATACATAAAAAAATTACTCGATTCTGATTGGCTGAGAGTAGTGCAGTTCAAGTGTAACACCAGTGCAAATTATACATCGTAATTTTGGATTATGATTGGCTAAAAGGCAATAAGAAATTTTCTAAGCCAAAGATATCGCGTAAAATGGTGACGAAAAGTTTGTGCAGAAACTTCGAAAAACGTTTTCTCGAATGCGAAAAATGGCATATTAATTCGAGAAATATCTTTCGACACTTCCTCCACGCGATTATTTTCATTTTTATATTATTATATAAATAAGTAATCATACGGTTTTTCTCGTTCAATTTGGAATAAATTTGCAGTACGAAGCGGTAAAGCTCCGTAGCGGCTCTTGCAATTTCAGCTTTTAGAAAAACTCACACTCGTCCAGATTGATTCCAAATTGAACTCGGAACCGTCTGATTATATTACCTATACTTACCTAGCTTCAACGTCTTTTCAGTCAGTCATATCGTGTTTATTTCGATTTCTTTATATCCCTGCTGAATCAATTGTGGTTTCAAACGAATACATTCACCAGATGACAGCAACTTGTATGGCGAAGTTTATCTTTTAATTAAGGGCTGGATTATATTTACAAAATCCGCTTTGTGATAATTCAGGTACTAAAAAGCAAAGAAAAGTCAATTCAAATTCGAATAATATTTCTTTCACTGAAACGTATAAACTCAGTAAAAAAAATATTACAACTGTTTTAATTCACTTTGCAAATTCGTAATTCAAGCCTGTCTTGAACGTTATACGTGAATTCTTATTAATTTCCTGCAGGGAAAAAAAGGAGTGCAAATTTTAATATGTGCAGTTTGATGAAGTTTCTTAAAGTTCCATATGGCTATTGAAAATGCTGTTTTTCAATCTATGAGACTTGACCGTATATTGCTTTGTTGAGATTCTAAGTAAACCCCATTTAAAAATGCTTTGATAGCCTTGTAATTTTAGCCAGCCTGCAATGAAAACTTTTAAATTAACTCATTAAAAACTGAATCATGGGATAATGTGATTCGAGAGTTTTCATTGGCCAAGCCATCATGGTATATATGAGCCATTTACTATGATCTACAAAAATGGCGAGCGTATGCGTGATTTTTTGGGCCCTTTTTTTTTATTGTAGTCTACTTTTCTACATTTTGGGGGCGTTTTTAATAAAACAATTATTCTCATATCCAACGCGCGCTCATGGAATAATTGTTAAATATCCCATGGTTCTTTTCTTTAAAACTGTTTTGGAGACAGTAACAAAAGGAAAACATTTAATAAAAAGATTCCTTTTTAGAATAAAATTATGACGCCGGAATTTGCAACTGGAGATTTTTGGCTCCCTGCTTGTCGCGTGTGAGTGTGCAACAAATAATGGTATTACACCCTAAAAATAAGCAAAACATTCTAGTCAATATGGATGCTGATGGCGCAAATATCAAGATATGAATTAAGATCCCCTACCATGCAATTTCAATTGCCAGTTTCTCGTGACACAATAGGGATATAATAGAAATAATTCTCCAGCGGCCTTTTTGAAATATTTAATTTTAAATATATAATGTAGTCATTTTCGGAATCTGCCAATCACAAATTGATTCGTTTGATATACAGTAGCTTTTCCTATGGAAAGCTTGGGAGTTTTATTTTGAAGTCTCCTGCCTGGTATGGATAATTGAATTACGCAAACATATTCCTTCGTTGTCAAAACCTTTCAACTCAAGCTTTATTTGAAAGAGAAAAAAAAACTGGTTTTACTTTCACCACAAACTGAAAATAAGTATTTCAATCCAGAAAGATTATTCAATTCTTTTCACCGGTTACGCCGTGGCTATAAAGCAAAGAGGCAAATCGCAGCCTTCTGAAGTCGAACTTTCTCTTCGTGTCTTAGTTGACCGTCTCTCAAACTCGGAGTGACGAACATGAATCTCAGCGAACACAACAGAGAACTTGACGAATCCAATAAAGCAGCAGTAACAGAATCGTCCATTGGATTTTTCGTTTGTGCAATCAATGCCCCAATGTGTCTGGCGTCACTTTTCGGAAACGCTGCTGTCTTGACAGCCATTTGGAGGACGCCTTCACTGCACTTCCCAGATCCCATCTTGCTCGCCAGCCTTGCTTTAACAGACTTTGCCGTTGGTTTAGTCGTCCAACCTTTGTCCATATCCCCCCAAATTGCAAACTATGGTGGTTGGCAAGCATTCCACCAAGCAATTTTCACCGTTTACCCATTTACAGTTTGGTACCTGTGTGGTGTTTCATTCCTTACATTCACAGCAATAACAGTTGATCGCTTTCTCGCTCTCAAGCTTCACTTGAGGTATCACGTCGCTGTAACGCATACAAGAGCTGCCTTGGTTGTAGCATTAATCTGGACAGTCAAGGGATGTATTTACAGGATGAGATTATGGAACAGGAATACGTTTTATTTCACTGTGGCTGCTACGACTCTGCTCTGTCTCTTGGGGTCGTTTGTCGCCTACTGGCGCATATTTCGGGTTGTTCGAAGACATCAGACACTAATTCACTGCCAAGAATCAGTACCAGGAAAGCAGTACCGGATGATGTCACTATTGAAAAAGTCGATTTGGAATACGTTTTATGTCTACTGTATTCTCTTTTTGTGTTACACTCCGCATGTTTCTTTCACGGTTGTCTCGTTCGTCATGGAAAGATGGTGGTTTCCCATTGTTGGTGACTTTACCTCGACGGTGTTTTTTCTCAATTCTACTATCAACCCTTTATTGTACTGCTGGCGAGCACGTGAAATACCTAATGTAGTGAAAAATGTTTTTACTCAACTACATTGTATATTACAAGACTGCAATAGTTAAAGAATCTAACAAAAAAGATTGCTTGGTAGAAATCCAAAGAACAGAAACAGAAACTGAAACTTTCAACCGATTGTATGATAATCATGTTAAATTTTTACCCGCATTTTTAGGACTTTCTCTTAAGCCTTCTAAGTCAGTTTTTCGCGATTCATTGATCGTCATTCTCACGATTTGATAAATCTTCGTAAAAACTGAATGATCTCCCTTGAAACAAGTTTATGCTATTTTGCGTGAATTTTAGCTCATCACGGAATTTCTCCTTCAAAAATTTAATTTAACTTTCCGTTCAAAATTAATGAAGTGAAGGCACCGGTTTGGAGATAATTAATTAAATGTATTCATAGCTACCTCCCGTGTAGTTAAGTAAAATAATTAATGAAGATAAAGCAGTGGCTTCTTTTTGTATCTTTCCTTTTTTTTCACTGTGGGGGTTGTAATGGACAAACTGTCGATGCGACAATGATATATCGTGTTTTTCATTTATAATATCATTGGAAGCAAACTACTTCTTAAATTTTGCACAACAGCTCAGTGCTAATTTATAATTTCACAGGTGAAATTTTCACCATGGCAACGTTTGGCGCGCAAATATCTCGATACAATAAACAAACCAGGGGCGTAATTTGTCACCGATGATATTAAAAGGTAATCAACTGACATACTCGTGAAATTAAAAAGTAATTCCACTTGCCACTTGCGTTTTGTCAAAGTTCCAATAATTTCCATCTCCTAAAGATTCGGAAAATTGTGAGAAGTTGGACAAAAAGGGCCAAAAAAAATTCTTCAATTTCCTCAATATTTCACTTGTCATTTGATTACCTATACTAATATCTACTAAGGCCCTATTTCCGTCAGAGGGAAAAGCACAAGATGATGATATATGATGATGATGATTATAATATCTACTTTCAGCGCAAGAGATAATATTAACCTTAAAATAAGTTCAAACAAAGTTAAAATGTTTTAAATTTTGTTTTTTTCGTATTAACATATTACCAAAAATCGTCAAAAACATAAATAGACTGATATATGAAGGGATACAATTGACATTCACAAAGTTTGAAGGAAACTCAAATTCCAGCTGGATGTCAACGAAAATAAATAGCCAATCGAAAAAAGCTATTACCGCCTTTTTCTGATTCTATGCTCCTCTAGCCGTTCATTTTATACTCTTGGTCTAGTTTCATTGTATTGTAATTTTCCACTGGCATTTTTTTCTTCGTTGTAGGCCGTTAAGGGGCTTAGAAGAGAAACCCATGCAAATTTCCAGTGTTCTTGGACTATAGCAACTTTACCTGATAACTGAACAAAGCATCTAATGTTCATTTAGACTCACTCGCTTATCAACGGAAGCTAAAGCTATTGCCTAAGGAAAAAGTTCTCAGGCGAATGGCGACCTCCAATCAGCTGAGTAAATGAAACTAACAACAGAGAGTAGTTCGAAAACCTTTCATTCTAGAACCTTTGTTGTATTCAAATGAGTTAGTCTCATAGCAGCTGCAGAACGACTCTACAAACAATTGTGTGACTGCAGAAGATATTGGGCCGTTTCAAATTACTGGTTCTATTATTTCCAAACGTTTATAGCAAAAAGTCCCGTAAACTGCTCATTACAACGAAGGATTAATTACGGCGCGGTGAACCTCTTTAACTGCCAACCCACATTATTTAAGATTGAGAGTGGTTAAAACCACGTTGTGAACAAATCTACCAAGTCCCGTGGTCTTTGACGACCTATCAAGTCTAACTTGCTTTCATCATCACTTGCTTTCATCATCATCAAGTCTCCCCGCGCCAGTAGGCTCATAAGCACTTGCCTTCGCTAGGAGTTATTCTCTTGCTACGAGGAGTAGTTACGGTCATTATTTTAGGGCTGGCAGAGTTTTTTTTTTTTATAGTCACAGCTGATTATTGCTTTAAGAGATAAAACTCAGTGTACAGAAAGAACTTCATATCAACTGGAACTTACCTTAACTAGAGGTACATTGTGATTAGTCATGGCAATGAACTTCACTACGCACCATTTTCCACGTTTGCAGCATTATGAAGATCATGAATTTGGCAAGAACAATTCTGGATTTCAAGAAAAAGAACTACTGAGAACCATCGCTCTTTGTGTGGTAAATCTTTGTCTGAGCTGCACGGCTTTGATTGGAAACGTTTTAATATTATTAACAATTTGGAAGACATCATCTTTGCACACGGCGCCAAATATCTTGCTGGCAAACCTTGCAGTGTCGGATCTTGCAGTCGGCTTGGTTGGGCATCCTCTGTTTGTGTCAGCGTTACTTTTGCGAATTTATGACCCGTCGTCTTTCTCTCGAAAGCTTTGGGAGGGTTTCAACATTTTAATCGCATTCTTTTGTGGTGCATCATTTTTTACCATCACAGCAATAGGAGTCGACCGTTTGCTTGCACTTAAATTACATTTAAGATATCAGGTCGTGGTAACACGCCGTCGTATTATCTGGATCATAATTTCTATTTGGGCAGTCTCAGGTATTTTATCAAGCTTACAGTTATGGACTCCGGACCTACCTTACAATGCGTTATCTCCTTTAATTTTCACCCTACTTGTTGGAAACTCTGTTGTTTATTTGAAAATTTATCTTATTGTTCGTCGACATCTATTACAGATTCGGCGACAGGAACATGGCTGGGTGCACAAAAATATTTTCAGCATGCAACGATTCAAGAGATCAGCTTTAAACACTTTTCTGGTGTATATTTTAATGCTGTTTTGTTACCTGCCTTATTCGGTTGTCCTTGAAAGGTTTTATTCAGGAATAACCATTTCGTTAACTCTTCGCCACGTAACTACTACAGTAGTTTTACTCAATTCCACCCTTAATCCTTTGTTGTATTGCTGGCGAGTTCGTGAAATTAGAGCAGCCACGAAGCAGTTAATTTTTTGGCATTCATTGTAAATAATGCAGATATCTTTCATGAAATATTACCAGCCCTGGTGGATTACGAACTTAGCTCCTCTCTATAGGTTACAAGGAAAGATCCAGATAGTAGAAGACTGTCTTTTTTCTTGCATAATATGACTTCAGGTACCGATGCGCACAAACAGTGGGAAATCCAACATTTTCCATTAACTAAAACTTCAGGCTTGTTTACGCCAAAACCTGACTTTAAGTTTTCTTTGTATATTGACGTAAACAAGTGCAAACATTTTTTTTAAATGTAATACCTGTAAGTTTTAAATCTTATAGACGCTAGACTTTTATAAATTAATGCATGCTTGTTTATATTTCAAATTTACCCCATGCGTTTCTTAATTTTTATCTTGCATTTTAAATTATTAGGGCCCCTCTGGAAATCAGCCAGTCGCTGCTAAATGGGCCACCCTGGCTAACTAAAGATAACTTAGTTACTAAGTAAAGAAGCAAACTGACTTTGCTATGGCAACGAAACCAAGCATTTTTCCTTGACATGTTGCTAGGAGCTACTGTATTTCAGTCAACCCTTAATTACCAACGGGCTAAAAATTCGGGTTGACTTAGATGGAACCAACTGAAGAAAAGGTACCCTTCAATGGAATCCAGAACCTACTGATTGAGAGTATATATACGCTAATTTAAAGGTGGCAAATTCAATCTGCCCATAATAAATACTAAAAATAACGATTCGTCTCTTCGTACACATGGCTCAAAATGAACGGTACCCATACGGTTCTGGATTTGCATAACAAAGCGATAACAAGTTTTCAGTTATTTGAAAGATATTGTAAACATTAATTTACCCTAATTTTTTTTTCTAACACCCGAAACTCCTTGTTATTAGAAAATTTTGGCACTTCTTGATAATTATTTCTTGAAATATCAACTCAATATTTTACTACCAAGTGTCACACGACACCTACGAGGTTGAGAAGCAAACTCGTCCTGACAAAGAAGTATAACGACTATCTGTTGCTTTTTAAACATTGCAGAAAAAAGAAAACAGTTTGTTTTTAAGAAGAAATTTATTTTCCATATGTCTTGAGGGCAATTTTGTTAATAATCCTTGACAGCGACCAAAAAAATGTATATGTTTAACTGCTGCGGGTGCTTGCTGTTGCATTAATTTATCAGCAGAATTCGATCAGTTAAAATGGCGGACTTCCGTTTCTGCAGATGCCTGTGCTTAGAGCAGTGCGTTCGCACTTGGCATAAGCTTAGGCAAAAGCACAAGAAAAGTAAAAACGTTTGTCCTGCTCGTGTTTATGCTCGTTTTGCGTGAGTCCTTACTACCTTGTGCCAGCTGTGTTTATGCTTGCCCTGCGGGCGTCCTCGTCACACCATTATGCTTAATATGCGTCTACTTATGTCGTTTGAAAACCAGGCTAAAACCCACCATATTATATTATAATAAATACTTTATTAAACTAGTTTTTTTCGGTCCTTATTTAGGAATACTGGTCCCATTTTTTGCAAGTTTAAGCCAAAAAATAACAACTTGGCCAATTTTTCTATTTCCCATTACTGACAAATTAGATTAACAACATCCGTATATTGAACGTGTTTAGCATAATCAAGGCCTCCTTCGTGTGTGCAATTTCAGGCGGTCTGTTTTGGTATCACTGCGTGGTCTCGCCAAGATTTGGTGGTACTTGAAAATCCAGTGAACGTGTTGGTATAGATCTAAAATGCACCGTACTAGTCACAAAAGTTGTTTACAACTGTTGTAGCTACGGACGAGGTCTTCAAGTTTGACAATGTCACTTGGAGGAAAATCACTAAAAAAATGATCTCTTAGAGATTGAATTTATGCCTATTTGTCGTTTAAAGGTTATTTTGTTGATCGGTGAGTGCACCTTTCTGATTCTAGCATAGTCTGCACAAAAACTTAAAAGACCTCTCGTGATAGGGCCCCTTTAACGGTAATCTATTTTTTTCCCATGAGTGGCCGGCTGCAAATGAATGACATGGTTTTACGTATCGTAATTTCGAGCAGCATCGTACTTTAGTATTTATTCATTCATTCCTAATATACGTCATATGTGAACCGTTCTCGCAAAATGCAAAAACAGACTAGCCTTAATTATTTAAACAGCTTGGTCAGCCTTGCCAACTCATAACATACTTAACAAATTGACGTCAGTTTTTTATGCGTCTGTCCTGTCATTGATCATGAATTTCGTCATCACATTGTCAAAGTAGTTGTGGATCCACGAGGCGATAGCCAAGTTTTTAGGAAAAAGACTAAATTTAGAAAAATGTCCAAAACATCACATGCCTTAATTCAGGTGAGAATTATGGAAGTCAACATATCTATACTCTCTAATCAATTGGCCAGAACACAATGATTCTGCAAAAGATCTCGGTATATGGCCACAAGAGGTGCTATTGGAAACAATGCTTCTCTCGGCATCAAATCTTTTCCTCAGCTGCACGGCTCTGATTGGAAATGTTTTAATTTACTCAACAGCAATCTAGAAGACATTGTCTTTGAACGCGGCGGCGAATTTCCTGCTAGTATAAACCTTGCTGTATCAGACCTTGCCGTTGGGTTGGTTGATCACCCTTTGTAACAGCGCTGCTGTTGTGATTATATCACCCAGTTGATACTTTGGGATATTTTCAACACTTTAATCCCATTTTTATTGGTGCATCATGCTCATTTTTCACCATAACAACAATTGTAGTCGACCGTTTACTTCCACTTCAGTTGCATTTAAGGCACGTTACTTCAAACCTTCGCGGGTGTCCTCCAGGAAAAACTTCAAATATCTTTTTACGCGCGCTGTTTCAATGAAACCCCAGCAATACGCGAACGAAAAGACCAATTTACACGCCGAAGAAGGCACAGAAGTACTCACCTCGATGAAGCGCAAGTACCTGAAGATGCAAGTTTACAAATCCTACCTCGAACTTAATACACGTTTTGCAAGCAGCAATTTAACCCTGATAAAATAAAGGGAAGGCAAATTTTACATAAGTCAAGTTAATAAGGATCTGAAGAATAAAGGCAAAAAGCGAAAGAAAGAGTAAGTTACACACAGAATAACTCACCTTCTTCTTCCTTCCCTAAAACAGTGACAAGAAAGCATTGGCTCACTGCACACCCTCAATCTTCCTGTTCACGCATAATCACAATTCCTTGCGGCATAATACTGCGCACCCTAAATCTTCCATTCGCGCATAACCACAATTCGTTACGTTTAGTAAGAAAAAGTAATTGTAAGCCCCTATAATGTAGTCTTCTGCTGATTAGACAGCTACCTCGCTCGTTCGCTTCAGACTCACTCGCTGCGGCAGCAATAAGGCAATAGGAAGCTTAAGCACGCGCGTTTTTGGGACGCGGACGGTAACCGGAAGTGAGATGTTTTCACTGTTAACTTGCCCGCACACAACCAGATTCACATTGCTAAGTATCTTTTCTCCATTAGAAATGAGTAGTATAAAAAATCTAGGAGACAATACTTTCCTAGCACGCGAAATGTTCTCTTCCGGTTGCCGTCTGCGTCTCAAAAACGCGCGTGTGTTCTGCTGTATTCATATCTAACTTACAATGCGTTATCTCCTATAATTTTCACTCTGCGAGGAATTTTCCTCGGCAAGATACTTCCCACAGCAATTTTCGTTCTCCCAAACTTCCACTCGTGTTTATATAACTCGATACAAACACGGTACATGTTTTCTATTTCTTAATTAGAAAACAGTCCCAAGAAAGCACGCGCGCTGATTGGTTAAAAATCGTGTTTGTATAACTCGATGGAGCCACAGAACTAGCGCGCGCTGTTGACGTAGTGGTGGCGCGAGCAAAGAGAATTTACATTTTGATAATCAAAGTTAACAAGTTGTTTTCCTTTTTCTCGTCGCGTTGTTTTCTAAAAGAAATAGAAAACCGTGTTTCTATCGAGTTATAGAAACACTCATTAAAGCTTGGTAGTGATGGCGGCTCGTGTTCCCACAGCATTTTTTCATTCTCCCACACTTCCACTCGTGTTTCTGTTCAAGAAATAGACCACACATTTCTATGGTTTATAGGCTGATAAACCGCGCGGGATGCTGGTAGAACACGAGAAGAATTCGTAAATCACGAACCGCAGGCGAGTGCGTGTTTTAGCCGAGGCGTGTTTTACCAACTTCCCAAGTGGTTTATCAGCCTATAAACCGTAGAAACTTGTGGTCTATTGCTTTTATATAATAATTCACAAGCCGTGCTTTTTCCATGGGTTTACTGGCGCAATAAACCATAGCTGATTGACCAATCAGAGCGCGCGCATTGATTTGGTTATTATATAAAACTCGATAGAAACACGGTACATGTTTTCTATTTCTTAAGTATATTTTGTGTATCTGCATATTGACATATTTTATGCTATTGCCCATCGCAGACAATTGCGTGCAACTCGCTAGCTATAGAATACGACATTTTTTAAAAAAATTTATACATGTTTACCATAGAGACGCGTTATGGATTAAGACAATGTAATTTATTTTGATCGGGAACGCAATATTGCGCAATCAAAATTTTAATCGAGTTTGTCAGCAAACCATATCTTAACAGCTTAGCTATTTTTGACTGAGACTTTCACTTTGTACATGAGGAATCGAACAGTCAAACGTCACATGGGTGAATTATTTTATGAAGAACACCCCAGAATAATAAAAGAATTACTAATCGTTCAGCGCGCTCAATCGATGCTTTGTTCTTTTCTCGAATTTTGTCATGGTTTGATTAATTGGTAAAAGGACATCGTGTCGTCCAATTCAGTCTGTAATCATACTTGTGATTAACAAGTCCGACTCCTGCTTCGCGGTCGTTCGACCGTAGGGATGCGCAATGCAATACTGAGGAATTATCTTAACACACGCGCCTCGTAGTTTTCCCATTCATAATCAGCCAGACAGCTCGAACAATAGAATTGCAGTGTGGACGCAGGTGACCTTGTTTTGATAAATGTTTCACTGCTTTTGTAGTGTAAACCAAGTTGTTCTGATGCTAATTAGTTTGCATTTAAATGAGAAAGGCAAAGAGGTCTGTATCAAAGCAAGGTCACCTCCAACCTCACTTGCATTCTTAGGCCAGGTAACCACGCACACAATTGTGAAATGGCCTATAAGTGATTTACACTACTGGCGACTTTTAAAAATCTTTCAAAATGCACTCGCATAAAGTTGAAAGAAATTTCAGATATCACGACCCGCAGTGTAAATTTGAAAAATTGAGCTGCACCAAATACTCCTACTCGCTCGATGTAGGAGTTGCACCCTCTCCAGGGGTGAGAGTGGAGTGGGGGTTTAATACCATAAGTCCTTGTCGCTCGACTTGGAAGTCGAATACCTTTTTCTTCAAAGCTGAAGATCTAAAAAACACCCAGCAAAGAATGGATATTACGATATCTTTATTAAGCCTTTCTTAAATGTCACTGAAACATTCTGTAAAATATATAGGTCTAAGTAGCTTTTTAACAATTCTTACTTCCAATACTGCAAAGAACTTTTAAAAAAGTATCGATCGAAGCATTAGGGTGTTTTTAACCCTCGGGCGCACAACAAAGGGTGAAAGAGTGGGCTGACGATATCATGGCTGGTCACGGAAACAAAGATTGTGAGACAAGTCAAAAGCTATTCTGGTACGACCCCGTTGGTTTTTATTGTTTTTCGTTTTCTTTTTTCGTTTTTCGCAGGTTTCCAAGGGGGTTGATTTTGTGCAAGTTCCAGTAGATTTTCAATCGAATCTCTTTTGTTTCCTGTGAAATAATGTTGGATCCAAAAATGGCTTCATATGATAGCTGATGTTATTGTATTAACTAAACACAATGCTGTTAAGATATTTTCCAAGAACAGAAAGTCAAGGTTATTATCTACCAACCCCTCCCCTCTCTACCCTTACTATCACAGGTTGGGGGTTGATTTTGCTTGTACGCCCGAGAGTTGTAAAAGCTATATTAAAAATATCTTAATTTTTAATTAGTGTTATCTTTAGTTTATAGAACTTTCTCAGCCAGTTCAATATATTAAGTAACCAAGATAAATATAGAGATGATTCGTGCGGACTCCAGCATTTAATTACAAAGCGGTTGTCAAAGTAATTTTCGTGACTCGACTCCCACAAGTTTACTTGCCTGAAATAAAAGGAAAAAATGGGACAGAGAAAAATGTCATTTAAGTCATGTAATAATTAAAAAAAACTCTTGTAGAATGGAAAATGGCGTCATTACTTAAACGGTTTGAGAGGAATCGCGGCCGTTTCACCCGAAAGTCAGTTCACTCAAATTCCGTTCGCCCAGACTGTTAGCTGGAAAGAAAAAACATGTTTTGCGAAATTTTGCTTTTGTACCTGCAATGTTGTCTTTTCACTCGTTTGGTTTACATGCACACGAAGAAAAGTTAACAAATCCTTCTTTGAACCTCAGTCCGAGTGAAGGGACTTTTAGTCTGAGCAAACTGGCTATCGGGCGACTGGTTACCTTTGAGAGCACGTGATCCTCTCAGGAACCTCGATTTGACTCACAGTCCTAGTAAGATTAAAGAGATTGTTTCCTAAGCCAAAACACGTAATACCGTTCCCAGAAACTTTATCTAATTTTGGAATGACTCAGTATTTACAAACCCCTCCAACTTGAAATAAAAACTTCAAGGGAAAAGGTCTGGGAACCAGATTGTGCTCACACCCTCATACGCACGTCTAACAATTCCTATGGGGCTCCGCATCTTTCAGTGTATTATTTTCGTGGGACATAGAGTTTCGTTGAAAAAACCTCGAGTGTCTGGTCAATTTCTACAGAAATGTTATTACTAGTATTGTCATATACGACAGAAAGGGATGACGAGTTTAAATTTTGAAGCAAAGCTCTTTGCGAACTTAAGTATCAAAAGGGTAAATAATTTGTGTGTTCTTCACTTACTGCAAAAGCTGCATGAAAATCTGCATTCTCTCATCATGGCAAGCGGTTTGATGTCACACGACTCTTCGATTGCGATTTCATATAAACAGTAATACTGGTCCTTCTCGTCTACACAAGGGAGCGATCTCATATCTGTTGAAATTAAAGAGCATAAGGATATTTTAACATAACACAAGCTAAGAAATACTCAAGAACACGTCGAAAAAAAGACAGGGAGGAGGAGTATGGAAAGGTTGACAACAACGTGTTGCACAGTCTGACGTGTTAGGTCACAATAATTATGAGATATTGTTGCAAGAGACCTTCACAAACAACAGAAAAAAAGAATCAGCTTATGCAAATCTCTGGAATATAAAGATAATCACCTGGAGAAAAAGGTTCGTTTCATTTCAACTCAAGTTTTTGAAATCAAAACTTAGACAGTTATGTCTTTCTTCTTTTAGAAAATAGCGTTCTCACACAGGTGAAAAGTAACGGAAGTGATAGATATATTTTCTATCCTGCGATGTAAATGTAAACTGAATTAAACCGCCTTTAAATCGAGATCGATTCTTATTATAACATAATTTGCTAAGTAAAACTGGTTAGAGAATATACTGAAGAAAGAAACGGCTGAGATAGACTATAGAAGACTGGGGTGTGATCTGCGACTAATTAAACTCCTACCTTCGAATGTTTTCAAATCGTCGCTTATTTTCTCTGGTGCCGCTGACGGAAATCCTGCGGAAAATTTCACGCTAGATGCGAAAATTACAGTCAAAAGTACCAAACACAATACTGTAGATGACTTCATATTGTCTGATGATTCTTCTGTGTTTTAAAAGAACGAACTGTACTTAATCAGCCTCAAAGCGTTCAGATTGCTTCTTTGAATAGCTTCTCCTAAATCAGGGCAAGGTAAGGTGCTCCTAAAAAGAATAAAGAAAGGAAACTCAAGAGTAATACTCCATTCTCCCGCTGTCGGAAACAGTAAGTAATTACGGGGAATTCTTGATGCAAGAAAATATTAAAAGATAAAATACCGACAAGATATTTTAACCGAAGATTAGTTTAATTAATACTTCGAAAAACAAATCTCTTCAAACTTAGCTTACATTAAGTGTTTCGAACTATTAAGGGTTCAATAGGATTATTCACTTAAGTGTTTGTTTACACACAATTTGATTTCTTGGGGAAAAACAAAATTTTCTGACGGCATGACGCTCAATTTCGAGCGGAAATTTAAACTTATGTAAACACGAGCAACTCCAGAGGAAATTGGTTAAACAATTGTACAATGTAACTGATCCCTTGAAAAATATACAGTATAAACAACAATCTAAACTTCTCTGTAATTTATCTTTTATATTTCGCACTATTTAACTGATATTTCCAAAGCTTTTCTATTGAAAACCTACTGGTTTTGTTGTCTGTTTTCTTTGATATTTTTCAACCGATAACTAATGTTCATCCAGTCTAGCGGTCATTATAAAGACCAGGCATCAATTAATTAAAGAATACAAAGCTTTCTTTATCTTTGATAATTCCAAATGAGCGAAATCTCCGGTCTTCTTTGCAAGTGCCTTTAATTTCAACAAATTTGAGACCTTCGTTACTGAGAGAGCACTTCAACACAGATTTTCGGAATCACTTTCGGCATTTTCCACCGGAGTTTATTTGTTAAATAAGATTTAGCCATTAAATTTGGGTCAGTTTATGATTTCTTATGATGTCCTTGACTTCTTGTGAGATTATTTAGCGAACAGTACGTGGCTAAGAATAGTAAACTTGAGTAAAATGGGTGTAACACGGCCAACTGTACAGTTTTGGCAGAAGCCCAAACTGATTTTTAGCGAATGAACAGCAATTCTTCAAATGTTTCATTGTTGGTAACATATTTCTCTAGTCAAAACGTATAGCATACAAAACAAAACATACCAAATAGACCAGTCCACTTTCACAATAATCAGTTAAGTTCTCTGTAGAAAGGACAGTTTATACGGCGGTAAGTCAGCCAGTCTACGGAAAGCGTGTCATTTGAAATCAGACATTATCGTGCAAGATTTAAAATACTGATTCACAGCTGTCTTCTCGTTGCTTCTCGTTGTCAGATGAATTCACGTAATTCAGCGCGGGTGTTGCTAAATCCGGCATTTTCCGAGATAAGAGCACGCACTTGACCTCTATTTGCTTCACGTAGGAATAATTTTTAAATTTAAATTAAAAAAAAAAGCCAAGTTCAGAAAGCAATTTTTAATGCAAGTTATAAGTTTTACCAGTAAAAAGGAAGCAAGCAACTCGAAAGTCTTTAGTGAAAAGATCCATTTAATGAAGTACGCTTTAAATGATTACTGGAGAAGAAGCACGTAAAGGGTTGTGCAAATTCGAGGCGTTTCCAGACAGATTGCGTGCGTGACACACTTGCTTGAGGATTAGAGCACTCCTCGCATCCCCTACCTTCTCCCGCTACCCTCCACCCTATGAAAGCCACTCTCTGAACCATGAGATGAGAGGACCCCTTTGATTAAAATCTGCGTTGTTAATTGTATATATTGTTCCAAACTTCTCACAGGAAACAAACCAAAGCACTGAAACCTATTCAAGTTGTCGTATTGAAGAGGAAACTGTTGGAAGTGAAAGCGGACACTTATTTCGGTATGTATTTACATTAAATAACTAATATTTATAGACACTTGAATTTGCGTAATCTGGGGAAGAAAATGGGAAACTTTGAGAACCACGACTCACTCAATATAAAGTGATCGATCAAGATCGCTGACAATCCGGCATGTGGGCGTATAGAGTGTTTTCGCGTCACGGCAGCCATGTCGGTGTCTTAAAATGGTGCCCATGTTGGCGTACAAAGCCAATCCTGTAGGAGTTGAATACGCCATTTCCGAGTTCCCTTGTGCCTCTGTTTCATGACTTTAATTTGCATGAAAATGAAACTGCATGCAGAACTCATTTTCATAAGAATGATTTCGCACTTAGACTCGTTTTGAAACAGAGGCACAAGAAAACTCGGGAATGCCCTATTGTTTTCCTTTGTAAACACTTTCTTTTGCAGTTCTAATAAATTTGCGTGGCTGCTGGCCAAGTGGGTGAAAACGCTCTACGAACAAGGTGCCTTGTTCATTTTGAATTCTCTGGTAGATGAGATGTGTTATGATCCTGGCGATAATTTACTGTTTATAAATGACAAATTTCGAATTTATTTTTGAATCTCATTCATTAGCGAAGTTTTAGTAATCTGAGAATGATTTTTAGTTTGCGCTCCTTCCAGCTCATGCCTAATGCTCAAATCTAAGCAATTTCTATGTCCACTGGCAAAAGGCGCAGAAAATAGATCATTTCCGAGTCACATTTTTGCCTCTATTTCAAAACGAGTCTTCATGCGAAACTATTAATGTGAAAACGTATTCCGTTCACAGGTTCATGTTATGCAAATCAAACTCTTTTTCATATCAAAGGTTTCGTACGAGGACTCGTTTTGAAACAGAGGCACAAGTTAACTCGGAAATGTCCCATTGTACGAAAACGAAACAAATCATCAGCAACGGAATATCATTTGATTTACAATTAAATTCTCAAAAACTATACACCTTTAATCAGTAGGAGATTTCGTATTCCCATCAGTTAGATTGAAGGTAGCGGTTAATAGAGACTTTGGGACTCACCAAAAAAGATTTTGAGATCTCGAGATTAAATCAAAAGTTTCCAAGCCCTATCTGCCGTTTTAATTGTCCGACTGAATAATTTTCCACGCGTTGTGATGGCTTTGAAGATAAGCATGGCTGGAGGTGTCATTTCGGACTAATTGTCTTAAATTTACAGTAAAAATATTTTAACTAACGGTTTGTAATACAAACAAAAATCACTTTAGAGAGTAAGTGCCTACTGTTTGAAGTTCAAATATTGAAAGAGCTTTTTTCTTGATATTTAAATTATTGTCGGTGCCTTTCAAGTCTCACTTAGACGGTAAAACTTTGCCGATTGTGAACTAAAAGGTGGCGCTTACAACAAGTACTGTTTTTTTTCATAATTTAGACTTACATGTACACTACAATACAATAAACTTTATTCACACACGGTGCAAGTTTGCGAGGCTGCAACCTGGTTACAACTGTTTCCAAATAAAACAAAAGAATTATTAGAAGGTTGCACGTAGGGCCAACAAACAACACGCAAAACCCGAAAAATGGCCCAACAACTGAAACATTTTAGAAACCGTTCGAAAAGTTGTAGCTTCGGACAAGCTTTAGTGATAAATTTTGTAGCGAACAACATGTCAGTGCTCCTGAAGAGACGATGAATTATCCGGTTTAAGTCGGCCTTAACAAAACAAACAGGAGCTGACGAGCTTCTTGATTCTCCTTGAGTCTCTCTATATTTTAAATGAGAAAGACAATCTTGATCCGGCAATTGGAAATAATTTTGTAGATAGTGTTCTTTTTCTACATAAAAGGGAATCTTTGAGGCCATTCGCAATGTTATCAGAAGGAGCCATAACGGACGAGACTCAATAAAGATTATAAACTCATGGTTTTAAGCAGAACGAAATAAAAAAGCAAAAAAAAAATAATTATACATTTTCGCCTTTAGAATGGTTCATTGACAGTTTTGGCATAAAAACGGCTTCGAATTGTTTTAGGCCGCCTTGATATATCTGGAAAGATATTCAGTTGAACAATTGGTAAATCTTTTAAATCATTTTACCAGAAATCGCTTGTGTCTTCTACAAGATATGGTTCAATGAACAACCACAAAATATGTTTTCTTTGTATTAACGTGCCGAGTAGATAATTGAAAGTTTGTTTAAAATTTAGAATACAAAAGCATCGAAAGCGATACTGGGCAAACAAACGTTAAGCGGGGACGGAACTGATCTGAGTTAAAACTATGAGACATAGGATTGCTTATATAAATCTTAACAATTGCAAAACTCACCCTTCGGAAGTTTTCAGCGCAACTTGGTTTGATTGATCGTAAGGTGCAGTGTGATCGAATGTTCTATTAAACACGACATCGCCCTATTTAGCGTGCTGGTCAGTCAAACATCGCGCTAGCCAATCAAAAATAAGCATGTTATCAACAGATGTTTAATTAAAGTCGTTAGCACTAATACCGAAGGGAATAATCAGGCGATATTCAAATGAACGGGAATGAAGATCGGCAGAGATATAACATGTTTAGACTACAGTTCGGAAAAGTTCTTTTTGATCCTTTGCTAACATTAATATGCGGTTTGTTGTCATCACGTTTTAGTCGAAACGCAGGTGAAAACCTGCAGTTTTTGAAACATGACGGTTTTCCCTAAATTAGTGGTGGGCATAAAACCAATATGCCGAAGATAAATAGCATGTTTTTATTATATGAACTTGAAATGTGCATTCAAAGCACAACACAATAAAACAAAATTGGTATGTCGCTGACGCCCTCAGCTGGCACATAAGTCGTGTTAATTCTCTGCATAAAGTATAATGTTTGAAAACTAATTTGGTTCATAACAAAGAGAGATAAGTGAAAGGCTAGAGCTAATAAGCGCATAAGGAATGGTTTATACAGCAGCCCCGAGGCAAGAAATTTACAGGCTTAATGATTATTTCAAACCTAGTTCAGCTAACGAGAAAGAAAGTGGATTTTTTTATTTATCGAGTTTAGTTCCGTTCTGTAAAGTGTTGCAGCGATAAGTGTCAAACTAGTTTTAAAAAAGAGCTAAGAAATGTTCCTGCAAAGTCTTCAACAAATTATTACTTTGATATATATATGAAATAATTCATATTTGAACTGCGGTTATAGATGCTAGTGAAGTATGATCCTCGCAGTAAATTTTCTTTCTTTTTTTTAAATTTACTGCGAGGATCATACTTCACTTGCAAATTATTACTTTATCGATCATTCTTCAAGGACTAAACGCAGTTTTCATTCTTGGTATCTGCCTGATGATTTTCTTAGTCTCAGATGTTATAGAAGTCTTCTCTGGATTTACAATGGAGTCCAGAATTTAACCATAATGATTTCCCAAAAACATTATATATATTCTTTTCTAAATTTGCATCTGCTAAGGTACTGATAATATATGTAAGCTTCAATTAAAATTGTACCTAACGACTTATCATGGTTAACGATTGTATCTAAGGCAGCAGCGTCCACATGGGTCGGAGAAATTTGAAAACGCAGTTTTATTTCTACGGTTAGCCTGGGGCCTACCGTCTACACTAATCCGTTCCGAAAACTGACTCGACGGCGCTTTTCGGAAACGCGCTTAATGTCAAACTGGAGGAATTTGAAAACGCCGTCTTTTCGCTTCCATGTGAAAAAAAAATGAAGGTTTTCGAAAACGATGGCGTCCCGCTAAATAAGTGATTTTCCTTCCAGGGTACGAGTCAAACGTACACAAATCCGAAATGAGCCGTAATTGGTGCGTTTCTTTGGCGTAGTGTGGGCAGAAAACATTTCATGCGTTTGTTTTTACAGTGAAAGCTCCGTTTTCAAATTTCTCCGATGTCGTGTGGACGAGGACTTAAAAAACACGATTACTCTATCACATCAGAAAACAAAAAAAAAAAAACGACGACGAAGAAAGCAACCTTATAAAGGAATGACAATATTTTCCAAGATATTTTTTGCTCGATACGAGATATTTTACGTATATATTAAAAGCATTCTTTAACGGAAATTTTATCTGGTCTGGCCTATTAAATAAAATGTAAAATTCATTTGTGCGGTACGACAGTGTTAAGTTCAGAGAATTAAAACATTAATTTTTATTCATTACACATTTTAAATTAATTGGCTTTCTTATTGACGCCAAAGTAAGGAACCTTTTCAAAAAGTGTGTATTTACGCGGTAAAATAACTTGTTAGTCATTTTTGTTCTATTCTCTTCATCAGTCCAACCTTGTAAAGAAGTGTTTTAAGTTCTTTGATCAAAATATAGCTTCTTACTTAGCTTAGCGGGAAGGATAACTTAGAATATGCTTGAATGTGACAGAATATCATGCCATATCCAATATATGGACGTAAACGGATGTAAACAGATGTAAACAGTATCATTTCCAGCATAATCTTAACCAGAAGAACCTTTTAGCAAGTTAAAACTTGGAGCCAAGAGACCCTTCTCCAAAATGGCGGCCAAAAATTCAAATAAGTAAAAATTAAAAACGTATACCAGCACTAGAAAGAACACCTTTACTTTAGTAACCCTGCAAATTTTCAGCACTTCAGGTGTAATATCTGCTGAGAAAATGTTACCTGGAAATTGAAAAATTTACAGACGTTTGTGTGACTGGGGGTATAATGCATACCCCCACTAATACAAACGTCTGTAAATTTCTCGATTTTCACCTAATTTTTCTCAACTGATATGAAACCTGAAATGCTGAAACTTTGCAGGGTTACTAAAGTAGAGGTGTTCTTTCTATTGTTGGCATTCGTTTTCAACTTTAGCTAATTTTAACTTATTTGAATTTTCGGCCGCCATTTTGGAGAAGGGTCTATTGATGCGGCTCTATTGCAAATTATGCCTGCCAGTCGCAACTGCTAATCTGTTTTTGTTTTTTGTTTTTTTTGCAATTTGGTGGCATTCGTTTACAGTAATTCAAATTCTCGCCTTGCTTTAAGTGGCGCGCAAGTGTTCCCCAGCCGATATTCTTGATGGCTTGGAAGAAACACGACCGTACGTAATACTTGTAACCAATTGTCGTCCTTAACCTAATCTTAAGCCTTAATTTGGGTATTTCCAGTGGATTGTACATGCTGTCGGGTTAAATATTGTTTGGTCTTCTCAATGTCCTCTGCAGAACCCAGTCCCATGACAGGTGTAGAAACCACCCTAAAACCACACCCATCCGCCCAACCCCATCTCCCTCCCCCTACTGAATTTATAGATATGACCCACCCCTCCCCCACGTGTGTTTATTGCGTATGAATTCGGGTGACATGTCTGCTGGCTGGAACATTTTTACATTTTCTGAGAAGTAGAAGTTGAGACATTTCTTCTGGGAAGGGTTATAGATGCAAAATTTGCTAGCAACTCGAAAAATTATTTTACTACCGCTTTTTTTTGTTTTGTGTACCTGCCTGCAATCCGACAGTCTTGCTCCCGGCTCTTCTACTTTTTTAAAGAATTTTGTAATTTTTACGTAAACACTGAACAGGTCTTTTATTGTATTCTCGAAGACCCAGGAACGGTTATAGTGGCGACCGACTCTTACGTATACCTAAACCAGGCATGGTAATCGGCGGACGAAAGTGTACAAGAATTATTAGTCTTCTTATCGGACTATTTCCTCGTTATAGGCATAAAATTTATATTATAGTATTTTTTTACATTCAGTTAGTGTGCTGCATTTGACGGCCTCACTTTCACACGTCTTCTGCCCCACTTTCATGTGCCTCATGTGTTTTTCTTTTTGCCATTGATTCGGCACCAAATCTGTTGTATACGTATCAAAACGTGTATCTTAAAATAAAAATATACTCATGATTCCTTCCTTTCCAAGCAACGAGCAATCCCCACCCGCAGACTGTCAATTCCTTGGCTCGAAGATATTTAACAATTATTCACCGAAGTGGAGGCAAATATACACCACTTTCACCGACACTGAGGTGAATAATTGTTTTAGTATATACCACACAAGGTGAATAACTAGCGGACCAAAGAGTAACTGTTTGTGACAATATACCGATAAAAGCCATTTTGTTTTCCTTCGGCTGCTCTGCATGAGGTGAAAGTACTTGGCTAATCACCTGCGAGCTAGCCAATCAGCGTGCGAAAAATGTACTATTCCCTTGCGTGGTACATAATAATCTATTTTATTTTCCTTGGCATCAGCACAGGTGTATTTCAGTATCTGCTTAATTTACAACAACTGCCATTGATTATAATGATATGGTAGTTAACTTTTTTATATTTACTTCAAGTCTATAGACTCATGGGGTTGATAAACATAAGACAAATTCAGTTTGGTAATAATCATCTTGATTTGGCGGGAAACTCATGTCAGCTTAAATTTACATTGCAAATTATTGTCAAAGCGAACATGCTGGCGCTGGTAATTATTCATCGCAAGTTCACTTTGCCATCAGCTTCGCTGGTTCTTGCTTTGTTTATCTCTACAAGGACGAAGAGAAGCGTTTGCTAGCATTAACAACCGAAGGCTATAACGTCAGTACAACAAAGGAGAAATACCCCGTTGTCCCGCGTCGAATGTTGGTTCAAAACAGCGATATATTCAACCTGGCAAGCGAGTGCACGTGTTTTTAGTTTGGAACTTAGCTCTTTTGATTCTTAGTCGAATTTCGCGTTGGTCATTTCGTAAGGTTGGTAGAGTTACAGATACTGTTAATTGTCGGCTTAGATATTTGTGCATTGTGTTATTCTATAATAACGGTTATTAACTACAATGATGTTTTGACTAGCATTTTATTTGGCTCGCTTAAAGTCGTTACTTTTAGAGAGAAGCTCTCTTTTCGTTCTGAACTTTTGGACTTGTATCGCGGCAAGAAATGAAATTAAGAAATGCTTTTAACGAACTACGCAGTTAGCTCTGCTGCGAATATATTTAATAGGAATCGCCTGCAGCATTTTATATTCATGAGGTTCGGTAAGGATAAACAATTAGTTCGCATTTAAAAACCTTTGTTACGTTTGACGATTTAAAATCTCCTTATCAGACTGAATTTTCTGCCTTTTTTTCCTTTTCAGACCAATAATGCAAGGTAAAAGAAATCGCGTTACACTGAGGTATCACACGCTTCCACGATGGCTCTGTTGACAATGTCAAAAGTGAGTATAGGGGAATCCTTGTTTACAATATTTGCCTCATTAGCATAAGCAATTCAAGTTCTGAAGGAGCTACAAATAAATCAGTTCTGAATATTGAAAGGTCACAGTACGATTAACGCTGTCAATGAATTTGAGCCTGATGTATTGAATACTTTTTGTGCAACACGGGTTTAAAAACTCAAAATTTAACAAAGAATGTATGAGCTCATTAGCGCTTTTGCCACCCAGAAATGTTGCAGTTTTTGAAAGACAATTTCTCCTTCAATATTACACACAAAGAGCTAAGAATTTCAGCATGTATTAAGTTTTGCTAGCTCTTTAGTAGTCTGGAGTCAATTCATATCTAACATGTTTATTTCTGTAAGCAAAGCCCTGTGCAAATGAGCAAAAATGTAAACAATGACGTCAGCATGAATCCCCCTATTGCATTTGCGCCGGACTTTTGTATTTTCTTGGGCTATGAACGCGTTTGGCATGTAATTTGGATAGAGACAAATTCCAATTTACTGAAGTGAGAGAACTGATATTTTTGCTTTCGTTTTATTAGAATGGTCAAAGCTAACGATGTCTACAAACGTTATGCAATATGACGAACGAATAGCCGGTTTTGATAACCCAGAACCAGGCGGGAAGTTTACGTAAATAATGGTAAGTGTTAAAAGCCTTTTACATAGGCATAGCCAGGATTTTCAAAGGGGTGGTCACACTGAGTCATACAGAGGATACTCGCCAGATTGTCACCTGAACATTGTAGGTTGTTTGCTTACAAAAAGGCTTAGAAAGGGGGAGTCACGGGCATCCCAGGACCCCCCCCCCCCTGGCTACGCCCTTGCTTTTACGTCTGCAGCTTTGAAAGTACCTTGCAAAAAAAAAGGTTTACCAGGTTATCAATTTATAACAAAAATTCATCGTAGCGGTAAAGATCCCGGGATGGGAGTGAACACAGAAGAAACGTACCACTGCAAGGCTTTGATATCTTTCGAAAATGAAGGCAATTTTGAACCAAAATTGGAATTAGGCCTGATTATCTAATTCTTAGCTATAACATATTAATTTTTGTTACTATTTGTTTGGTTAGAAAAATAAATAGACCTACGTTCTTGTTTTGACGTCACAGTCTGACTAGTCCTAAGTCCTAACTCCAAGCGGTTTCTGACCCAACCGGAAGTGTTTTTTCACGTTTTCAGATTGCGCAAATTGGGGAACGCTAGTTATTTTACAGGGTTACGAAGTGTTGTTTTCTTTGGTTGTCCTTAAGATTGTCAATTTTGTAACATTTGGCCAAAACGGAGCAAGTATGGGGAAGATTGAGGTGAATTGAAGCAGCAAACTTTAAAAGTATAGGCTGATTTTTACTAAGATATATATTGCCTTTTTCCTATATTTTTTAATTTTGAGCGATCTTAATCGAACTGTAACAAGAACATGTATTTCAATATCACCGATGCTACTGCCGCCGGGAAGTTTTTCTTTTATCGCCACTGGCCACGGAGTGTTGTTTGCTTTGGTTGTCCACAAAATTGTCTATTAGCTAACATTTGGCCAAAAATGGAGAAGATTGATGTGAATTGAAAACAGCAAACATGGAAAATGAGGTTCATTTTTTGCCAAAATACATTTTCTTTTTTCCATTTTTTAATTTTGAGCGATCTTGATCGAATTGTCACAAAAACATGTAATTCAATATCATCGTTGCTATTGCCACTGGCAAGTTTTTTTTTTTGTTAAAACTTCTTTGACCTTGAAAGCCATGTTGGTAATTATATTAATGCAAATTTATCGCGTGATGAGATTCAGGGAATATTTAGGTTCGTAAGTTGCCACGGCAACAAGAGTAAAGACAAGCTGCAAATAGATCATTGCATTGGCAGAATATTTATTTTTAGTTGTTTTTCTCTCTGGACTTCAGCAAGTAGTCCCATAAGTGGCCCAACTCCCACCCCCTGGGAAGTTTTTTGTCTCTCCCCAACCCTCTTCCGAGCTTGAACCCAAGATGGCGCTTGTTTGATCAAACTGCGCTTGCTCATAAAATATGCCTGCATTGAATGCTACATAAAAGATCAGTAATTTATTTTTCTCGTTTTTCTTTCTAAAAGCTATACAAAAATGACCCTTAACCAAAACCCAATCGAGATTTTTGCGTATGAAATTAACCCAACTAGAATATTCGTTCGTGAACTGGCTGACCTTGAACGACCTTCAATCAATGGTTTATGCCATTTGGCTTTTCACATTGTAATGCAAATTTAATAACGCGGACGGCGTGTTCTTTTTAGGAAGTGGTCGGTGAGGAGTTAACAACCTAATGGCAAATTAAAAGGATTTTTACTACAATGTCTTTGCAGCACAAACAAGCTTGAGAGCTAGAATCGATAAAAAGGATCTTGATGTTTGAAGAAAATAGCTTTACCAATACACCATTTTGCTAATGATCAGTTCCTGGTGAATTGTGGGTAGATCCAGTCCTTTGTGGGGGCAAACGGGCAAAATTACAATTTTAGATTATGTCCTAAACTGGCCGTTTGCCCCCACAAAGGACTGGATCTACCCACAATTCAAAAGGAACTGATCATTAGCAAAATGGTGTATTATACTTTCTAAAAGTTCGGTCTACATCAAACCAAAAAAATATACAAATTAAAACGCCTTGTAGTTTAAAATTCAAGAAATTTGCCGCCTCGCGCAAAACCAAAACGCAAATTAATGGTGTCATAAGTAGGAGGCGTCATTTTTTATAGCGCATTTTGCGTTTCATAAAGTATTAATGTAATTATTTAATTATTTTATTAATGTTTAAGAAATAGAAAACATGTACCGTGTTTGTATCGAGTTACACAAACACGAGTGGAAGTTTGGGAGAACGAGAAATGCTGTGGGAACACGAGCCGCAGGCGAGTGTTTCCACAGCTTTTTCGAGTTCTCCCAAACTTTCACGAGTGTTGGTATAACTCGATACAAACACGGAGTACATGTTTTCTATTTCTTTTAGAAAACACCACGACGAGAAAAAGGAAAACAACTTGTTAACTTTGATTATCAAATTGTAAATTCTCTTTGCTAGCGCCATCACTACGTCAACAGCGCGCGCTAGTTCTGTTTCTACATCGAGTTAAACAAACAGGATTTTTAACCAATCAGCGCGCGTGCTTTCTTAGGACTGTTTTCTAAAGTTATTTAGTTGCGACCCACGTTCAGGGCAATCAGAAAACACTCATTGTGGCTATCATGAATATGTCTTGTGTCTAATGAGAAACAAAATGGGAATTTATTTTGCCACGTGCAACATCAGTGAACCACCTTCGCTTTTTCGTGGCCATGAAACCTGGTTTTCACCGGCGACACAAATTTAAACACAAGTACAAACACAATTATTCTTTTTTTACTTGAAAACGGCCTTGATGCATGTATAAGCACAAGCACAAAATTTGGGAAGGTTTGGATGATTTTCTTTACGCTTGTGTCTGAGTCGAATTTCATTTTCACTTAGGTCATCCCTATTTTATATTGCTTGCGTTTGTGCTTGTGTCGATAGTGAAACCAGGCTTAAACGTATTATTGTTCAAGGTAATTTGTTAATACCGAAGCAATATTTCTCAGCAAACTTCACAAGTAAAAAGTAGTGCTTTACTCATAAATGGTTTTTCTTAATTTTTCCATAGTTATTCGTTGCCTTGCCCCGGGTTCATCAAATGGATTACCGTTGAAGACGGGTGGCTATTTGAGACATGAAGTAGATTCTGGATCTTTTGGATCATTTATACATTGTAGAGTAAGCATTGTAAATGTAAGTGCGAATATAGGGATAAGATGCTCGCCTTGTCATTTCAGAGTAATCAAAATCCATTTTCAATTGAGAAGTAAATTTTCAGCAAGGATAATTGTATTGATCTACCGCCAAATTATCACTTCTATTACTGATAGAATATATCAAAATCAAGATTGACAATTGATTCGATTCTATATTAGCGCAGATTGGCTTTATTATAAGAATATATCAGGAGGCCATCACCCGGCTGATGGGCTCATGGCTCACACCCATGTTATTGAAAATGCAAACCAAATATTTTTTCCAAGGAATTTTCTTGAATATTTTATATCGGGCACGATTAATTGGCATGTTTTACTATTTCGCCATATTTGTATTGCAGTTTCAATCTTGATTGGAATGAATTTGAGTGACAACTTAATTGTGCTTGGTAAAATGTTTAAAAATAGTTTCAAGCAACGATTAGGAAGCTGACAAATTGCCGATAAAACTGATTTATACAAAATTTAACTTCAATAATGGATGGCGCGTCTCATCAGTCGAAACTTTACAACGAATTTTCGTTTATCATTTCAACGTATAGCCGAGTTTTACCTATAAAAAAATCTGTTTTGTTTATTGCTTACAGCTAATTATTCACCAAAATTACGAAAAAACGTTCTCTTCAGTCAATAACATGGGTGTGCACTTGTTTAATAGCTGATGATTTAATAGGTAGGTAGACTTATTGACAAAAAAAGCAACTGGATTTCTTCTCCAAAAACCATTAAAATCAGACTTAACCATTTTTACACTAAAATTTACCAAATTATGTATGTTTTCATTAGTTCCAAAAAGATTTCATTTGCCTGCGTTAACTTTTTTCCTAGACTTTAAGTTCTCATTACAGTTTTGCAGGCATTTCTCTCCTTTAATTTAAAATAATTCGACTTTTACTCAAACATACATAATTTTTAATCATATTGCAGCCTGTAAAATGTTTCGCAGAATTGTAGTTTATTTTCATAGTCTTTACTGAGTAACTTCAAGTCTATCCATGGTGTTCTTTGAAAAATTAGTTCGTTTTATTTCCATTCATCTTAGTTTGTAGTTATATATATTTGTACTTCTTATGTGGTTAACAAGTATTACAACTTGTAATTAAGATTGTCACTTAACATTTCAATAAAATCAAATAAACAAATACCAGTAATCATCAAATAAGTCTTGCTTTATTTACATTATAAAGACAAAAAAATATTGCGCTTTTAAAAGGGGCCTGGAAACTAGTCGGAATGTAGGCTATCTCTTTTACTATATTTTGACTATGTAGGGTTGCCGAGCCGGGAAAACTTTCTGAACTTTTAAACAGGGTCTAGTAACAAATCAAAATAAATTTAGTCTTTTAAAGGGTGAAATCTGTTTGCAAAATGCACAGATTTTTCCCGCCAAAAGACTTTGTTTATTTTGACTTGCTAGGAGACGCCATTTAAAAGCGCAGACTTTTTTCCCGCCAAAAGACTTAGTTTTTCTTCTAGATTTTTATCGGCTCCTTTTAAAAGCGCATAAAATTTTCCGCTAAAAGACTTTTTGAACAATTTTTCATACGACGCATTTAAAGGCGCACAATTTTCCTGCCAAAAGCCTTAGATTGTTTGCCCGAGCTCTCTGGTGCTATTTAATATTGTCTAAAGTTTCATTCCGCGATCTTGTTTCTCTTAATGTCCAGCAGGCGTGGTTCTTCTTTATTGAAATATATAACTAAGCATAGCGAAAATCAACCGAAGAAATCCTGAGGACCTCTCTAAAAACGCAGTACTCCTTCTTCGCTCCTGCAAGAAAATGAACCAACATTAGTCACGTCGAAATAGTCAAGAAGATGATTGGCAATTACCTACAGGCTTACAGGCTGTAAAAGTTACGAAATCTGACCATCATGTGTTGCACGACCAAGCAAGTAAGGAGTATGGATCTATTCCTGGTTTGACGTCACAAACTTCTTTGCATGATGTTTTACAATGACTTGCTACGATGCAAACCAGTCTGTGACGTCACCATGAATAGACCCATGCTCCTTGCTAGCTCGGTCGTGCAACAAATGCTGGCCAGATTTCGTAACTCTTACAGCCTATAAAAAAGTCAAGATTTAGTTTAAAAAGGTGCAGTGCGTTTTGAACAGGTACAAAGATTTCTTTAAGCGAAAAAAAATTTGGGGGCTTAGGTGCACTTAAAAGGTTTTGCTCTTCAATTTAGATGTGCTTTTCCACCCAAAAAAAACTCGAGAAATTTAAAATTAGCGGGCAATAATCCATAAATTCAACGCGTAAGTAATTTAGCTGGACTTTTAACAATTGGCCACATAAATAACAACGATTCAAAAAATTTCGGTAACGGCAAACATGTTTTGTTTCCGAAATGAAGCATATACTGCAAATTAAGCGGTCCGAAATCAAAGACTTACGAAAGAGACCATCCATAGCTAGATCTGAAATCGATTTAATCGAAATCAAAGAAAGATTAATTCAAAGGGGGGAAACTAATAAGGAAATACTGTGAACACTAAACTTGTGGCCTTCGATCAATACAGGTCCACAAACTTGTAAGTAAAATGCAATTAATAAATATACTAAAAAAACAACCTAGTATTTAATAAAACACGATTACATTATCAAACATATCTAGCACACAAAATAGCTTTACTAAGAGAAAACTAAATGCATAAATTTAATCGAGAAGGAAAGATGTTTAAAAATTCTTATTTCGTGTCTCAAAACTTCCGTTTTTCTTTAATTACCATTTGGTGTGTAGAAAACGACAAAAACAAAAATTATCCAATCAAACTCTATTATTCCACTTCCAAATTCTAGAATTTTGCTGACTGTTATTTAAGAAATCGAAAACATGTGCCGTGTTTCTATCGAGTTTTAGTATTAATCTACTAACGTTCAATCACGAATGCCGTTTTCTGATTGGCTACGCTACTGACTATCTATTCTATGATAGATAGTGAGTAGCGTAGCTGTGTACGCTAGAGGCTGCTTCTTGACGTTTTCGAAGTGTCTGTTTAGAGGATTTAGATAAAGTTTTGAACGACTAGTATTCGCTCTCGATTTCTATGTGTGATAGTTGGCGAGAACGAGAAATGCGAGCCGCAGGCGAGTGTTCCATAGCTTTTTCGAGTTCTTCTAAACTTTTACGAGTGTTTCTACAACTTAAAAGAAACACGGAGTACGTGTTTTCTATCTCCTATATTTTTAATGTATTGTAAGTATTATTTGTACGTATTGATGTAATATATATATTGTTCATAATAATAAAAAAAAATAAATAGATAAATATTTTTAGAGAAAATCCTGACGAGAAAAGGGAAAACAACTTGTTAACTGTGATTATCAAATTGTAAATTCTTCGTTGCTCGCGCCATCATTAATTATGTCAACAGCTCGTGCTAGTTCTGTGTCTCCATCGAGTTATAGTAACACGATTTTTAACCAATCAGCGCGCGTAATTTCTTAGGACTGTTTCCTAACTTAGAAAACAGCCCCAACAAAATACGCGCGCTGATTGGTTAAAAATTGTGTTTCTTTAACTCGATGGAAACACAGAACTAGCACAAGCTGTTGAAGTGATGATAGCGCGAGCAAAGAGAATGTAAATTTTGATAATCAAATTTTATGAGTTGTTTTCCCTTTCTACTCTTGTTTCTATAACTCGATAAAAAATGGTGCATGCTATCTATTTCTTGTATAACAAACGATTTGTATACGTTTTATACTGAACAAAACAATCAAGGAAAAAAATCACAAAAGTTGTTTAATCGGTGTAATCTCAAAAGAGTATCTCATAATCAAAAGCCGATGCAAGCATCCTATAACATGGATGATCAAGATACTAACCCCTGAGTTTTGCTGCATTTTTTGCTTAAAACGATGGATGTTTAAATTACTTAACACTAAGTACATTCGTTTATACCCAAAACACGCCTGGAGCACAAAACCGTAGATTGTGACCAAATTCTTGAGGGTAAAGAAAAATTTAAATTAGTTTTTGCGTTTTCGAACTCTCCCTTTTTGAATAAGGGAGAGTTTGAAAATGGCTGTAAGAGCGTTTCAATTTGAGGTCAACAAGTTTTACAAGCGTTACTCGTGCTCGTTCGAAAACTTCAGCAAACTAGTTAAGCATTAAAAGAAAAAATAACATTAACGACAACAACAAGATCATTTCTTTTCATTAATGTAAGCTTTTGTTTTGACTCAGTTTGACTTTTCGATGACATACTCATGTTAATGTCTCTCTTGCTGATATCTGATATGTGCAAAAACGGTTTTGACAAAAAATATAACTTTCCAATCGCATACATCCAACGCTACGATTTTCTATTCAAATATTCTCTTCTGTGAAAAATTATCAGAGGGCAGTGCATCAAAGTGGTTTTAGCTCAGATCGAAAAGTTGAAATACTGATAATAACTGGTAAATAAACAAATAAATAGCCTGGCAAATTAAAGTTGAATGTTAACTCACCAACTGATCCAATGTCCTTCTACTAAACAGTAGCTCTTACTAAACAATTCCTTCACCATGGAGCTGCAGGAAGAATAAAAACGTGTTAAAAAAATACTCTTGCATAATACATTTATCACTATATTAATTAATGGTAACAACCCATTTCCATCGTTATTATGACCCAGTATGAATCGTTGACAGTATAGCTTTCTGTTCTTGTTCTCGAGAGATTTTTCAAAATCGAAGTTTTAATTGCCATTCTAAATGAACATATTGCTGGGGGAAAAGCCTTTAAAAATAGTCCAGATTTTCTAATCTCGCGTTACAACAATATAAACTGTGCAAAAAAAAAACAGACTGCATGCTTCTTATGCCTATAGATGTCAAGGGCACTGTTTCCCTTCTGTTGTTTTTTTAGTCTGTACAGGTGTGACGCGAAACTGAACGCGCCAGAGGAAAAAGGCCGCGCGCGAAAAAAAGCCGCTGCGAGAAAAACCGAAATAGTCCTCCTTTATTCTCGCCCTTCCTCGCGCGGCCATTGATGCTTTTAAGTAACAGAGAATTAACTCTGAAGTGTAAATTTTAGTGCTAATTTAACCCATGAATAACCCACTAGTAAAGGGAATCAGGGAACCACATGAGGTAAAGAAAAAATCTTTTGACCTCGGTGGGAATCGACCTACGACCTCCGGATTAGATCTACCGTCACTCTGCCGACTGAGCTACGAGGTCGGACAGAGAAAGTCGGGGTCAATTTAGATGGTGAATCGCGGCGAAGTGACGGCAGAGTGACGGTAGATCTAATCCGGCACAACATTTATTGATGCTTTTACATTCGAAGCGTCCGGCATTTTAGAAAACTGTTTAGGCGCGAAGTAATCTAGCTGGATCCAGTGTTGTCACTAGCCAAACAAAACACGTGTGGTAAATATCCCCGTGCTTGTGTTATGCCTCAGGGGTATTTCGTTTTCACGCCTTGCAGCGCAAACGCAAGCATAAGCACAAGCACACTGAAGAGACAGGAACAATTTTCATCAATGTGCTTGCGCTTGTGCTTATGCCTGCGTCAAGGCCGTAAAAAAATAGCCTTTTTTTCCAAAAATTATAACCATGCAGCGTTTGTCTAATCGTAGTCACTAAAAGTATCCGAGAAAAACTGTTTAGCTTCTCAATTCGCACCCAAAATCATACTTTATTTTAAGACTGACAGACATATTTTATTTCAGCACAATAAGTATAGGAAATCGATCTGTTCGAGAAACAATTAGGGATTAATTGTACGCGTGAACAGATCGGACTTTTTAGTAATTTCCACGAGTGGCTGCCGCAGCCACGAGTGGAAATTAGAAAAAGTCCGATCTGTTCACAAGTACAATTAATCCCTAATTGTTTCGAGAAAAAAGATCGATTTCCTTTTAATAATACGGCAACCGTAAATACAAGCTTCTATCTGAAGTCTTTTCGTTATAGAGGGTTGCTAAAATGAAGCCAGGCTGTGATTAAATATTTTAATTTTTATAACTTTGTTTTCTCAACACTTTTCACTTCTCCGTAAAATAATAATTCGTTCTTTTTTCGCAACCGAGCCACAAAGAGGAGCATGTCCCAAGTTTGCAACATGAAGTTGAATTTTATTGGCTTGAAAGCTGTCAAAACTCTGAACGCATGAGCGACTCTTTGATAAATAAAAGGAAAATGCACGTCGAAACGGTAAAAGCGTTATTTTACCGACAAAACCCGCATGAAAACTTATTCTGGAAAGCCACAGTTTACAGCCTTGATTTAAACTATTCAGTACATAAAGTTAACGATACAAGGACGAACTCCTTCGGGAAAACCGAGCTTAAACGTTTAATGAAATGGGAAGACTACTCCAAAATACATTCGCGTAAGTTTTTGCAAAGTTTTTCAATCCAAGGACTTTCGATCATTGCGGAGGCTGAACGTTGAATGTGATGTTGATGGTTGCCTGGCTGCTGATATTATTTCCAATAGACGACAGATGAAGGAAGACGATGCAGCTGTGTATCGGCAGTAGTGGTGCTTGTAATAAAAGACTGGGTACTCGAACACACTTTTTGGTGTTTTTGTTTACTGCTGCTTCTTCATAACAAGCTTTTTGTTTGTCTGAAGCGGAAAACCTGGAAGTTTTATCCGACTCCATTGCTCAAATGTGACCGATACAATTAAAATTTAATTGTTCAGCTATCGATACAATTTGGGATAAACTGGTCCGCTTCCAACCAATCAGAAGCGAGTATTTACGGTAGCAGTATTATTAAAGAGTAAAGCATAGCAGCTTATGGGATCGTACATATTAAATTAAATTAAATTAAACCTCGAGCAAATTATATACACGATAAATAAATACAGTTTATAAGGTTTTGCAAACTGGAAGCTGGATGATAATTTTAAAGATTTACGACTTCGACAGCTTCAATTTGCAACCTTTCCATTCCAAGGAAGTAGTCTAACCGTTATTACTCCCCCTGAGGCCCTCTTTAATTCTTTCTCGACCAGGGAGGGTACGTAATTTGGTGATCGTGGGGGGAATCGCATCTTTCTTTTGATTAAGTCAAACATATCATCGTACTATAACAAAACTATCACGAAGCAATCGCAATAGTTATGAGATAACACATTTCTTAACACATACCATTTCAGTCCATCGAACGCTTGTTGAGCAAATTTTATCTCGTGGTGTTTGCAAACCTTGCACGATGTTTGATCATCAAAATAGACGATTTCTTCGTAAACTTTGCTGATGATAGAACAAAGTAAAAGATGATAATTAGTTCTTTTTTTACACGAAACAATAAACGAACAGGGTTATCGTAGTACAAAATAACGAATTCGAAGAGATCAATAATGCTCACCATTCATTACACAGCGAAATCACAGGTTTTGAATCGGTCCTTAATAAACCCTGAAATGACAGAAAAACAATTCATGTGAATTTAGAGTCCTAAAGTGCGATAAGAGTTTAGAATTGGGGTGAGTCTGGGCTATGCAGTACTCGGGTTGAAATTGACAGTGTCTCTACTAAAGAAGGCGAATGCCAAGTGTCATGTTTTTCAGTTGTTCAAATAGTGTAATTTTCAATCGAGCCTCGCAAGTAATCAGATACAAGTAATTGCTTAGGTTTTGTTTTTATTACGGTCAATTTGATACTGACCGAATAGTCTAATTTGAATGTAATTGGTTTTTGTTTGGTTTTACGACACTCGATTGAAAACAGCTCTATTCAAACCTGATATAGAATGACCACTTATGCTTGCTTTCTTGCTTGCTCTAAATCAAAAACCTACAACGGCTCTTACGAGTGTAAATTAGTTTTTCCACGACTGCGTTACAGTGTAGTGACTCGCATACTGTACTGCAAAGCTCGACGTATCTATCTTCCGACAAAATATACTGCATGTGTACGTATAATGATAAACAAACCAGTAAGGAATACAAATATTTAACTATGGAACAGTTGTTTCTATAAATCTACCAACCTGAAAAACTCCCACCAAGTCAACAGCCATAACCAGAACAAGCGAAAAGCCAAAACAAGTCTCCAGAAGTCAACACGTGTGTTTGTCACAACGATGTGCGCGCGAACTCTCCAATGTAGCTTCAATTTGGCTCCAAAAATCAATACCCGACCACGCGGCATATCTGTCTTCTTGTCTAATCGTAACAGTCTTCAGTTTTGCCAGCGCATTGTGGCAAACTTTTCCATTTACGAAGAAGTTACAAGGGGCAAGAACTGGCGAAGGTGATGTAAACTGGACTTGTGATGAATAATTAGCAGTCCCGGCACACGCTTTAATTTGCAATGTAAATTTTAAACCAAGATCATTTTTGCGCCAATTTGCAGTCATATAACTAAAATAGTCTCATTCAGTCCATGAGATCATCTCATGGACTGAATGAGAAAAGGGAAAAGAAAAGAAGAAACGTTTCAGATGAATTTAAGGTTACCATCTATAGTAGTAACAAAATTCTGGTAACAAGACAAAAAATGCGCCAGTCATGTTATTTTTGTTTTGTTCCGTTTTAATTTAGGAGGCTGATGCGAGTCTGTGAGAGGTTCCACACGGATAAGAAGGGGGAGAGTTATACGTTGTAGGAAGAAAAGCATAACGTTGTAGAAGGGGAAGGGGAAGAAAAAAGATAATCTGAGTTCTAGAGACAAGAGCAAAACGTTTGAGCTTACCCCCGTGTTGCTCCTTGCTAAGACTACAATGGTTTCGCTAACCGACAAAGGTTAAGGCTGAGAAGGGGAAAACTAATTGGTCTTAAAAGGATGTTTCTATGAAAAAAAAACTCTTGACATATCATAGTCATTCCAACTCTTCAGTAGGATAACCGGGAAGCTCAATATTTTGTTGTTCGTCGTTTGACGTGAGATTCTGCGACTTGTTCTCAGTGCAGACAAATGCGCCCTTTCACAGAGATTTGGGGAGAAAGTTATTACTGTTGTCCTGTGTTTATGAAATGTGCGGAGACAACTTATTCAACTATTCTTTATTACTTAAACTCTTTTTCACTGCTTAGTCAAATTCAAACCCGGGGGCAAAAACCTAAATGAAAAGTAACAAAGATGATATCAAAGTTCACGCCAATTGTTGAATAGCTTTATCTAGCTTTACACCAGGTTTTCACTAGCAACGGAGTATAGTCAAAGCCGCCGTTCCTAATTTCCCCTAAGTACTTCATGTATCCCTTCCAGATATTATAGTGTATCTAATACACTATAATAGAGACAAATATACCATGCTACGTTCTAAATACACTATGATAAGGGATACACCAAGTACTTACCTAATTTCTGTTTCGTAAACGGTGGATGCAATCATTGGTAACCAAGCTTTTCAGAATTGACGATGCCATTTCTGCTTTAGTTTAGGCCTGGGCAAGGTAGAAACTGGTAACTACTTCTTGATAGAGTAAAACGCACTCACCAAATGATTAATTGTTCATATTCACACTGGTTTGCTTGTGGTTAGCTTTTATTTGTTGGTTGGGGCAACTCTATCATTCATATTTAAGAAAGCCAAGTTTTGTAATTAAATTCTGTAGAAATTTACCGGACCAACCTGGTAGTGTAGCGGTACTTTATAAGAGGGATGTCAGGAAAAGAGGTTCCGGGTTCAATACTGGGTCGTTACTGACACTTTTTCCTTTTTCTTTAATTCTGTCAGTAGATAAAAAATTGTTCATAGTCAAGCTCTCTTGCGACACCGGCTACGACTCCGTCCCTGGTGAAAACTAGCCTTTAATTTAACAAGAGTGGCGCATTTTAGGATCCAGTGTTTGTTTATAAGTCATATCGCATTGGTTGCCTTTTAAATTTCGCTATTAAAAACCTCCAACTTGCTATTTAATTCTCTTCTTGGGATTTTTATAGGAAACCAAAGTTTCACGTGACTCGCCCAGAATATTAATCCAATTGTTCGCGATCCATTTTTCACCCTTGATGATATCACATCCACCGTGATAGGTCATCTGATCTAGCCCTCCGTACCATCCAGTCTTGGCGTCTCGTAAGTGATTGTACCACATGATTGCTGTTCCTTTTCGTGGCTTTACAAATAAGTTGGCTTTGTGGCAATGCCTGCTCAGATCGCAGCGGAATTTCGTGATCTTTGCCCAGTCCTGAAAGAACGAAGCACAATATTATATTGGCCGTACCAACGTAATCCACATTACATTGGATGTTGCAACCCACATCTCAAAGACCACGCCCGGTCTGTTCCCAGATAAGAAATACGCGTGATTTACTTAATTTGCACATGGTCGCCATAAACATCTCTTTTGAAAATTCGTTGACTTTTCTCTGACTTTTCCTTAACTTTTCACGGAATTTCCCTGATCTTTTCTCTAACTTTTCCCTGACTTTCCCCTGACTTTTTCCCAAATTTTTCCTTGATAAATATACAATTTTCCTGGCCAAATAAATACCAAATGCCAGACATATTAGCGGCTTCCAGCGCGAACTTACAACCGTAGTAAGTAAGTAGTAAGTAAAATCTTTATTTAAACTCGGTAAAAATCTTCAGTTATACTAATAGTATTTTAATTACAATTTTTTTTTAAAAATAAAATAACTATAAAAACGGATTTACAAGATTGCCGAGTGGGAACCGTCCTTTCTACTCGCCCATTAAGACTATGTTTTCAAAAAATTCCCTCTCTTCACTGAGGAAAAATATCGTTGAGATTACAACCTTCAGTGGAATTAAATCAGCCGTGTTAAATTATTTCAATTTCCCCTGACTTTTTCTTAAAATGTCAATTTTCCCTGATTCAAAATTAAATTTCCTGACTTTTCCCTAAGGTTGAAGAATTGCTATGTTCCTGACCATTTCCTGACCTGTGGCAACTATGTACTGCGTACATAATTACATGTAACAACATAAAGACCTAAACAGTTTATTCTAGACACTGTTACGAAAAGAAAACTGAAATTTTTGCAAGTTTGTAACTAAGTAATGGATCTTTGCACTGTACCTCGGCGCTAAACGTTGCGTTATCAGCAACTGGAAATGCAGTCTCGCCTCCTTCTTCCACGTCATTTAGAAAGTATAGCACAGTGATATATCTAAAATGAACGAGACGAAATCGAGTTAAGTAGACTGTGAGAAGACTCGCAGAAGGGGTTAGGCGGCCGGGAAGGAGTCTGGTGCGGAGTGGCTAGAGTTCTCCGTGCCTACGTGAGTTCACCACTTTTTTGTGAGAAGAAAGAACCGAACAAAGTTTTTCAGGCTGACGACAGTCACGCAGCCCGGACCGAGAATGTGTGGCCCCGGCGGAGGGTTATTACCTCACGATATTAAAGATTCATCGGGGGAAAAAAACACGAAACAATTAAGTTCTTGGGAGGACTGTTGTCCTCTGCAGAGGCGAATAAGAACTAAATTAGAGGGGGCAGAAACAAGTAATCAGGGGATCCCCCTACCCTTTCTTACAAGAGAACAACCGTTCCGTGGAGACTTTGTAAAGCTAGAAACTATTTGAATTCTTTTATTAAAATCGTTTTTAGTGGACTAAAAGTACCTGCAAAGACGGCAGTGACGCCTGTCTCGGAAAACACAACAAGGAACCTTTGGGTCGACATCTTGCGAGTCGTGGTGACAGTGATAATGTCCCTCGGGATGATAATGAACTACCTGAAAGTAAATACGTCAATTCGTCTTACAATTAATCAATCAATCAGTCAGTCAGTCAATTTTTCAATCAACTCATCATAAATCACTAAGTTAGCCGCTCAGCCCGCCAATCACCTTCTCAACCGGTCGATCGGTTAGAAAGGTATCTGACGAATCAATGAAGACATCTACCATAACAATGTAAAAAAACATCAGCCAATCAGTTGATATTCAGTCAGTCAGTCAGTCAGTCACTCGACTACTCACAAAGTGGTGGCTCATTTATTCCAGTCATTTATTCCCTAGCTAAAATGCCCAATAGGTCTGTCTATCTATCGGATATCAATAGAAAGACTGATCAGCTCCCAGTGCCGACATTCGATGATTACGGTGTAGTCAATCAAATTGCGTGTTTATAGTCAGTCAATGGGTGATGCCAATAATAGTTTAGTCGGCCACCCAGTGACGTTTTATAATTAATCCCCCAATCAATCAATCAATCAATCAATTAATCAATCAATCAATCAATCAAAACCTGATTTATTAAGCTAGATAACGTCATGTTCATGTCTTTTAACATCCTCTTTCGCTTCAAACGCAGTCTAGTGGCTGAAGTACAGAGGTGTTCGTTCATAGCAAGTTATGATATGGAACATTTCTGCTAGCCATTTCAGTCTTGTCTTTGATCACAATATTCTCACCTGAAGTTCCTCACTTTCTTCTACAACTGCCCTGGGAAGCTTTGTCAAAGCTGCCACTCTGAAAAGGAATATTTTGATTAGGAAGCTTAATTAATCAAAACGTATTGATGTTTATTACTTCAGGTAAAGCAGGGTTATTATCGAAAAAGCATGCGTTGAGTGACGCGCGCGTCTCCTTCCTGTCACCTTCCATTGCGCCCAACTCGCGTACTATATTACTTCTGTAACCGCTACGCTTGCGCATAAAGGGAAACTAAAAGAATGGTGAAGCAGGGCTTTTGGATAAGCTAGGTAAATACGACAACGATATGATATGCAAATATAGAGTGCGAGATAAAGGAGTCACTCACGCTCAAGGAAAATGACTAATTGCTTCCTTCCATGTACACGGGAGAACAAAGACACGAAACCAGTTGATCTGGGCCCAGAATCAACACGATCGCTCAACGGGAGTTTGATTAAGGATAGTTCAGGGACAATACAAAGTGTGAAATCCTTTGGCTTGTAGTCCACAGTAATTCTAGAATACCTTCATTTATCGAAAACCTAACCCGAGTGTGGATACAAAGGATGCTCGTAACACAGCAACTGATAGTTCAACTGGAGTGATTGTCCACTTAAGAACAGTCCTTCAAAAGCACTGTCATTTTTGCCTTTAGTAAACCCAACCGGAAATCTTCATTATAGATGATACTCCCTTTACACAGAAAATTACTTCCTTTCAGCTTTACGACATTTCAATCACCAACAACAGTCTTTTCAGAACTATTCACGCCAGTCTCTTATTAAGCGAATATAAATTATTTTGTTTCTCCCTTAGCGTGTGCCTTTATCTCCGGTAATTTATCCTGTTCTACAACTCAAGGCCTGGCAGCTTTTGGATATTTTATTTACCCCCTCCTCTCTCTCAAATGCCTTGCCTTTCGTTTTAAGTTTTAGGTGGCTAGGAATTTCTAGTTTAAGTTTTGGGCTTTTGCTTTCGAGTATTGGCAATCGATCTTTCCCGCATTCCACTTCAGTGCGTTAGAACAATAGCACCAGAGCGAGGTTGGGGTGGACATTTTCATACATTTGCTCTCCGTGTTTGTCCACCCTGACCTGGACTTGGTGCCATTGGTTGTTAAAATGCTGGAAAGGTCTATTGTTTCAGGTCTTCAGGCTTCGTTTAACTTCTGAGTGAAGAGCACTGATTTCCCATCTCTTATTCAGCGAACGTGGAAGGGACTATCACGACCAATATCCTATCCTGAGCTAGACAGACAGCTTATGTCAGTTTGACCAAAAAATATTTATACTTGTCATTCAGTCCTTTAATCTTTCGATGATCCAGCCACGTTTGCCTGCTGTTTCGGCTTTTGACACGAGGTAGCTTTTTTGCCATGTTGTGAAGACTGGTCATCATCCTGTGCGTCGTTACTGTCAGAAACTCCTTCAAGTCCATGACCCCTTAAAAAGATACACGTGCAGTTAAAAAATAAGAGATTGCCAGAAATCTTGGCGACACACACTATCTTAGTTCATATTACCTCTTGACTACGAATTGTTTATAAATCTAAATTATTAAATTATAAAGCTTAAAACATCTTTATCTGCATAAAAAATATGTAAATATCTTCTTGCAAATAGGGTGCCAGCAGGCAAGACCTTGTTATTCCTTATATAAACTGCATTTACAATCAATTCTATTAAATGATTTAACAAATTTAATAAACAAATACTATACTTACTATGTTTACAGATATATTAATGTTATCATAACATATATATATATATATATATATATATAATTCTATTACATAAATAACCAAAACACTAAATTCATTTTAATTCTTAAGAAACAGAAAACATGTACCGTGGAGTGTTTCCACAGCTTTTTCGAGTTCTTCCAGACTCAGTTCCACGAGTGTGTTGGCATCGTAAACTATAGAAATCTTGGTCTCATAATGTAATTGTTAAGTAGAAATACGTGATTTGTAACCATTCAGTGCAGTCTGTTCTATATATTAGTTTCTTTATTAAGAAGACAATGTAAGTCAAAACCAGGAGCAAAATGTTTACTCACCATCGTTATTCTTGTCTACGTTGAGTTTAGCAAACCTGCAAATATTAAAAAAAAGAGAGAATTTTAATGCGAATGTGGCACATCATCACAAAAAGGAAACAGTGATATCGGTGTTCACAGTGGAGATGTTGGTACGTTGTGGTGATGCATGGTTTTGGTGGCGACGATATGGTCGTAGAAGTGGCGGAGACTGCTGTGTTGGTATTGATAATTGTGGTTCTGGGCTGGTGGAGTCATGGTTTTCCGTGGTGGTGATGTAGCTTGTTGTGGGCTGATGGTGGTCGTCGTCGTTAACAGCATTGGAGGGTAGAAAACGGGGATGGGAAGGGGTGATTCCGTTTCTGGAGTTGTGGGGTCAAATTTGAACAAAGCTCATGCAGCAAATTTACTTTGAGCTACAATTAACAACCGTTTATTTTTTCATAAATTCACCTATCATTTATGTGTTTAGTCGATTTTCGCGCATCGCACCATAACGTATCACGAATAAACCCTCACATCACATCACGTATCACGCATAAACCCTCACATCACATCACGTATCACGCATAAACCCTTTGTCATCCCCTTTTATGGTGGCCAAAGAAATGGTGATGATAACTTCAATTTAAAGAATAACTCACATCTTGTCGACGTCTTCTTCAGAGAAATATAAATCACTGAGGTCAACAAGATTATGCATCACCTGTTAAAGATAAGGCAAGAATAAACCCCTTTTGCTTTTGTAAATATCATCAATTAATTATTAACCGACAGTGAGGTCTCTTTGTTGGAAAATGTCAGACCGAGACCTTGCCGTATTGACCTCCCTATAGCTCGGTCAGTACGACAAAGTCGAGGTTTGAGATATTCCCGTAAAGACAGAACGTTTGAGGTTAATAAGTCGTATACTGTATGGCTTTTTGGTTTGACTTTGTAGGTTCGTAGTCGGCCAATGGACATTGCGGGAGAGTAACGCCCTACAACGGAGCGCGCGTTGCATCCGCTACAAACACAAGCCATATAATAATGTAGAGAGCCAGATGTCATAAAAAGGACTTAAAAGATACCGAAAAGAAATCAGTGTTATATTATACTAAAATATCCATTACCTATGGTAAAATGTTTCTTAAAAAGATATTTCCAAACCCTCCACCATGGGAACGTGAACAACGGCAGATTTACAATACTGCTAATCGACGTATTTTCCTTTGGTATTCCAAGCTCCTCCGTCTCTCTTATACGTGTATCTCGACGCATGGTTCCTGGTATCAGCTCTACTTTCTTAAAAAGGATAATCACTACCAAATTAAATTAATACACTCTTTTTTACAAGAATATTATTGCTCCAGCCCAGGTTGAATAGTCTAATTTTTCTGCCGATTTAAGACTGAAAATATTATTGCGAATATTCTTAGATTACAGCGTATGACGTTTCCTTTTTAGAATGTACTAGGGGAACAATTAAAGACTATAGGCAATAAAACCTAAAATTACACAAAAATCGCAGAAATGTTATTAGCTTCGAACACAAGGTTAGTGGTGTATTTGATCTCTCTTTAAGCTTGTTGCGCTTGTATGAAGAAAGGAAGAATTTATCCAGTTTACTTAAAACATATTATTTTATTGTATTAACAAATTTTAGACACACAAAATAATTTTATTTTCAAAATCTCATACTCGGGCTAATTCTTAAAATTTAGCAAATTCCATCCTCGATATTCTTTTGAAATATATTCTTAGACATCAGTATAAAAAAGAATGTAATGACAGGCACAAGTCATCAAAGTTGGGTGCGATCGAAAATTTCCGACCTCTGCTCGAAAACTGACTGACTCGAGTTGGGACACAATTAAGATTTGTTACTGTTTTTCTGATCTGGTGTGAAATTAATTTTACCGAGCTAGAGGACTAGAACTTCTAAATTATGCCTCCAGACGAGCTTGGATGTCTGTTTTCGGTACAGAGCGCGCAGTCAGTCCTTTAAACTAAATCAAAAAGCGAATTATGGTAGCTTAAGTAAGGTTTTTTTTGCAGGAACCAAACTGATTTACTTTTCCTTTAAAAGCTCAGCAGTTACCTTGGACGGAGAATGGAGAAACGTGCCAATACAAACAACACGATATTGAGCTTATCTGTTAAGTCAGGTGTCATGTAAATATTATAATACATTCTCTCTCACGTTTTTTTTTTCGTAGTTGGCTGAACAAGCAAGTCTACACAGTTCACGTGCTTGTCCGCGGGGTTTTGAACAACACTGACAATTTAAAACTTAAGTAAATTGTACATTAGAAAGAAACAGAGAAGATAATTATATTTCATACAATAGCAAAAACGCCTGCATACGAGCTAAGTGAGCATCAGGTCGGAGCTTATGCCGCTTTATGTAGCATGAACTGACTAGGAGTGTTTCTACTCCTCCTGAATGAGATGCTAGTCTATTGCAAGGTTGCCTATCAGCATTAAATTTGCTGGTACCCATTTATAATACAGCTGGGTGAAGAGAAGCACTGCGAGGGTAAAGTTTCTTGCCAAGAACACTGCACAATGGCTCGAACCAAACCTGCTCGATCCAGACACCATCGCAGTAACCATGAGGTCACCACGCCTCGTATTTTACACAATACCCGTCAAATTCATCACACGCTCATTGGCTAACTTTTAGTATCAATTATAGTTCACCACAAATGCTTCTACGATTCCTATTGGTTTAAATTGATCACGTGATCATGACACGATAGTGTTCATCCACGGAGACTATCAGCCCATAGTGCCCGTTCGCGGAAAAACATACCCGGATGGATAGTGGTCGTCCGTGAAAGTTTTTCTGTAAATTGTATTAAGTCTGTCTGTTTTGTTTTTCAAATTTTACATTTGGGTCTCGCGGCTTTCATCTCAAAAAGTTGAAAATAATTCAATTGATTTTTGTACTAGCGCGAGGAAGAAAATTTAGCGGTGAACAATAAAGACAATACAGTGCTTATGTCTGGGAACTATTGATCTGATAGTTGCCCCTTGGAAATTTGATGTTCTGAAAACGACAATATTTAATATTTGTTCTAAGAACATCAAATTTTCGAGGGCAACTATTAGTCGATAGTTCCACGACAGAAACACTCTATTGTTTAAATAGAAGGACAGACACAAAGAAAGGGTACGGATCATTGCCGATATTGTAGTTTTGCTAAAATATTCCGGCACAGTTTAACGCCCTTAGTTCTCTTATTATGCGATAAATTACAAATGAACAAGACTCCTTTTAAGAAAAAAATCTGAGAACGTCTAGAGAAAATGTATTAAAATCGTCCACGTCTTTTAATTCACGTTGCTATCAAATGTAAAGCGAAAAACCTCACTTTCCGTTTTCTTTTGTTGTGTCGAAAGTACTTTCCAAGTTGACTGAACTTGATAATAATTCATCGGATATTAAACAATCTCCTAATGAAATAAACTGCGGATAGTTACAGAAATTCTTTTCTGTATTTCAGTGTGGTGTAATTGTAAGTAATTGAAGTTTATGACGTCGTACATTTTCAAGCTCATCACTTCGCTGAATTGAGTCAGGCTTCCTTGCGCTTTCACAGGGGAAATATACACTTGGCATTTCGGAACATATTGACGTCAGTAGTGCATCCGCTCTGTAATTGACATAGTATCGTCTTCCAGGTGGTCCCTGAATTCAGTCGCCCACGCGTCTCGTAGTCCCATAATTACCTTAAGGGTTAATACGGCTTTTAAGTTTTCTCACAAATGTTTTCATGTTGTCTTTCGCAGTTGACTGTACAAGCACGTGAGAACGCTTCATGTGCTTGTTCGGTGGTGTTTAAATTGTAAAAGAGACAGTTTAAAACTGAAGTAAATTCTGTGTCAGAAAAAATAAGAGAAAAGTCTGCATACGAGCCAGGTCGGAACTCATCCCGGTTTCTGTAGCCCGAAGTGACAGTAACTAGGAGAATTTTTACCCGCCCCCCCCCCCCCCCCCCCGCCCCTCCCCAACCTCGTTCCCAGGGCCTTTTCCCAAGCCAGGGAAAAGGCCCTGGGAACGAGCATACTTAGACTCAGAGACTTAAAGGTGGTAATCAGCATTAATAAACATGTAAAAAACAGAAAGCAAGACGATATACTCAGAAGAAAAGACCAAATTCTCTACTGGATTTTAAGCCATTGTTCAAAGCAGCAGTCAATGAGTCGCAGCAAAATACAGCGAGCGCCCAGCACGGGAAAAACCGTGTCGAGTCCTGATTGGTTTAAAAGCGAAACCGGTTTGGGCTGACTAGCTCGTTTTGAAAAAAGTTCTTAGAAACCTCTACAAGTGCAATTAAACTAAAGGAAATCATTAATTTTCAACACAATAACTTTGACAAAGAGTCGAGAACCACTTCATAAAAAATAGCACTGTGGTTTACGTATGCGATACAGCCATCCGGATATCATTTGACTAATACAGTAACTTGGATTACACACCCTACAACAACTGAAGTACATGCTAATCTACATCTCGATACAAACACAGATAAGGATAACCTGATGAGGTAATGAAGGCGCGAGCAAAGAGAGTTTACAATGTTTCATAATCGAAATAAACGAGTGATATTCCTTCCTTTTTCTCGAAGTACTTTCTAAACGAAATAAAAATCATTTTCTCCGTGTTTCTGTATCAATAGGATGCCAATAACGCCAAAGGTCACGTTCTTAATCACGCGTATTTCACGAAATGGACAACACGAACACGTGTATAATGTTTTGGCTTGTTTTAAACCAATATCAATTTCGCAATATTGGGACTGCCTCAGGCTAAATTTTGTGAAATATTTGCACTTTATCTCCACCTTATCTTGTTTAATTTGTCACAAGTTTTCAACGGAATGTGAGTAAAGTCCGCATTTAAAGTAAACGCTTTCAAAATCATATGGGACCTCGACTTAATTAAGCTAACAAGATGAGTGTTAAAAAAACTGTAAGTCGAGCAAATAACACACAATACGGTCAATGCCTCTTGTCGCCTTAATTTCATTAACTGCCATCTAGCTCGCTGCTATTGGCTGGTAGCAAATGAAATGTTTAATTACACCTGAAAATCCTTCGAGCGAACTAATTTTCATAGCGAAGCGTCAGTATTGCATGCATCAGCCATTGCGATTAAAATCACGTTTATGAAATAAAATTCAATGTCGCATCATGCAGTAATGTTTCAAAGGAACTATCTTTTGCAAGTGTAATTAAGTGTCTCAATATGTGATACGCGATGATATGTTAAATTCAGTAGTTTCCCGCGAATATAAATGTCTTCTTTTGTAAACATAACGGTCTTCAAACTTCCTTTGAAAGGCACAGAAATTTGCACTGAAACGCCTACAATCAATTATGATTGTTTTCAAGTTTGTAAACGAGCCCTCCATTACTTAACGCTGTTTCAACATGGTCAATGGACATCACACTTTTATTGATCAGCACTGAGGTTTGCAAGTTAAAATGTTGAATGTACATTATACTAAAATATGTTTCGTTGATTACATGTTTAATTGCGATTACATGAACGATTTTAAACGATATATAAATACACTGAATATAAAATATTACATGGAAAACAAATCAATATTTCAGAAAAGAAAAACTGATCCTCTTTTCCTTTTGGTTGTTTATTGGTTTGGTTAATAATGTTGTATTATTATAACAAGATTACATACTGGATGGCAATAGGTTTCCCGTCTTCCGACCATATCTGCTACCATAAACCCAGCTGAAGACAGTCTCTTGTTTTAAGACGAAAAAATCTTCATCGTCATCCCTTAAAGCCGAATGGCTTCGCGATGGTATACTGGAACACGGATAGCTTGATAGAGAATCGCAGAAAGATTTTTCTTCCACGCTGTCCGTTTCTACGTTGCGCGCTTTACACAGTCGTGGTAAAAACGTGTCCTCGACGTCTTTGTAAAATGTTCCCACACGGTTCACTTTCTCTGTATTCTCTCTAAATTCTCCACAAGGATCACTGACCGATCTATATTTTCTTTCACATTGTTTATTCAGACTGACAACACCGTTCGTTTTCTTTTTCGGTGCATTTTCGACAACCAGCCTTGGAAATCTTGAGCTGTTTTGTGGGTTGCCAAAAGGATTGGCAGTTCTATAAAATCCAGGGTCTGAAATCCTTCGGGAAATTCGCGACGAACTGGTAGAGTATGCAGTTCTACTGTCGAACTGGCTATGTACCAAAGAGGCTTTATGTCTACTCTTCTCCTCCTGAGAAAGCTTTCTAACAATGTTTCTGTCCAAGCTCATGATCCTATTTTGGACTCTTAATGACAGAGAGGAAAAAATTGTTCTTGCACCAACTAGCAGTGTGCGTGAATGCAACAACGCAGGGATAATCTACACTAATATATGGACCCAATTAAGTCAGTCAGTCAACTAAATCTACCAGTAAGAAACGACGTTTAACGATCTAGGGCAGACTTGCATGACCTCGATCGGTGATTAAAAGACAGTGTCAAACGTCTGCTAAAAGAAGGCGATGATTGTAACTTGTTCAAGCATTGCTTTAACTGACCCTAAAAGAATGAGAGATATTTGTCGATACTGACGTCTCTCATGAAATGACGTCAATGGAATTGAAGTTATCAGTTGTTTTGGCTATGAGATAAATACAATTATCGAATGTATCCAACAAAAGCAAGGAGCCCCTCGTCGCCCTCAGTACAAGGCCTTAACTTCTGCTACATTTGAGGCTCGGCGAGGAAATTTCAAAGCGAACACCGAAACTTCAACAGGAATGTACCTTTCACTTTTAGAAAATCGCAGTTAGTATTAAATCACTGACAGAACTTTGGTTATAAACACAACATACAATTGGTTAATTCAAATACCATCACATGCATATACCGCCTGAGTGTGCATGCACATATCTTGCAATAGGCTTGAAAGCAAGCTTTGAAACAAAATGCATCATAATCATGGCCAACCATTCCCTCAACATTCCGAAAACAAGGGGGAAGGGGTTCCGTGCCCAATTTTTTATCCAGGCTTAATAGCGCAAGGATAAATTCTTAATGCCGAAAGCATCGGCTTTTAGCTAGCTGAAAGTGGACTGCATAAAATAAGCCAAATTACGTTGGCACAGCACATCAGGAGAGCTTTTCCTTAGGGTCACACGCGTGGCCAATGCCGTGTACTTATGTGATACAGAAAGCCCGAGTCGCCAAATGGGTCAATGCTATCATCATTTCCAGATGTTACTCTTCTTCATAATTATATGTATGCTCTGACCATGGCTTGAAGGTATGAAAAGGTAGCAAAAAACTAGAGACGATCGAGGGTAACTATCGAACGGAATAGCGAAATCCTAACAGCTGGCGTAAAGATCACTGAGTGCCGCAGATCAAGAATCGAATAGAAGTCATGAGTGTATCAGTGGGCAATACGATAATTACAAGAAGCCCTGTCCTGAGACTGCTTGAATGTCATTTGGAGAGGCCAGAGATATACATGTGGGGAGTGACTGCGGTCTGTTCAACCGCGACCTGATCCACACTACGCAACCTACAATTACACAACCTAAAGAGGAATCACTTTGTGATAAGGTTAAGAAGACGTACAAAGAAGAGTACGAGCATTGTCTCCTATCATCTCGAAAGTAAACTCTCGTTTTTTCATCCCACTAACAACCTCAGCAGGGTCATCGTCATCTTCAGAAGGAATGGGTTTTGAAAATACCTAAAAGAACGGCATCTTTTTCCGACAAGGTTTGAAAGACCTCCAAGAAAACTGAACTAGACGTCGATAATTCCGCAACAAGTCGTTACCTGAACCTTTATGAGCCGTTCTTGACACAAGATGAGCAAACACGAGAATGCAAGGTAATTGTCTGCTTACAGCTGGTCAGTGTTTCGAATAGCCTGCATACGAGCCAAGTGGCCCATCAGGCCGGAGTGTATCCTTGTTTCTGTACCATGAAGCGACTAGGGATATTTTTAGGTCAGTCCCCCGTCTTGTCTAAAGAGTACAACACCGGCCAGGGCTCGAACTCGCTAACCTTGGCCGTCGGCCGGAGTACACTAACAATGAGGCCCCCGCACCTCCCCTACTGTATGAAATATAGCCTTCTATATTTCTTTCTGATACAGAAGATCAGTTTTAAAATGACAATGTAGTGGGAAACACTACTTCGCGAACAAGTCTATAAACCCTATACACGTGCTTGCTTATTCAACTACGAAAGAAACACGTGAGAGTGAACGTACTATATCATTTTTGACATGGCCCTGAATTGATAACATGAGCTAATCGCTTAAGCTCAATATCGTGTTATTTGTAACGACACCTGTTTCGATGCTCGGTCAAAAGGAACTGCGCTTGCTGAGCTTTCGAAGGAAAATTAAGTCAGTTTGGTGCCATTAACTCCAGCACTAAATGTGTCGGTAGCCATTTATACACCTGGGTGGAGAAAGGCACTCTGAGAGTAAAGCGTCTGGCCTTAACTCAACGCAAAGTCCCTGGCCAGGGCTCGAACCCTGACCGCTTGATCCGGAGTTGGGCGCACTAACCATGACGGCCAACGCGCCTCCAGTTCGAACAGATACAGAACATTCGTTGCAGGCTGCCAACAGCAAAGAGGATCAACGAACAGAACCAGAACTGATTTATATTTAATTCCATGGAGGATGAGATACAAAATCTGGCCGTTACTGTGTACGCATCCTATCTAACATGACAATCTAAATCTAAATTAAGTGAGATAAATCTAAATCTAAATTAAGTGAGATAAATAAAATCACAAGCCACATCAGCCCCATCTGGTTTTCGTGCGGGTCCTCTATCATGGTCAAATCGGATTTGGAAATGTTGTTTATTATATAAGCTGAGGTGTTTTAGAGGGATTTCGAGCCGGCTGAGAAGACTGAGAAAAGCCGTCATTGAACACTTGAAAATTATCAAAAAAGACGTAAAGTTTGATATCATTTTTGACCCGATTTGTTGGCGTATGATTGATACATCTTCAGATCTTCCTCGTAAGTCTTCGGCAATCTGCGGTTCTCTTGGGAATTTTTCGGGTTTCTTCGGTAATTTCCAGAAATGTTCGGAAGGGTTCGTGAGGCATACGGACGATTTTTAAAGGATCTTCGGAAATCCTTAGGAAGTGGTCGGAAATCTTCGGAAAATCGTCAAAAACGGCGTTATTAGTATGTTTATATAATAAACAACATAGTATGTGGTTGATTGTGGATATTGTATTTCTCTTCTCATGTTCATCTTCAATTTAAGTTGAACACTAGAAGAGAAATTCTATATCTATGCACGCTCATGAGTTATTCACTATTTTTTGTTTAGAGGAGAAAATCAGAATACCGGAGAAAACCTTCGGAAAGTAGCACTAAGGCTACGTTTACACTTGGTATCCAATGTCTGAATATAACATTATTTTGAGCCAGTGCTAGGGCACTAAGTGTGACCAAGCACCAGTGCTTGGACACCAAGTGTGAACAAGCACCAGTGCTCAGGCGCCAAGTGTGACCAGACACAAGTGTTCGGGCACCACGTGTGACCAAGCACCAGTGTTCGGGCACTAAGTGTGACCAAGCACCAGTGCTTGGGCACCAGGTGTGACCAAGCACCAGTGCTGGGGCACCAAGTGTGACCAAGCACCAGTACTCGGGCACTAAGTGTGACCAAGCACCAGTGCTCGGCTACCAAGTGTGACCAAGCACCAGTGCTTGGGCACCAAGTGTGAACAAGCACCAGTGCTCGGGCACTAAGTGTGACCAAGCACCAGTGCTTAGGCACCAGGTGTGACCGAGCACCAATGCTCGAGCACCAAGTGTGACCAAGCACCAGTGCTCGAGCACCAAGTGAGATCAAGCATCAGTGCTCGGGCACCAAGTGTGACCAAGCACCAGTGC
>CM042757.1:9425328-9453632 GCA_022496165.2 Catalaphyllia jardinei | reverse complement strand
AGCACCAGTGCTCGGGCACCAAGTGCAACCAAGCACCAGTGCTTGGGCACCAAGTGTAACCAAGGACCAGTGCTCGGGCACTAAGTGTGACCAACCACCAGAGCTCGAGCACCAAGTGTGATCAAGCATCAGTGCTTGGTCACACTTGGTTTACTTGGTTTCACGCTTCGTCACACTTTGTTTAGGCTGTGAACACAGTCTAAACAAAGCTGCTAAACAGCGAAAGTTTTAAGGTTTGCTACCCTTAGAACGTTTCTCTTGTGACATAAAGGCAATGTGAAACAACCAGCTGTTTACCACAGCTTCGTTTAATCCTTGATTCTCAGTTCATAACTCATACCTACCTCAACTTTATCAATAACACCATCACTGTTGTAGTCCCAGCTGTGAAATGTTTTCTCATTGGTTGGCTCGATGTTGATTCCAGTCTCGGGATCTTGGACTTCACTGGTGTCCAGGCCTTCTCTTGATGCCAGATTGATTATTTTCTGGCATTCCTCGTCAGTTAAAAAGTTAGATATTTCTAGAAAAATAAAAGATAACAAGTATACGGCAACGAAAATAAGCATATACACTCTTTTGATCTTAGAATATATTTTATAAGTATATGAAGGCTGAAATATGGGAATATTTTAAGGATAGATCCGTGGCGGTGATTTTGAAAAGAATATATAACTTTGTGTGTTGAAAATTGTGTAATACAATACAATTGTTTTTATTTTACTAAACGGAAAAACTAGGACAACAAACAAAAAAAACTTAGCACTAGCCGTATTTTGGGTGCTATAACATTTCTGAAAGGTGCTAAGTGTGTCATATCAGGCCTATTGGTTTTAGTCCAGCTCCAATATTACTTCAACACTATCAGTGTCATGATAGGATGGGTAATCTGAAATTTTATCGGTATAGTCCACTTTGTATTCCTGTTTCTAATCTGAGAATATTGACAAGAATATTTGTAGCCGAAAATCGGCCGAAAAATAAAACATGCAGTCTTGGCCAGAGAGAACAATGTTCTTATTGGAAAATATTGAACTTTAACATCCACGTAAAACGTAAACAAAAATAGCAAAAAAGAAACACTGATAAGAAATTTGCTGCTTATATATCAAGCTAGTTAGGCTCACAGTAAGAAGCAAAGGCTTTTAAATGAGACTAAAAATTTCCTTACCAAATACTGCTGGTTTAAGGCTAAGTGTTTTTATTTCATACATCTTTCCTGGGCTTAACTGTCTTTTTTGTACATGACCAACCTAAAGCAGACAAATCAGTGACACTTAGAAATCTTGTTACCATATACATTCAAAAATAAAGAAACCCAAGCCACGTGTACAGGGAAAAAAACGAAGATATAGTACTTTGTACTTAGTATATCTAGACTCTATATGAAGCAGATCGACAGACAACTTCATGTCAAAACAACTTGTTTTCCTTTATCATCTTTTCAGAATTTCCCTCGCAAGACGCTAATGTTTCGTGTTAGGTATATAACTCAAACTATAAGCTTCTGCTTTAACCTAATATATCATTTTAGAAAACAGTCCTAAGAAAGCACGCGCGCTGATTGGTTAAAAATCGTGTTTGTATAACTCGATGGAGACACAACTGGCGCGCGCTGTTGACGTAGTGATGGCGCGCGCAAAGAGCTGTGGAATCGCCTGCGGCTCGTGTTCCCACAGTATTTGTCGTTCTCCCAAACTTTTACGAGCGTTTCTATAACTCGATAGAAACACGGAGTACATGTTTTCTATTTCTTAAATAATTGCGTTATCAGTTACCCTGCGAGGCGGAGGCTCTCTTCACATTCTCCTCGACAAGAGATTAAGGAGAAACCTCTGCTTACAATCGCGCGATTTCCTATCGAGCATGCAAACTCCCAGGAATATCGCGTGTATCTATTCTCGTCCCCAGATGCCGCGCGCGCTCCTTTAGGTGAGCACCAACAATCGCGATCACTGGCCATACCTAAAGTTAAATTCCGTTGTTGTTTCCGTTATATGAAAAATTTGTAGAGTATCGGGTATTACATGTGGTATGCTGTTGTACAAAAGAATGTTGTGCCGCGTAGCACTAAGAACACAAATAATGGAGGAACAGAGAATTAACTCTGAAGTGTAAATTAAAGTGCTAATTGAACCCATGAATAACCCACTGGGCGTTGGCATCGAAGGCTTGGGAAGCGCTCTTGAGCCCGGAGGTTAGCAACAGTTTCCAGCACTTTTCTAACAGCTATACTTTGAAGGATGAATACTGCCACTGTTTAACAAGTGATGCTACAATAACGGTATTTTACAAATGCCAAATCATTGATAAACAAGTTGGGGTCATCTTTTTAATATAACAGTTACCATAGCAACAATATGACCTGCCAAAAACACCCTTAATTTTAGCTTTAAGTACTTATAACTCAAAAACGGGCTCGGTGACCTCCATTTTTTATTACCGAATTATGATAAGCATAATATGATACAAATGTTTGCAAAGTTTAAAAGAATTCTGTAGTGTGCGTTTAGAGCCACCTTAAATTTAAAAATGCAACAAGAAATAGGGGTCACCGTGCTCGTTTTTGCTCAACATGGATGGCCTTTATAGCAACTTTACGACCAAAGAGGTTGTCATTGCTCAACCTTACTTAGCAGAAAGGGGTACTAGAAATTCTAATAAAAGCACTTATTGGATTAATTTATTAGAGAAGTTAAACAAAATAGACCCTGAAGTTACATTTTAAACCATATGAGTTATACATGATTTACGATTATACTGCAAACTTAAGAATTTTCTGCGTGTGCACATACCCAGCCACTACCTAAAGACGTGTTCTTTACTTTTCTTCAAATCAAAATATATTGTAGATAGCTTTGTGTAATTTAAATTAACGCATTAAAAAGTGGGGGTCACCGTGCTTGTTTAAGAGAAAACAAGCATTTATTTCGCTTTCGAGCTTAGCTTGAGGGAAATTTCTTACGTTTTGTATGCGCGTACGCTCATGTGCGCGTGCTAATGATGCGAAAATCGTGCGCAGTAGGGATGCGTAATGCAATATAAAGGAACCACCTTAAATACTGGGTCACACAGTTTTGCTTGTATATAATATAATATTAGATTTAAGAAAGTCATTGTCCTCCCTGATGAATAATTCAGGATGAACCTGGTGGATTTTTGTCTGCCCTGGTGAACAACAAGGCTCCACCAGGTCTGTGACAGAGGGGTGTGAGAATGAATAAAGCTTTCTAAGTTAAGTTCGTGTACAGCAATGGTTTCTCAGTGGAACTGAGCAAACAGCAAAACATCAAAGATTTCTGGTTATTCATCGCACAACAGTTTTGAATTTGATGGCTACGTGACGAACTCATGCCAGTACAGTGTTGCCATGCCAATTTTAATTTTGTATCCAATCTCAGGGCAGGAGATCTATTGTCAGCAGTCTATTGTCAGGGAAACGTTTTGAATCCTTTCTGTCATGCGTAAGTAATGAATCTGTTTAAAGTTAATTGTCAAAAGCCAGCAATATTTTTAATTTGTTAGGGACAGCGACTGATCAAACGATTCAGCGATTGTGAGCGGAGCTTTCTCTCTGGTCTCTTACCTAGCTGAAAGAGAAGGGATCCTCAGTCTCGCAGGGACGTTTCAATGGTGTGTGTTTAGTCCACTAAAGATTGCGTTACTTAATGAGTCACGTTGGAGGGCTTTAACATTGAGCTAACATTCGATGTTTAGCATTCACGATTTTTCATTTACGTTCACGTTTGCATTTAAATGCTGATTTAAGCTTTATGCAGTCTTGCTGGATGCTTACGATATCCCAAGTAAAGACTATTAAAAGTTCCCTCTCTATACGTCCGAAACATACATAATTACATGAACAAATATGTCCACGAATACGAACAAATACAAGTTTCACCCCGCGATGAATTTGTAATTTTGCGTCAGGGATTTATCCAGACAGAAAACGAAACTCTAGATTTTCATCGTCTGGGCTCGACGCGACTGAGAAAACAAGCAAGACGTACAAACAGTATTTAACACAATATACTCGACACGTCATTCGGAGCTGTACTCGATCAGCTGAATTACCGTTCATAGAATACTTTAATTGTAAAGATTTCTTCACTCACCTTTATGCCATTTAGCCGAGGAAGAATTTTAAAATCAGTGTTGATGTCATTTCGTTTGTCGCCTGTTGATCCTGTGGATTCTTGAGAGTCACCCGTCGCCGCTTTGTCTAGTTCCTTTTCAATTTTATATCCATTCTTGTAGTAAACAGCCACGCATACGGCGATCAAGGCGGTCACGGCGACTGCTACTGCTGTCGTTGGTAGAGATGATTTGGAATCTTTCTTCGTCACTTTTTGCTTTGATCTTTCCTTCGAGAGCTTTTTGTTTCCCACACGTGGTGGAGCCATGGTTGATCATTAAATGGCTTCTAAACGGCAACTTGTCGATTTCACTACACCGAAACAAACATACATTAGCATTTGCATGTCATTTTGTAAACAATATTTCACACACAACCAACTGGACTGCCCTACAGCAAGGCAACAAGTGCAGCATTTGTGGAAGAATATGCTAGGCAGATCCTACTCGATCCAAGTTTTTTTTTAACATAAAATGCCGTAACAGGAAGATTTCGTCTCGCACAGTATGCTCACGCAAATTAAAATTGTGTGACAATGGTGCTTGTCACGCTTATAATCTGGCATTATTTTATTACGAAGCCATCCTGCTGACTCCTGTTGGCTGATATTAACGTCAAATAGATGTAATTTCTTGATTTTTATTTTTATGGGATTCTCATTATATCGCTTACATATTCTGTGTTTTATTCTTTTTCTTATTTAATCCATCATATAATGTGACATGACTTGACTCATTAACTACACGTTTCCCATTCTTTGCCTTTCTGGAAACCTGAAAATAATACTTTACTAAAATAGAAAAACATAAAAGAGATAATAATAAACCATAAAAGAACAAGGATGGTTAAGGATGGAAAAGATTGACGCGGATTACAAACGACGAGCTTGAAAGTTAGGCTAAAACGTTTTCGCCTAAAAAATCGTGACGGAACAAAAAATTAATATTGATTTAATTAACTAGTTCAAAATACTCGAACCGTTATTCCGATTAAGATCATTTTCGATGCAGTTTGCTCATTATTTATGGAACCTAAAAGAAAGTTTTCCTGTCGTTTAGTGACCACTGACAATTTTAACGGCTAATCGTTCAACTAAAAACTGAAATGCGGACCCAGGTTATTATTGACAGAGGGTCTCGTGAGGTCAGACCCCACGTTTGTTAAAGAAACATACGCATGGATAATCCTGAAAATATTCTATGGATTTTAAACTAAATAGAGCAGTTATTAAAAAAAACTATAACAACATTACACAGATGTCGCGAAGTACCCGCTACATCTTGCAGTGCACAGATTTACTTTACGCGCTTCTCTTTGTTTATTACCCTGGTATCTTTTGGTACCCGCTTGGTGCATTTAAACTGACCAATCCGAAGGGCCGGAAGTAATACACACTCGCACATGGCTGCTTTGGAGATTTCATGAATGAAAGCTATTTTGGATCATTAATTTATGAAGAATTTTCCGATCGAGGTTCCGTAGCTTCGACGCCGGGCATATAAACATAAGTTACATCGACCTTATGGCGGACAGTAGGTCTTTCAATTTTGTTTGCTGCTTGTTATGTGTTTTGGTTAGTACAAAGAACTTTGGAGTCGACGCTACCGACAATCCATTGCGACATGGCACGTGTGGCATCGAAGAAGGCGAAGATGGCTTCTGTGACAGTGGAGATGAAAATATGTACCTTGGAAACGTCGACATTTCGGATTTAAAAGACTCTGGAGACAGGTTGCAAAATAAGGAAGAAGTCGAGAGTTTTTCAGAAGATTCGTTAGTAGAGAAAACAAGTAATAGTTTATTTGACAGCAAACATGAAAATATGTACCGTGAAAACGTCGATATTTCGGATTTAAAAGACACTGAAGCCAGCTTACAAAATAAGGACGATGTCGAGATTTCTTCAGAGGATTCCCCTGGAGAGAAACCAAGTAGTGAAGATGGCAACAGTTTGTCAGAAGTCAGCGATAAACAAATCCACGATATAAACAATTCCACCAATGAATGGCTAGGACTTCAGATACCGGTAGTTGACGGGGTTAGGGTAAGTGACTCATTTCCGCCTGCCTCAGTTTATTTTAAATTCATTATAGTACTTACACAGGTGTCTAGCATTCTCGGCTATCGTAGTTGCAATTTATACGGTCAACCGCCAACCCAGAAAATAGAATTCTTAGCATTCTGACTTTGTCCAGCTGTGTTGTTTAGATTTTGCCTAAAAACCGCATATCTAAAACCTTGCCCAATATTATTTGAAATGTTAATATAATTTATGTTAGGTGGAGATAACATTTATAGCTGCCTAATTAACGCAAAGTTTAGGGTTTAGATCAATCCAAATATCAATAAAACAATGTCCTGTATCGCTTGGATAGGTTGGTCATGTTCAGGACATAGAGATTCTTCCAGGGATGAAGCGCCAAATGAAGACACTGAGCATGCGCCCTCTTGTCTTTGGTGAGAAGAAATTGGAGATAATGAAGAAACCTCTAGATAATGTAAAACATAGCCCTGCTACATGGGTTATGTTTTTGTTTACGCAAAAATGCTCACCTGCATAGTGTGATTGGTTGGTGCACGTTCGTCAGCAACAAATTCCTACTCTCTCATAAATCAGGAAAGGCTTTCCCTATGATACAGGGCCACTATATCACCAGTGTCTACTGTTATGTGTCGAACAACCTCTTTAGATAAGGTTGCTACTGCTATATTATCAGACTATCGTGGACTTTCCACAAGATTGTGTCTTTTGCCTAAAGAAACCTAGTGATTAGGTTGTCAACTGAACTGAAGGCGAAGTTGGAAGTGGATTTAAGTGGATCTTGCTAGACCATGCGAAAAGGCCAAATCCAATAACTCATATTATTCAAAAATTATTTTTCTTGTACAATTAGCTGATGCCGAGGTTTCAAATACCCTAGAGCCGGGAAACATATCGACGTATCTTTAAGTCTAATTCGTGGTGTCGCAGAGAAGAGTTACTCTGCAATAAATGTCAGATCAATTCATTATTACGTTTTTATTTCGTCGTTTTATCTAGAGATTCCTGACTTTCTTGACGAAGACGAATGTGAACTCATCATAGCACTTGCAGAGAATAAAAAGCTCAGCGATAATCCAAAGAGAACAAACAATCGAGGAATATACTATGAAGATCCACTGAACACTTTCAAACAGTGGGACTTGAATGGTGATGAGTACATTGATCCACAAGAGGTTTGTGAAACACTTGGTCTGTTCTTCACATGCAAATACACTCGAACGACGCTATTACAAGTAGCCTAGAACTCACAGGGAAAACTAGGGGCCGTTCGAGATAGCCGATAGCACAGGACTGAGGTCTGAGGCCCCGTCACACTACGTCGGGGAAATTTGGAAACAGGGATTTCACTCTGGCAAAGCACCAAATGTTTTCCGTCCACACTACTCGGAAGAATTTGAAAACGCAACAAATCATAGGTAATCTTTGTTGTCGTTTTCGAAAAGTTCCCTTTCAAATCTTTTCTATCTACACTCGAAGTCGGCGTTTTTAAATTTTTCCAACCGGTTTGAAGAGGGTATTCGTATAGCTCTGTTTACATGACGAAATAGTGTGGATGGCAGGCCAAACCGTAGAAACAAAGCTCCGATTTTAAATTTCATCGGCGTATTGATGACGGGCCTGAATAAGAAGACAATTCAAAGGCAAAATATTTCAGTTTAAGATAATATCGAGATTATGTCCTTCAAGATTACGAGGATCTTGTGGAAATGTAACAAAGATTTTAAACAAGCTTTAGCCAAAAGAGAGGAAGGGGAAGAAAGAACTGCTAAATACTGCACTGTATAAGATGTAATGGTGAATTAACATAAAAATCATTAGTACTTTTTTTTCAAAACTGAAGCAACTGGTAAAACATTCATTCACAGATTGTGTTAATTCCTGGTAAAATGGATTTGAAGTTTACTGAACACAACGCCACTCAGATGTAAGTAGGTCCATATTAAACGTCCGCGCTCGCCATGGTCAATAGCGGTTAAGAATCCCGGTAAACATCAATGGCAGCAAACAAGCTTAGATTTATGTTGGAAGGTCCTTCAGTACCTTGTACATCTTCGGGTTTATGTTCATAGATTATGCATGAACTACATGATCGAGATATGTCCAGGATTGAACGCTAATGTAAAAAGTCACCTAAACACACACAATTTAGTCAAATATGAAGTAATATGAAAATTCAAATAGCCCTGCCAAATATGAAGAACTAATTTAACAATACTTGCGTTCAATCCTGGACATAGTGATATGATCGCAATGTTTCTATTTGTTAGTTGTATGAACACATAATCGCCTTCTGGGTTTTGCCAGGTTTCGTGCATATCAACCCCAAAATAGCCAAAAGAAACACAACAAAGCTAAGAACTCTGCCAAGTTTGACTTCCTTCTCAGTATTAACTATGCACTTACTACACGCCAAGTTCCAGTTAGTCAGTTTTATTACAATCGCCATGCATTGCTTTCTCCTCATTGCAAGTTCTCGGAATATAACTAGTAGTCTCAAAGTGTCGTTTTTTTTTTTGTTGTAGGATGAAAACCCTGCAAATAGACAAAGATAGCAATGGTTAGTACCTTTCCCCATTATTAAAAAAACCCGCGATTTTTCGCAATTTTTGATAACTGAAAACATAGTGTTTAGTGCGCTCGACTCCGGGTCTAGCGGCCAGGTTTGAGCCCTGGTCAGGGACTTTTTGCGGTGTTCTTAGGGAAGACACTTTACTCTTAGAGTACCTCTCTCCACCCGGATGTATAAATGGGTACCCACAAATGTAATGCTTGGTGTAGCCTTGTGATGGAATAACAGTGATCCCATCCAGGGAGGAGTAGAAATATTACTAGTCGCTTTAATGCTGCAGAAATCGGAGATAAACTCCGTCGACGTCCCTTGAATTTGTTTATCCTTACGACAGAGGTTCTTGTTTTTTCAACAGGAAAAATCGACCTGACTGAATTTAAAAGTATAGAACTGGAAAGAATAAGAGAATACGTTGACGGACTTCTGAATGAATCCTCACGAAGGAGAATGCCCAACAGTAAAGTATCCTGGTTGTGGCACGACGAAGACGAACTTCTTCGATATCAACCGGAATTACTGGACGGATTTCACGATCGGTCAGTACATATTGAGTTTATATTATTGTACGTCTATAACTTCCTCTCTTTGAGTATTGAGGCAAGGATCCTCTGGATGAGGCCACAGTCTCGAGTAAGTACAATTTTTGCCATAAGGGCTGCGATACCTCAGTCCAGTCCAGGTAGCTGGGTTGTGTGTAATTTTTTTAAAAGATCAAGTCCCTAACGCATTAGTCTGGTTTTCAATTGAGTGTCGCAATCTCTCACCGTTTTTTCCCTAATTTGCATAATATTAACTGAGTTTAGAGCGCGGAGGATTTCAGGAAGAAAAACTAACTACTCGCAGTCTACTTAACTGCTGATGTAAAACCATGTAGCTTACTGAGTAGCACAACTGATTTACGCGTTTGGAACATCCAGTTTCTGTCGCAAGAGAACAGGAGCATCATGTCGGTATTCCGTTTGTAATTAACATCATCTAGACCATTTTAAGGAACTCCACTGCATGAGACTAAAATGAATAATTTTCGCAGAGTGTAAACAAAAAAGGATTGCTTTTCTAGGCCTTAGCACAAAATCTTGTCCAAGGTTTCTTTCGAATTCGCTCTCGTTCAATGACGCTCACAGAAAATTACATTTCCAGGCTTCAGGCAGTTACGAAAATACCAAAGGAAATTATACAAGAGAGCGAACCGGTGCAAGTAAGTAGCATGTTCATCTGATATATCATAATTATTAGGATTTCTCCGCGAGTAAAAACGAAATTACCTGAAGTAAATCAACAAGCTCTTTATTTGTTTTGAGTATGCTTTCACTCTAAGACTTAGAGAATACGATCTAACAGAAAACTTCATTGTAGGTGATGCAGTTTGAAGAAAACAATTATCAATACTGCCAGCAAGATAGCGAACCAAAATTTGAGGGAGTTCCATGCTGTCTCTATGGTGATATGAAAGAATGTATAATATGCAGGTATGCTCGAAAATACATAAAACAAACAATTTATCACTGAAAGCAAGGGATCTGAGTATTTTTCTGCTTCAAACTTGTTGGTCAGCAGGTTTTGTCAGAGATCATGTTTGGTAACATGCTATGTTTTTGTTGTCATGATCACAGACAACTTTGGCTGGCCTAGGGCTCGCTGGTGTTTTCCATACAAGAAACACATCGTGTACTCCACGGGTTTGTGCTTTTATCTCAGCCATTCTTATTTGCGATTCGAGGAATTAAAAGAAGAAGAACCATACTCTCTGTGGTCAGAAGAACTAACACTTCTCCTTACTTGTTACTGTTTAAAGGCCTATGGCCCTGCGGAAACTCCAGTATTTCTTTACAAAAGTTACGGGTCCGTACTACTTTTTTGGCGGGTCCGGACCCAAATTTTTCTGCCGTGTAAACGGCCTTTTAGTCTCATATTCGATTTGTATTTTATTTCCTGAGGTATATAACAGTGGTTTATTTCCTGAATGACGTTGATGACGGAGGGGAAGTTGTTTTGCCTCTTGCAAACAGCAAGTTTGAGGTATTTTATCTAACGCCACCTGCATGTATTTGTTTGTTTGTTAATGTCTGGCACTGAGTTAAAAAAAGCCTCAAGCAACCAAAGCCATTAGCTTGTAAAGAATCTTTTGCTCTGTTAGCAAGAAAGTGTAACATTTGAAGTTAATCTTAGGAAAGCTGACTTTCTGAGCGTTAGCTGTCCGCCTTAAAGTTGATAGCAAACTAATATAACTAGCACAAAAAGGACAAGGGTATTCAGCCTCTTAGGTCCGCAGCGGAAGCTTTTGTGGTATATTTTATGGTATTGAGCAAAAAAACATATGGCAGAAGATAATGTGTTGTTTTAGAATTGGCACCTCTTCAGGGGTGAAGATATTTTGAGCCATGCCCGAAAAACAGGATTTTGGTATCACTTAATGTTTTTTTTTTTCGAAATTTCCGGCAAATATCCCCGCCTTTTCTATATGTGAGCCCCCCTCCCCCATTTCACCCACGGGAGTTGTAATACCGCTTAAAACCGACAGGGAAATCTTTCTTTTAGGATGACATCATGAAAAATTCTGGTAACTGGACTGGTTTCTTCACGTATGAGAAGACAACAGGAAGCGAAAATCACTTTGAAGTGGATATCCAGTTTAAAATGGACGGTGCTAATCGGGTTCTGTATGGAAAAGGAAAAGACGATAGTGGTGAAGAATTTGAATTGACTGACAGTTTGTTGACAGAGGATATCATACGATTTCGCAAAAAGTATCTGGCTCAAGGGAATAGCGATATCTCCATCAAATACGCTGGGAGACTGAGAGGTAATACGCAAATAGAAGGAAAGTGGTGGATCCCTGGCAAGAAAAAGATGCATGGGCGCTTCTTCATGCGTCACAAAGCGTATGAGGTATGTGTTATCTGAATGAATGGGTGGGTGGCATTTGTCCAGTAATAAAGAGGTAACAGTGCTATAGTAAACCGTTTATGCTAAGGAATATCACTTCGTATAGTACGATCATTTGGGTCACTCGACGTCTCGTGTTGCTATGACAATCTGTTTTGCCAAAAAAAAATGACAGCATGCATATGACTGGACGTTGGTTTAAATCCATAAATGCAACATCAACTTCTTAACAACTAGGGTAATGATCCATAAAAGTAAGAGCACTGAAAATTGCTGGAAAATGGCGTTAGTCATGAATAATAAGAAATGTTTGTTTTTTTCCCTTTTATCATCTCGGCATGTCTTTGTATGGAACTTGAACTGAACATCAAAATACATTTGAAACCTTAACTCCGCCTTTCCTTTCTACCTCTCGAAATTTGGGTCGTTGATTTCTAATTTTTATTTCCGTGTACGTACTGTACTGACACTCATAAGCCCAGTCTCACCTAACTGCGTTCGAGACTTTTGAGCGATGTGCCTGTTAGCAATGCAGTCGACCTCACTCTGTTTCGGGATTGTCAACTGCATATGCGGCTCATTGCTAACCAATTAATCAGTTATAATTACCTCCATGAGAGATATCAAAACCTGAATTATGATATAGTCGATCATGAGTGGCTGTTAAATCCACCAATTAGAACTCGTTTCTCTCCACAGAAATGGATAGATGGTGAGCTGAGCAAATGCAATTCTCACGAGTACTGCTCAAAGGGAAACTTGATTGTTAAACCAGAGAGAGGCAAGGCCATCATGTGGTACAATCACGTGCTCAATGATGACGGTACTTGGATTGGAGGACTGGACAACAGAATGTACTATGGACATTGTGACGTCATCAAAGGAGAGAAATGGATAGCTACTAATTGGTTAAACATCGACGGCGACGGAATAACGGAATTAAGAGCCTGGAAACGAGGGATCAACCTGATATCCGAGACTAAGAAACACGACAATCAAAATATAATTCAAAGAATGCAAAAAGATAGAGAGACCAGTCTCCCAGATACTATTGAAGAAGAATTTAAAAGCGATATGGAAAGCGCCCAAGAATGGACGTTTGAATCTCGTCCGAAGGAACGACATGTTCTTAACGCTGTTGTGTCTCTAATGGAGGCTCTGAAAGAAGACGAACTGCGAGATATTTCTAAGAAAGTACACGAGAAACTTGAGATGCTGTGCGTCCCTTTAGTCCTTAACCAGGGCGGTAGAATATCTATAGTAGATGGAAGTAAAGCTGAATGATCAATCTTTTTACCTTCTTTAATCAAACCCCAAGAACATAAATGTTACTTGCTTGGCTTAAACTCTTTTACCCCGTGGAGGTCGTAACGTCTCTCTATCCCACTCTGTCTTGTAAATGTCTCTCCAACTGTTGTCAATTGAAACTTGCCTAACTCATCCCCCCCCCCCCCTCTCCATCGACCGTCATCAGCTGTTCCTTGACCTCCCTCTCTTCCGCTTCCCTTGTGGACTGCTTGTTGGTGCTGGGACCCAGACTGCGACCCCGCCAAATGAGTGCATTAACGTGCTTAAGCTTTACCCTGTGGATAAAACATGGTGTGAACAAGTTGTGGCTCGATCACTACCCTTGGTACAATTTGGAATTTTCCTCTGTTCTGGTGCATACTAATACATTAACATGTATAGGAAACAAAGGAAAATATCAAATGGTGCATTTCAGCCACAGTTATTCAGCAGTATTTTATTGTAGTACGGTTTCTTTATGATGCATACGGTTGTTCAAAGTTGAAACTCTGTGGATGCTAGCGTGTGACCATTCAAATGAAAGCTATTGAGCAGTTCTTCCACGTGGTTCTGTTTAGTATGCGGTACAATGGGAAATGAGGGCCTTGAGCAGTACAATGTACCATCCTGTACTTCAGTTTGTAATGCTGCTGAAGATGGTTCTAACTTTTGAGTTGACAGTTAAAAGATGGCACTAGTTTTGTTACATTAGCCATAAAGTGAGATCTTTTTTGACATTTTAAAAATGATGTTGATCCAAGTTAATTTGTCTGCCAATTGTAGTAGGTATATAACCTTTTGATAAACGGCTTCCAATTTTAAGTTTTTATTCTGGATTTAAATTAGCCTCACTAGTCACTAACCTCGTTTGGGAGTAAAAATTCTTTTGAATTGTATAATTTAGAAAAGAGGTTAGTCTGGCTAATCATAATACTTCCAAACGAATTTATAATTGGCAGACATTTATGAAAAGCCGGGTCTATGATTATCAAAGGCTGTAAATATGCGGATTTTTGTAGCTCAGTACATGTTTTGTCAAGTATACCGGCGTTAAGTCAATAAAGTTCGAAATGTTCCATCGTTTGTACTCATTCATCTACTTTGCTCCTGTATATGGAGAAATCCAGGACTGTTGTTACGGACACAGCAGGCTAGGTATTCCCCCATAAACGTACATCCACTGAAATGCTCTTTCTTTGTCAACAGACCGAAGGAAGGAGTAAGAATTAATACCCGTTTTCATCTCTTTGTTTTCTTCTTTCTATTTTTATCATAGTTTGAATTATTTTGGCAACGTACAAATGTGCCTTTAAATTGAAGGAAACCCCGAAAACTGAATAGTTTACCAGGACAGAAAAACACTAAAGAGATAATAATAAACGGATGAAGAAACAAAATAAGAATGGTTGAGGATGGAGAATATTGACACGGATTACAAACGACTAAACTTTTCAAGATGCGCAATAAGGTACCTCTAAACAATGGCAAAGTTGCGCGGGATGTTGGTAGAACACGAGAAGAATTCCTAAATCACTTGCCTGCGGCTCGTGATTAACGAATTCTTCGAGTGTTCTTCTAACATCCTAAGTGGTTTATCAGCCTATAAACCATAGAAGCTTGTGGTCTATTGCTTTTATACAATAATTTAGAAGGCGCGCGATTTTTCCATGAGTTTACCGGCACAATAAACCATAGCTGATTGACCAATCAGAGCACGAGCATTGATTTGGTTATAATATAAATTATTATAACAAAAGTGCCCTTTATAGAACTCTCTATTCCTAAACCTAAAGACGAGTGGATTGCTTTAAATGAGAATAAAGGTAGGCGTAAAATCAAGGAACCTGTTAGGCGTTTAACAATTTAGGTATGGGCCATGAAAGTGTCCGAAGTTTTGCATTTAACATTACTGATTTGAACTGTTCATTTTCGTTATAACCATTTGGTCTTTTTGGGAGTGTTACTTGCTTCGATAAAGGTTCCTTTCCAGTACCTTGCCCAAGGATAAGCCCGGGTGGTTACCTACGGCGGGAAAACTTTCAGACCCAGCTCCCACTCTGGTGAACACTTGAAACTATATAAGCAGTGTCAGGTACTTGTCAGCTACCTGTTGAACCTGTATCAATAAATTATAAGAGGAATAAATTATCGGCAATGATAGATGTTTTAGAGTGATTCAACTACACTGTGATTCCTTCAAATCGAAGCAAGAAACTTTTCAGACAATTTTGGGTGATTGGGTCGCATATAATGGGAATATATCTCCATCATGTCCTTGCAACAATTTATGTGTTTGTAACTATGGCATGCAGCGAGCATATTGTGAAATCTGACCAGCTTGGAAAACAACGAATCAGAGAATGTCACGGTAAAAACGAAGATTGTTCAGCTAAACGACCGAAAGGAGGGGAACTGCTACGATTACCACGGATCGAAGGAGTAAAGGTAATTACTAGTATAAATACTTATACTAGAAAATAACGAGAAGCTGGATCTTGAAACTATGGCTTGGTTAGCTTACACTGAAGGCAGTAACACAAGCAAGTAGCAATTCCTATTTTGGTACTCACTGCTACTGATAAGTACTACAGATAGCATAACGTGAATTTTGGCCTCTACGCAAGTGTCTATATAAGCAATGATAACACCGTTCGTCTGTTTATTATTTCAGTTGGTAACCTTAGTGCTTATATTATTTGGTAACCCTTCAGTGATCAGATCAAGCCATATAAACAAAGGATTAAATTCTGGGATAAAATTTGGAAAAGGATATTTTTCATTTAGGGTATAAAGACTAGTGAAACATGGGGAAAGAACTTTGGATTGGAAAAGAGCTAAAGCAATGAAGTAGTTTTATATAATACAGCGACAGTCCACGTCGGAATTAGATGGGACTACAAAGCATAAGTTGAATTTTAGTTGTTCGAACATCTGTACTCTCCCTTCATCGATGTAGTTCAACAAATATTTCCTATCGACAGAGTAACCATTTACAATCGATTCAAATTTGACTTTCTCGATATTAATTGGCGAGGGATGTTCAAAATATTGTGACGCAGATTTCCAAAATTAGCTGGATAAAATTAAGTTAGTGTAATTTGTTCCTTTGCCTGCAAAATGTCAGTGCTGATAGTCAACTGCACTGAACCGTGTGGTTTTGACCATGCATGGGTGACTTAAATTGATCTCATAGCAGTGTAGCAAGTACACGAGCACACGAGCTGATAACTAAGTGTATTGACTGATCGGTCAAGAAGCACGTATTTCAAATATGTGAGAGAAGTGAACCAAGGTGTAAGAAGAGGGATAACATCATTTTAAAACATTACTAGAATGCGAGAAGCCACTCCTTTCCGTTCTGTATAGTTGCTGCGCGATTGGAGTAAAGCGAACTGGGAGAGATGAAGGACCCGCAAGTTTTGAATTCCACTCACGCGCGAAATCCTATCGCTGGCCTTGATTCGAACGAACCTTACTTCACTACTACGCTAGCTTCAATACGTACGAGTATTATCACAAAAGATACCAAAGCCCTAACATGTCGGTCACGTTTTCCGAGCTAACAAGGCAGTGTACTGATTCTAAACGCACTTCTCCATTTTATCACAAAACTGAGTAACACACAATCATTTGGTCCTTTCTTCATGTAGCTTAATGTCATATCTAAGAGTAGTTTACATAATATTTCTGTCAGCTTCGACAGCAGGATAGCGAGAAAGCGAGTGCGCTTTGTGATTACAGTCGCACTACTTGGCTAATTTCTGCCTAAGATACACCTCAGTAACAAAACGGCGTTGACACTTCGCCGGAGAGGTCTACCATCCACACTAATCCGTCACGAAAACCGAACTCTTCGAAAACGCTTTTCAAACCGGAGAAATTTCAAGCCGCCGGCTCATCGTTTTGGTATGAAAATACATGAAAGCGGAGCATTTTGAAAACAATGGCCTCTCGATAATCACGTGATGTCCCAGCGCGAGTTTTTTTCCCAAACACAAATCAAAAATTACGCTCCTTGTTGCGATTTTATATTGATGCATCCTGTGCGGTGTGGACGGAAAACATATGATGCTTTCTCAAAGTGAAACCTCGGTTTTCAAATTTCTCCGGCTAAGGGCTAGTGCACGCGAGGACAGGGCGGGGCCTCTGTTTTCGTCACTTACTTGTGTTTTATCCTGTTACTATTTACAACTGCTTCTCTAGGTAGGACATACCCAAGAAATGGAACTAACAAAGGGAAGCAAACACACTGTGAGAACTCTCAGCCTAAAGCCACCAGTGTTTGGTGAGTACTTTTAACAATCGTAGGGCCAAATACTAAACATGTCAGTTAATTACAAACCAGTTACATTAACTAATTAAATTGCTCATTTCCCACACAGTAACCTTCTTATTAACCAACTTAGTCGGTTTGTATGGGAGAATCTTGACCGAGGTCGTTTGTGCAGACCTCACTGCGTTCGGTCTGTACTCACGACCTCGGTCAAGATTCTCCAATACAGACTTCCTGCTCGGTCAATAAGAGCTAAGTAAAGCATTCGTGTCTGTATAATAAATAAGTGTATATCACTGTTGGAAAATGTTTTTCTCGTTCTTGACCTCACCTGCTCGCGGCTCCGTCCATAATCTTGCAAGAAAGATCTCGGAACTGAACACAAATGAAATTTTGAAAATTTGTTGACAAGAATTCACTGAAGTCCACGAGAGTATAAAAAGAATCCTCTCTGTCTTAATTAGAATTGAGTCTGACTGGTAACGCAGTTTATATTAGGTCTTTGATAACTAATAAAATATATCGTCATGGAAACAAGCTGACGTACCAATTTCCCCCGAGCACCCAACCTTGTTTCCACAATGATAACCGAATTTTTTTTGAGTTTTTGCGCAAAACTGCGCGGAAACGTCACTTAAAATGGGGTTTGTGAGCCGGAAAATGGGTACAAGACATAACTAGGTCTAGTAGTCAAATTAAGATTTTTTTGGCTAATCTCTTTACAAAGTTGATGGGTTATTTGCTTTATACGCTAATTAGTTAATGCGAACTTGTTTTACAGAAATTCCAGACTTCTTCACCGATGAAGAATGCGAAATGATCATAGACTTGGCTCTCGAAAAAGGTATGAGCGAAAGTCCGCTGACCCAAGACACTGACAAGAGTGCTGACGAAGATCCTTGGGAAGACAAGATAAGAGCCTGGGATAGAAATGAAGACGGATTTATCGACAAGACAGAAGTAAGGACAGAAGAAATTCTAATTGGCTCAGTTTTAACACGAGCTCTTTATAAATAAGAAAGTGTGGTGGACTCATGGTTGGTGGGCTCGTCTGGATCGAGTGGTTCGCATTTGAGTCTTGGCTTAGGACGTGTTTTGTTCTTGGCAAGACACTTTATTCTCAAGTGTATAAATGGGTACCTGCAAACTCAATACAGGGATTTTACCTCGACATAAACTAGTATGCCATCCAGGGGAATAGTCCATTCATGCTCCGAGATAACCTCCGACCTGATGAGCCACTTGGCTCGTATGCAGACTTAACCAGACTTCATAATTAAGAGTTGCACTGTCGGTATTATTACAGCGCAAATTTCTATAACTGACCGTCAATTCATCTATGTAGAGAGACACTGTAAGAGTAAATTGACTTCCAAAAAAAATACATGACCAGAAATTCGTCCATTTCGATTGAGTACGTTTCCTGACATCTAAATGAACTAACTCATTTGGTACATCATGTACTGACTAAATAACTGCGCATGTTTCTACGTTTCTTTAATTTCTAGGCTCTTAATTTACTTGCAAAAAGAAGTATTTATTTCACAGAAGCTGATGCTCTAGAGATGTGAGTTGATCTGACTTTGTCCCTTTTTGCGATTTTTACAATGTTTTGAAAATCAGTAATTTCCAAAAAAAAATAATTAATTAATCGATCTATTTTAAGATTGATTTTTTTTCCTACGACTTTCCGTTAACTCAATGTGTCTATGTTTTTTCTTTATTGAAGGTTTAAAGCCTTAGACTTAGACCAAGACCAGGACGGTATGTAGAATGTAAACTATTTACCATTAAAGATATGTTTTAATTACTTCTGTATCATTTCACTGATATTTCAGTAAGATCCCATAATGACAATAAAAGCGCCCGTTCTCAAATTTAGAATCCCTGCCCTTTTTTGCCTCTAGTGACACAAGATAGTTTATTCCTTTTCCCAGGGAGGGCGATAGGGCCAGATCGATGCAAGAGAGCGGCAGATCAACCTTAAACGTTATCACGAGACTTTTTTTTATAAATAAATATATTTGCTGCTTGGCAGGCGTTTTAGTTATTAGGTCTTTAGGCACCCTATACATTCATTTATTGCTTTTCCCCCTGAACGAAATCCAATACTAGTCTATAGCTATAACAAGCGAACTAACTCCAACATTATTTCAAGGTTTTCTTAATCAATTGGTCAGTACCTATTTATGAGAAAACGTGTCTAGCACAAGAAAACAACAAAATGAACACAGCCAAGGGTCGAACTCAGTAAAAAATCATGATTCATTACGGTTGGAATGGCACGGTATGACACGATTTTTTTCCCCACGTGAAAGGAATTATATTAACAGTTTTTTTTAACATCTATTGATTAGGAAAGGTTTCCCTGAAAGAACTACAACGAAGTTCAGTGGAAAATCTCAACGCCTATTTTGATAAAGAAAAACAGTCGAAACCGCGCCTGCGCAGTCACAGCAGTCAGCAAGTTTGGTTATGGCACGATGATGACGAACTTTTACAATTCGAAGGACTACTTGAAGATTATCACGACAGGTAGGGATGATATCTATACGTCACAATGGCTTGTTGTGTTCATTGAGCTAGACAGGAAGCGAAAGGAAAATATCAATGCCGGAGCGCAATGAATGACGCATGGAAGCGAATAGCCCCAGTTTTATTTTCATATTAAAGGATAGGCATCAAGACTCGCTTAGAAAAAGAGGCTAAAGGTGATTCGAAAAAGGCCTATTGTGCAGGTGGAATCTTGTCCTCTAAGACAGTTTAAGGCGACAAAATGAATGTAAGTGGAAAAATGGCGGTATCCATACAAAACACTCAATCACTCTAAAGTAGCAAAGTCGTGTTGTAACTTGGTACTCTAACCACGCTAACACTACAATAAATACGAAGATGGTTCGTCATGGCAGTTTTGTTATGCACACAACTTAAGCAGTTGTGAAATTAAAATCTGAAAAAAAATCCAGGCCCAAACTGGATTCCAAACCATGACGCCTGCGATGCCGGTGCAGTGCTCTACCAACTGAGCTATCAAGCCAACTGGGAGCTGGTCACAATGTGAGTTCGAAATATATCCGTAGATGTTGGAGAATACAAGTGAATGTATGAAGGACCCTATATTTGAACTGCGGAGAGTGATATAAAAAGGTTTTTCGGCAGTTCAAATAATTATATGGTCTTTGATACATTCACTTGTACTACAATCAATTTTAATTTGTTTTCCTTTCTCAGACTTGAACAGCTCACCAAACTACCAAAACCGATACTTCACCAAAGCGAGCCAGTTCAGGTATGTAAAATATCACAAGTAGAATCATGTTTATGGTATATGCTGAACGGTGTGTTAAATAAACCAGCCACTCAACCAGGCAACCAATCATTCCATCAATTCCAACTTTTCAATTTCAAGTACAGTTAGAAGCAACTTATGAATTTTTCTTTTAAATGCTCTTTTCGTGAGCTTACGCCAATCGGGGTGCAGACAGTTCCATAATCTCGTACCAAATCAATCAATCAATTTATCAGTCAAAAGCATGCGTTATTACTTAAAGGCCTAATTTACGCCAGAAGGCTACTACTTGCTTTGAAGTTAGCTTAAGCCAAGGCTATAAGGTACCAATGCCAAATGATTAATGTACTCTGCGTATTCTGCTTGATGAATAAATTATAAAACCATGAACTCAGTTAAATATCTTGCTTTCCATGAGTTCTCGTAGCTAAGTGGATAGAGCGCCCGCCCGATGTTTGGAAGGTCATGGGTTCGATTCTTGTCGGGGACTCGGATTATTTTTCTTTGTTCCACGCTCGTGACACATTGATCAGTGCAATTTTCACATTTCGTTACCGAGCTTAAAACTAACCATCTTTACTCATTTACCAATAATTTATACTTGTAATTTTGTATTCTTAAAGGTTGTACGCTACAATGAAGAAGGTCATTATCATTGCCACCATGACAGCCAGGCAGTCACTCCTGAGAAACAGTGTTGCTTGTACGGCACGAATAACTGCAGGCTCTGCAGGTAAGTGAATTTAATTACTGCGGCAACCTAGGTAGTGATGTCTTCTATTGCGACTAACCCGATCAACCGGCTTCTGTTACTCTGAATGAAGCGCTTCATTCAGATCAACTGTTAGATGATGTTCTACTAAGGACAGCAAGATGGGGTTGTTTGGGTCTCCTGTGTCTGTCTATCTGTCTGTCTGTCTGTCTATCTGCCTGTCTGGATAGCTGTCTGTTTATCTGTCTGTCTGTCTGTTTGTCTGACTGTCCTTCTGCCTGTCTGTCAGTGTGCTTGTGTGTGTCTGTCTGTCCGTCTGCTTGTCTGTGTCTATCTGTCCTTCTGTCAGTCTGTTTGTATATCTGTATGTTATTCTGCATTTTTTCCATATCTGTTTTACCGTCTGTCTGCTAGTCTGCCAGTCTCTCTGTCCTTACGTCTGTCTTTATGTATACATGTCTATCTGTCTAACGGTCTGCTTGTGTCTACCAAAACTTCTAAATAAATTAAAACTCATCTTTTCGGTTGAAACTAGAGAGACTAGAGAGGTGTTGCCAATCAAATGGCTTTTACAGAATAAACTCAAGGTTTTTCTTACTATAACAATGGTTTCGGTTGTTTAAGATTTGTCCTTCTTATATACATGTGTACAGAAAATAAAGGACGTGTGTTCAGTTGATTTGGTGGGTCAACTGTCATCAAACTCATTTGAAAGAACTATTTGGCTGAGGTAAATTTTTATTGCTCACTTTTTCCCTAGGTTACTCTCTGGCAATTTATTTCTCACTTGTTTTCAACATGTTACTTTATATGTCAGATATCTAACTGTCATGGTTTTTCTGAATGACGTCGAGGAAGGAGGCGAGTGTGCATTTCCTGTTGCTGATAACGCGACTTTCAGTTGGAAGGTAAACAAAAAACACAGCTGTCTTCAAAACATAAGCAACCTTATTCGTGCCATAAAACAAAATCTCACAAGGAGTAGAAAATCCTTCTCGACTTACTTTACTTTTTAAATTTGTTAATACATGGTTAGTGCGCGTTACACTGGATTTAGTAGTCTGGGTTTGAGCTTTGGACAGGGCCAGTGTTGTGTTCTTGAACAAGACGCTTAACTCTCAGGGTACCTCTCTTTATCCACATAGAAAATGGGTACGGGTGTATTTAAAAATACTGGGGTAACCCTGCGACGGACTGACATCCCATCCAGTAGGAGGGGGGAGAAGAATACTCCCAGTCGCATCATTCCACAGAAACCGGCAAAACTCCGACTGTATGGACCACTGACCTAAAGGAAAGGTTTTTTTTAACCATTCAGGAGTGTGTTTGGTACTCTAACTTTTCACTTCCATTATCTTTTCTTTAAGGCTTGGTCAGATGAGACATCTCAAAGATGCAACATGGTTGAGCACTGCGATAAATCAAATTTGGTCATCAAGCCACGGAGAGGTACCGCACTTCTCTGGTATAATCACTTGCTAGATGATGCGAACAGATGGATCGGCAATTTGGATCCGCTCTCTTATCAAGGAAGCTGTCGCGTCAAGAAAGGAGAGAAATGGGTTGCAAAGATTTGGATCAACATCAATGGTGACGGCAAGCGGGAGTTTAGGGCTTGGAAGATGGGGCACAACTGGCTTGCTCCGAACAATTACAACCAAGAAATCACATATGCTTTGCAGGATGAGATTACGGAAGAAGCAGCAACTGAAAATAAGTATACGAGAGATAAGAATGACTCTGAAAACAAGGAGCTGGATGATATTCATAACGTTTTGAGTAACAAAGAGACATCATCCAGGAAAGAAGAACTTACTTCAACTGGAGGAACAGTCAAATCAAAAGAAAGACATGAACAAGGTGTTAATATGACAAACGAAGAAACATCTGTTGAAGTTATAGATGATTCACAAGAGGTTGCCCCGAAAGGGCCGAAATTAACAAGAACAGAAACATCTTCACCACTTCCTCTTACGGAAGAGCAGATGACTCCAAAAGGCCCTTCTGCTGGCCAACTGCCTCCGCAGAACTTCGCGGGTAATCGCATAATGCAATCTATAATGCTTCTCCTAGAAGAACTTGATCAAGTAGAACTTGAAATTATCGCGAGAAATTTGCACACGAAACTTAAACTTGTTTGTGTTCCTCTTATAGTGAACCCAATGGGCCGCATTTAGTACTACATCTTCATCTACTACATAGGACGCTTTCAAATTGTTAATTTTTCTCAAAGTTTCCTTTAAGTACAGTTCAGCATGGAAGTGACAGAGTATAACGCCTAGAGAACAACCGCATCCGACAATACCAGTGAGTAAACAATGCAGTACAGAATTCTGATTTTGAATGTGCCACTTTGATACGTTTACTTGTCGCGTCATCATCACCAAAAATTCTCTAGTGAGATTTCAAACACGAGACTGCATTTGAACATATGTACAAACACCGAGAAGCGAGTAAATACGATCGACGCCCAAAGTATTTTTGACAAATTCGAAGAATTTTGTTGTATGGTTAAATACAGTCTTTCGTGTTTCATATATCTTCTAATTCGAAACCAAATCTAGGAGAAAATGTAAATATAAAATCTTAGAAATCTAGGCTAGTTAACTTAAGATATCTAAACAACATCATGCACGGTCATGAATTCCTCTATTTAAACTTGATGAATCTTTAATAGGTTTTAAACGCGGGTTTCATAGTTGCAACTGAAAATCTAAAGTAGTTACATGCCGGATCTCTAGCAAATCACCTCCATATATTCATATCCATATATAGATTAGGTCGTTCATACCTCAATAGTCTCAGATCTGAATGGCAATGTTCATGGGTCAAGCACGATATTTCCATTTCTGGAATAAACATTTAATTATACTATTGCTTTTCCGACTTTTTGATCAACAGCTTATGTTTCTATTTACCATTTAGATTAAGAGCTCCAGATTTCTTTTTAAGCAATAGAGCAGTTATTTCGTGTTGACATAGCCTCCTCAAAACACGAGGTGGGCTCGCTGAATTGGAGACGCAGTCAAGGGTCTAACAACTTTCGAGAATTCTTCCAACCCACAAGTGTTTAAACGAGGCAATGTAAACGCGATAAAAGTACTTCTTTCCTTTGAAAACAAAACAATTCTCAAGAATACGCGCGAGTATAAAACGTGACAACCGTGGTTACATAATCTCATTTAAGCACACCTATCGACAAATCAGAGCCCGCGTAGTATCTCAGGTATTCTATAAACTGAAATAATACGCACATGATAAATACCCAAGCCAATAATCCTTGTACAGATACGATAAGTACTACAAAAAAAAAAGTTAAAACTAGATCAAGAGAGGTAACTACTGAGAATATAAGTAGGTAAATTCTCCCTCGGACATCTACAAGAGACAGACCGAAACGACAGAAAAGGTTTCAAACAATTTAGTTGTTTAATTTTATACAATAACCAAATCAATGCGCGCGCTCTGATTGTTCAATCAGCTGTGGGTTATTGTGCCGGTAAACCCACGGAAAAATCGCGCGTCTTCTGAATTATTATATAAAAGCAATATACCACAAGTTTCCTATGGGTTATAGGCTGATAAACCACTTGGGATGCTGGTAGAACACTCGAAGAATTCGTAAACCACTCGCCTGCGGCTCGTGGTTTACAAATTTTTCTCGTGTTCTACCAACATCCCGCGTGGTTTATCAGCTTATAACCCACAGAAACTTGTGGTCTATTGCTTAAATCATTGTTGTACATCGTTTAAAGATGCAGCAATATTTTTTAAAATGAATCTTTTTCCAGCTATATACCGCGATAGCGTAGTTTCCAAATGCTTATGTTTCTGCAGTTAAGTCATATTTGTTCTTGTCGCATGGTAAGTTGTCTTTGGATTTAGAAAACTGCACCGATGACAAAACTTTAGACCGTTTTTGGTATCTAGGCATTTTTTCGCTTAACGTCTGGGCATCCACTGCTGTACACAGCCCTTCATATTCCCTCTTGTGGCGCTTTAGTTCTTTGCTCTGTTGAAAGTACAAGTCTAACATTTCCTAGGTTAGACAAAAGCCCGAAGACGGGCCAATTTTGGCCTCTGGCTTTTCGTGAGGGTCGATCTTGAGTTTTTTGCTTTCTACCACCGAGGATGTAAAGCTTGACCTTCCTTGACCGCTTTGAGCCAAAGAGTTATACTTAAGGATGAGAATTTCTGACGATTTGTCAAACTATCTATTTGATGGGCTCTTTCATAATATAATTCCAAAAGGAATTCACTTCTTTGCATCCTTGCGTAACCATTATGACGTCAGCATATTCATTTTCTTTAACTTTCTTCGTATTGCCGCTGACAAAGATTACACAAATAAACAGTATTGTGTAATATTGTGTAGGAATAGGGTATTTTGTACTACGTATTTATTTGTTTGATTCTGTAGTCAAGTTAAGAAAACCACAATGGTAGGTAATAGATGAATTAGTTTGAAGTGAAAACACTCAGGTACAATTTGTTTTGCGTCAACTTATAGGCAGAATTTTCATTCATAAAATTAGCAAAACTTGGGCCCAACCGAACAAAATCTGCTTCATGCAAGAGATACGGATAGAGTGGGGTCTACGATGCTACGAAATATCAACGGCGATAGAAAATAGTCGACGTTGTACATGATCGAATTGGCGTCTTTTACTGTTTTACTTCCTTTAGAATTCTTTTCTAAATAGGCTGGGTTTTTTCTTCACTAGCTTATAAGCATACCATAAGCCGACATAGGCTGACGTTATAAGATATTCAGCGATAATGAGCGCTTTTTGCTTGGACAATGCACCTTTTCCGAGAAGCCTCTGCCCAGACGTTTCGCGAAAGAAAGTCCAAGACAGAAAAAAAAGAAATTCTACGGTGTGAGGTTATGTTATCGTTGCACTATTCTCTATAGACAACCTATTTTGGGACAAGAGTAACCAGGATATACTAAAACAGTGGATAGCGTTGAAGGCGCGCTCTGATTGGCTAGTCAAACTCCGAACATCCTTTGCTATTTACCTCCAAACAAGTCGGAAAAAAATGGAGCCCCGGTTTGCATCCATGACAAGTAAAGAAATCATCAAAGTTAGTTTTTTTGTGTTGTACTTTTCTCACTGTTTTAGTATATACTAAAACAAGTATTCACCTCAATGTCGGTGGCTAGCGGTGGATATTTACCACTAGCCACCTCCACTTCGGTGAATAACCTTGTTAAATATTGACTTAACAACAGAAAACCCGGCCACTTCGAAGCTTCCCTATCGCGATATAGTTAAAAAAAATATATGGCTAATTTTAAAAATTGCTACATTAGCTTTAAGGTGATTCCTCAGAAAAGAAAATTACCGACGATTTTTTTAAACTTTCTCTGAATGTTCCCTACAGAGCACTGTTTCGAAAAATAGAATTAAAAAGATAGTCGCCATTCTCGCAAAAGAGATATGATGGGCCAATCTTGCCCCATGTATGCCTGTACTCGTGCTAATCTCGCGCGTTGTTAATTGGTCCACGTTACATTTTGCGGTAGCTGAAAGTACAGTTTATCGAAGTAATACTCGGAAGAAATTAAAAGTATGGAACATATGGAACAATATTATATAAAATTTGTGGAAAAAATCGCACCATTTAAAACCAGGTGGACGAAATGCCTTCGTCCAGTCGATGTTTTCGTGGTCATAATTCACATCCTAGAGTAATGGTTTTGCGCACGCTTTCAGCTATATAAATTTTTTCAATTTTTTTTTTAGATTAAAGAGGATAACATGAGCACTATTATTATGCAACAAAAAATATACGTCACCATGCTCTTTAAGAGAAAACGAGCTTTTATTTCGCTGTCAAGCCTTGCTTGTGGGAAATTTCTTACGTTTTACACGTGCACGCGCTTATTTGCGCGCGCTAATGCCGTAAAAATCGTGCGCAGTAGAGATGCGCAATGCAATACTGAGGAATCACCTTAAACGACGTTTGTCAACTCTGATATAAGTTAACAACTGAATTGGTTGAAACTTTTACTGTTGTTGCGGTCGTTTTCTTGTAAATGTCCGAGTTGGAATTTACATACATTGTCAGTAGTTAATTTTTCTTACCTCTATTGTTCATATTTTCAACGTTTTTATTTTTATAGTCCTTATCGTAACTGTACAAAGACTAGTGGACTAAGTATATACTACGTATGTATTCTTTCAATATGTAAAATAACTGTGATATGTATACCACGCGTGCTCTAATTTGTCAATTGTTAACACGGTTGTGACGTTGTAGACTCACGCGTATTCTTAAGAAATACTTAACGTCAACGCAATAGAGTACTTTTTCCTTGTTCACATAGCCTCTTGCACAATCTAGCTATCTGAATCCCGTGAACCTGATCAGTTGATTCCCTCGCCGTTTTCTGCCCGCTGATAGTTCATGATTATGCGTTAAAAATACCTCCTGTCATATTTTGTAGATTAAAACAATATCGTATGGTATCGTAGTCTCTTTATGTCAATCTGATGTTCGTTTTTTTCTCTTATTTGTTTGTTTTTGTTTTGTTTTTGTTTTTGTTTTGTCTTTGTTTTGTTTTTGTTTTGTCTTTGTTTTTGTTTTTGGGACCTGTGTACTTAAACATGCTATTGTTGCCCTTTTTTTTCTATTAAATTAAATTAGTTTTCAAAGACCTACCTTATGAACCCAGGTTTGTAGCCTGCAAAACCTCAATGAATATTAGTCTCCTGTGTCGCTACAGTTAATCCAAACATAGTTAAGGCCCAAAGGCATTTAGATTGATTGTATAACGTATCTATTTATAGTAGCTGTTTATACTTCTAAACCAATGAAATGAAAGCAGTAAAATTTTATCTAGGCAATGTGAAATTAATTTTTTTTTTAAAAAGACTGATATGTCCATTTCTTTAAGGGGAAGAACAAATAACAGAATGAAGAGAACGGCATAACGTGGCTGCCATGTTCCAGAATAAAACAACAATTATTCATTGTGTTTTCAAGGCCAGCGTAAATAAGAAATCTTTTGGACCAATACTTTAAAACAACTCAGTGAGAGCAGTTCTATATCTACGTAGAGAAGACATATATTTAAAAATTGCATATATAATTAGCGATAA
>CM042757.1:9408384-9422428 GCA_022496165.2 Catalaphyllia jardinei | reverse complement strand
TTATTATTATTATTATTATTATTATTATTATATGCTTTCGCGCAAAAGCTCGCCTATGCATTTCATTGGTGTTTATATTTGCCATGTTTTTACACGCTGCCATTTTACATTGTTTTCAGTGCCATGGAAATCGAAAGACGCATTACTTTAACCATTATTTTACCAAAATCGTCGGACAAATCACAAGAAGTCTCAATAAGGGTTTCTTTTTGTCTCATATAGAGGTTGCTAGACCTATGAACCAGGCCAGCGCTGTTCAAAGCCCGATTCAGCTAACCCAGGATTTGCGAGATTCTGATTTCAGTTTTGTAACTTTTCGGTGAGGTTTTCGGTTTAACGTAGTTTCTGCCCTTCAGTTTTGAGTTTGAACAATCGCAAACCTCGCAACCATAAACGGTCTTGTTTTTATACAAGAAAAATTAATTCTTTCTTTAACTTTTACTGAATTCTGGCAGCAATCGTTAACCGGCTTTCCGGCAACTCGGACCAGAACTACTGCTATCAACTAACCTACTCCTGCCGGCTTATGGCCAACCTTTAATCATTGAGTAATGGCAGAGTTAGTTATATAGAATCACAGTACATGTATACGAAATATTCTTTTACTAAAATGGACAATTTAGGTTGCTTTCTTTTTCAGCTGCGTTGGCAAAATCCGTACCCTATTCTCAATTCCATTTTCATTTCTAAGTTTGTTTGTTTGTTTTTCTCATTAAAGATTGGTTATGAAGAAGAGGTGGTGATGTTTCCATTTCACAAAAGAAAAGTGAAGACGATCAGCATGAAACCACCGATTTTTGGTGAGATTTATATGAAGCATCAGCTAAAACTAAAAGATAGACGGAATATTTTGCATATGAATGTTGTGCCGCGTAGCATTATGAACACAAATGATGTAACAGAGAAATACCTCTGAAGTGTAAATTTTAGTGCTAATTTAATCGCGGCGAAGAGAAGGTAAGGGTACATATGAATGTTGTGCCGGAGGTCGTGGGTTCGATTCCCACCGAGGTCAAAAGATTTTTTCTTTACCTCGTGTGGTTCCCTGATTCCCTTTACTAGGGCTAACGCCCAGTGGGTTATTCATGGGTTAAATTAGCACTAAAATTTACACTTCAGAGTTAATTCTCTGTTACATCACGAATATTTTGCAGCTGTCTGCTCAGTGACCTGGCCTTTGAAATGCAGCGAGGCTGGAGGTGGCCTTGTTTGAATAGAAACCTCACTGTTTTTATTGTGAAAATTAAGTTGTTCAAATTCTAACTAGTTTAGATTTATATTTAGAAAATAGTCCTAAGAAAATACCCGCGCTGATTGGTTTAAAGTCGTGTTTCTGACTCGATGGAGACACAGAACTAGCAGGAGCTGTTGACGTAATGGGCGCGAGCAAAGCGAATTTACATTTTAAGGATAATCTAATTGTTAAATAGAAACACTCGTGAAATTTTGTGAGAACTCGAAAAAGCTGTCAGTAGAAACACTCGGCTGCGGCTCGTATTCCCACAGCATTTCTCTATCTCCCAAACTTCCACTCGTGTTTCTATAACTCGTAAGAAACGCGACAGAAGTTTTCTATTACTTAAATATCCATGAGGAAAACAGACCCTTGTATCAAAGCAAGGTCACCGCCAGCCTCGCTTGCAATTATAGGCCAGGTAACTGGGCACACAACGGACTGAAAAATACACAGTCATAGGGATATCTCTATTATTGATTAAACCGTGTTCGCTGAAAATTCTGTTTTAATGTCTTTTATTCTGATTTCTATTTAAGAGATTCCAAATTTTCTGACTGAAGTGGAATGTGATCATCTGATTAGCTATGCAAAGCGCCTCGGTTTGGAGAAGAGTCCTCTTGCCAAGGCTAACGAGACCATTGATGATGAAACATCGGAGAGGACTTTTAAGATATGGGATAACAATGATGACGGATTCATAGAGCCTGTTGAGGTATGTATTGTCATTTAACTTAGTCAATTCCTTTAATGCCTGATGAAATAATTGCAGATGTACTTTGACAAGATATCAACAAAATATGCGCCATTGAAACATCTTTCCTGAGCTAAGGTTCCATACAAAACATGACTTGTTCAAAAAGCGTGACTAGCCGCTCGACAACTGAAAAGTGAATTTCCTTTTTTAACGGAATAGACAGAAGAAACATCCCTGACATGTATAAAAAGGTTTCTTTGAGACTTCGTTCACCAAACTCTTCATGCGGTATTCCTTTGAGGGGCCTAACATGTTAGTGAAGGAAGCTACGATTTAAGTTTTGGCCTATTTTGCTAAAGAAGACAGAGACCCAATTTGCCTCGTTATAAACTCGCCAGCAATTATGGTTTATGATCCTCTAAACCAGGGTCGGGTAGTTCGAAAGCCGGCTAACGTTAACCCAGGATTAACGTTAACTGCAGCATTATTTTTTCTTGTTCAAAATGTTTTTCACCTCTTAGTTTGGTTTAGATTGAGATGACTACAGCGGAAAACTGCATTGCAATCGATATAAACAGAACACCTCACTAAAAAGTTACAAAACAGAAATTAAAATTCTCGCTAACCCTGGGTTAGCTTAAGCAGGCTTTGACAACCCGGCCCAGTACTCAAAAAAAGAATAATGAATCAAATTTCAAAGCTTAGCTTAGCGTAATTAGATTGACGAAAGTGTGAGAATATTACAATGGCTAGCCTTAAATACGTATGTTTCGTTCCTGCCAAGGGACTCATGAGAGGCCTTCCAGCTAACTCGTCAAACATCGCGTTTGAAGTCCCGCTAGTATCGAAACGATGGTTGCAACCTGGCCTTGTATCACATAAGGCGGATTTCCAATTGTGTAATATGCCAATCAGCATTTACCAAGGGACTTTTAAATTGCTTTGTTCAGCATGAAAACTCGGGACTTTTTAAATTTCATAGTTCAACGTGAAACTCGGTTAAAAAATCCCGGGTTCTTATCGTTACGGCGAAGTTAAGATTAATTAATAATCTAAGCAGATATTGACAGAAATTTAACTTTGTACACATCTTACAGATTATGCATGTTCGTGGAAAGGAAGACCTGTATTTTACTGAAGAAGATCTTCTTGAAATGTAAGGAATTATGACAGAAATTACTACAGATACATTAATATTCAACACAGTTCTGTCTATGTGAGGTTGAAAAATTTCATGCAGTGTGATAATTGCAATTCACAATGACATTAAGACTCAGTTACAACATACTTGTCCAATATTCTGACAAGTTTATGCATAGCTTGTATTGTATTCTATGGCATATTGTCTCGTTTTCAATTGTATTGTATTGTTAATCTATTGTTACGTGGATATAATACAATACAATGCTATGCATAAATTTGTCGGAGTATTGGACAACCCTCAGTTACAAAATGTGTTACTGCACGTATATATCACTTAAATATAAAAATAACCATCCAATAATAACATTAATCGACCGCGTCCTCTGATTGGTTGATGATAATAACAACCTTTATTTAAAGAGTGTGAGACCTATTTGGATGGCTCTGGATTTAAACGGAATAATGACTTCGAATTTGGCTTTCAAATGTACAACGAGTATTTTTTACTAACCGATTAATTGTTTTGATGCTTACCAGGTTTAAAGAACTTAACATGGACAAGGATGACAACGGTGAGTCCCTACTTAAAAAGCAACGGTACACATCCTCGTTCCCAAAGCTTCTCACTTAGAGAATTGAGAGGGGCGGGAAAAGTGAATTTTCACTTTTCCCCCCCCCCCCCTCCCCCGTCTCTCTCAATCTCAGTCAGAGAAAACCCACAAACCCTGACCTTCCCCTTGTAACGCTCAGTGGGAAATAAAATCCCTTTTTGCCAAAGTATATTTTTCAAATTGATGATTTGCTTTCCTTTTCCTTCATATAACCCAGTTTGACATCACTCTGGCACGACACATAAACATAAGATTCGTTTCAGTGGCTAGCCCCAAACTAAATTTGAGCACTGAGTCTTTTGACAATCTATTGATATTCCAACGAGAAATGCGATGACCAAATGACTTTTTGGAACGTTGAATACTAATTGATTGCGATGGATATGAAGAATCTCTGCCACAAGAAGTTTTCACATCACCAGTTTTAATGAAGTAAGTGACTAATTCTGTCCATAAACTTGGATTGATAAACTAGTTCTCTTTTTTTTTTTCATTTCCTTCCAATTTTAGGAAAAATCGATTTTGACGAATTCAGCAAAGTAACTGTACCAGTCATAAAAGATTACTTTGACAAAGTACGAAGGACAAAGCCTCGACTGCGCAGTCGCAACAGCCGACAAGTTTGGATGTTTCACAACGATCCCAAGTACCCGATCCTCTCGGATTTTCATGGCAGGTAGGAGCCTGGTACCAATTAAAAAACACTTGTACTTTATATCTCTTCAGTGAAGTTGTCTACATCGTGCAATATTGAATATGCCACTTGACACCGAAAGATGTTGCGTGACAAACTGCAAACATTGGCGTGACAGGTTCGGGGAAACTGCATGGCTACAGTTAATAAACATTCTCAAGTTGGATCGGTCACGTGGTAGGTAGTAAAAACCACTACATCTCGAAAGTTCTCAGATGGACACCATAGGGTAAAAGGATGGGAGGTCATCCCAAATTCACCTGGAGGAAGACTGCAGAGGAAAAACTTCAGGCCCCAAACCTCAACTAGGAGCAAGCCAAACGCCTTGCCAAGAACCGCAGAAATAGAGGAGTCTGGGTGATGCCCTATGCACCAGTCGGCTTTTGACGTTGGTGTGAAACTGATAAAATAGTTGCGTGACAAATCGCTATTTGGATCCCACAGACTACAAAAAGAAGTCGTTCTTGCTTTTGTAATGATTGCACCGCATTGTTTGTCGAAACAAACGATTTCTGGAATCAGACTGAATATTGCTTTAGCCTGAGTCCAGTAGGTTCTTGAAACTGAAGTTTGGTTTATAGCCTCTTCTCTTCCTTATCGATCTCCTCTTCACAGTTTATTCTCTTTCTCGTCTTTTTATTAGACTATCGCGTTTAAGTCTACTTCCAGAAGAATTTATCAACGGCACAGAACCTTTACAGGTACGTAACCGTGTCAACTGTCACTCCTAGCAGACGAATTTTGAAACTGAAATATCACGTTCCACTACGAGAGTTTTAGAACATTTTTCCTTATTCAAACTCATTAAAACAAAAAAAAAGGGGCTGATGTGTTATTAAAGGAGAACCGCTGCCCTTATTAGTGGTTACTGCATTGTACTCCGATTAGAAGCTGTCCGGGTTTGACTAGGTAGTAATAAACCGGAGTCATTATGTTGCGTCATTGGAGAACAGGCCCTCACTTTTGCTTTCCAAACGGGATTGTAAAGTACCAGTGAATTTACCCTTGATAATTCGTCAGTCACTCTCTCTTAATGTATTTAAATCTAAGTTGAAAATTATGATTTTGATGGTATATTTTATATTGCTTTTTTACACGGCTTTCCTTGTACAGCAGGTTTTTATCATTTCTCTTATTGTGGCAGTTGTTGATGTTTTATTAGTTAGGTACTTAGATTACTTTCAATATTGTTAAGTCCTGAAGGAAATACCGTGTCTAAATAAAGATTTTACCTTTACCTTTAGTGCCCAGAGTTACAAGGGGGAGGGGGAGGGGAGGAGAGGGGGGAGGGGAGGAGTAGCAATCTTCCTACCTACTTCATCACCCTACAGAACCGTTACTATGCTCCGAATGTTATACTGTGATTCAAAAGGCTCATCATCTCATTTCACTTTTTCATTCTTCTCAGGTCGTTAAGTATGACGTTCACGGCCATTACCACTGTCATCACGACTCAGATGAGCTCCAAAACGACCTGCCGTGCTGCTCTTTCTCGAAAGACGAGGACTGTCGAATATGCAGGTTAGGGTTTGTATAGAGTGATAATCAAAAACGAACGTTTTCCGGCGAAGACCACGAGGCGCGGGGAAGGTCACTCCGAGTTTCTCCCAAGAATAAAAAGAAAGAAGTTTGCTTTCATTACCAACCACGTGATATTCTCTAGAGAATTGTTCTTTTATCCATCTGAAAACCATTCATTCGTACACACGCGACTATTTTTCATATTATTTCATATTTGACAGAATTGTGCGTGTTTTGGTGACTTTTTACCAATGAAGACACTTTGTGATGCTTATCATAAAGAATTTGAATCTCACTAAAGTTCAATCCTGGACATATCTGTCATTATATGGTCTGAAATGGCGCAAAAAAAAACTACCCAAGCTAAAACGGTACACTCAGATTAGTCAGGGAATGCTTTCTCTTTCCCTGAGTTTTAGCTTCAAATCCCACCAAAGGGTAACAGGCGTGTTAAGATTGCGTCCCATCAGAATAAATTTGAGGCATAGAAGTTAAAATTCCTTACGTTTAAGTCCAGTTGACATTTGTAATTGTGCGATGTGGTCAGTAATCAAATAAAGCTTATAAAGTTATCAAGACATTCTTAGAACGTATAACTGTTATATAAATTTGAGCATACAGTGAAAGAAGTACTATACCCTATCAACACAGAGAAACCAAAGACGTTTTGTAGAATTTTGTTATCATAGCCTTGAGGATCTTGAAAAAAAAAACGCTACACGTGCAACAATACCAAACATGTTTATAACTTTATTATTGCCATATTGCAGACTTGCCACGGTCTTGTTGTACCTAAACGAACCCGAAAAAGGCGGAGAGACCGCATTCCCACTCGCAGACAACGAGACGTTTTCAACGGAGGTATGGACGAAAATAATTGATTATAAGAATATAAGAGACATTCAATTGATCGACAGAACAACGAACTGTTTTTCATGACACCGAGAGGACTGGCTGAGCCCGAGATAGAAATGTCTTGGTCAGCTTCATTGTCTAGCAACATGACGCATTGACGTTGGCAAGGTTGACGTCACATGGACGGCACAGATCTTTGGCGTCATTTTCCTCTAATAAATCAGCCTTAACGCCAGGTCTTCGCGTTCTGACAAGAGAGTGCACTAGAGTCGAATTGTAGCCTTTTCGCCGTGTAGAATAGCTGGGAAAACGTAATAAATATAGCCTCTTTAGATAAAATAATTGTATTCCTACATTTTCTCTCTACATAGAGAAAACACAAAAGGTTTCTGCTGCAATACTCTTAACATTCTTACAGTTAACCCGGCTTGCGATGGACTAGTATCCCATCTAGAGAAATATCTAGTCTTGTCGCAAAGCGAAAGTTTTAGAGTTATCATCAACACTTGTAGATTGTCTGTTCTTCTTTTGGCAGGCCTGGGAGAAAGGAGAGGGTTGGAAGTGCAATCTTGCTCAAAACTGTCACAAAAGCAACCTTGTCGTTAAACCAGAGAAAGGGAAGGCGATCATGTGGTATAACCATTTTCTGGACAAAAACACAGGTACTTAAATGTGTCTGCCTTTTTTCTGCTCTTTAATATTTTGCCTTTTCTGAAAGCATTTTGACCTGTGAATGATGAACGTTTCTCTTTCTGGAAATAAACTATATGCGCGTCTATGTGCGCGGCAAATTCAGACGCATCTCAGAAATTACAAGTTCAGTTTATGTCCCATTTAGTTTATGACTGATTTAGGCATGTCAATTCATTATTTACGTAAAAAGAAAGAAACAAGGAACACACAAACTAAGCCACCAAACTTACTATTAGTTGTTCCTCTTGTCCACACGAGAGAGAATATTGGTGATGCGCCAAAAGATTTTTCCTGTCTGTCCACACGCAGGACAGTCGTTTCTGTAACGAGTTACGAGGAGATACTACTTTACAATCGAAATAAATCTAATAAAGCCAATGAGGGAGACGTTATTTGAACAAATTTAAGTGCTAAGGAAAGTTATTAAACCTAATTAAATTTCTAACCAAATATAATGAAACTGATGATGATACGACGATATGCAACCTTTCGGTGACCTTCCTTGGCTTTACCATTAATGCACCTATCAATAGTTTGCCCCAGGATGGGGGGGGGGGGGGTTCGGGCAACCCAGAGGAATTAGACTTCGTAAACCGCCCGTGGGTTGGGATTTTGACATCCAAAACGATCTCCGAGGTGGGAAATTCAAGGTGGGAAATTTGACTCGACCGCCATCTTGAAAAGTTGAGAGGATCTGGGAATGAGTGACGAGTGCAGCGCCATCTTGGAAAATACCCAGAATTCATTTGAGCGAGTTTCCCGCGTCCAAGGATTTCTGAACGAAAGGAAAGGAGAATTGTGTTGGTTTTTTAAAGCAAAAATGTTGGGCTTTTGTAGCCATCAGTGCCATAGCTGTCTTTAAAGTTCTATAACATAAGATATTTTTCCTTTAGCTTTGAGGAGAAATATTCGTACAAAGGCTCATTTAGATCAAAATTTACTTCCTCCTTACATTTCTTCACTTGATGCCACCCTGCCATTAGTTTTCGATATTCTCTCGGTGTTTATAGATTTGCTAGTATACTCCAAATGTCAAATTAGATGAAATTCTGGTCAATTCTGGACCTCAGTTACAAACATCATTTGAATCAAAGCAGAATATATATGACCTATTCCAGGGGTGACATACAAATAAATCCAGAAACCTGTGCCAGATCTCAGCAACAACAAATGTAGTAAAAGTAGTGCTTTTAACAGTAATCTTACCTTTTGATACTTCTGTGTTAATTATTTAATAATTCTGCACTATAAATTTGTGTCTACAAGAAATACAATTTGCGGTCCCCAGAGGTGGGAGTTTGACTTATAATGGAGACCCAAGGACGAAGAAATTGACATTTGAAAACCTGAAAATGTCAAATTTCCCCTGGGTTGCCCGAACCCCCCCCCCCCCCTTCCCCCTCCACCACCCTTCATCCTGGGCCAAACCATTGATAGGTGCATAAGTATTTAGTTTGCTCATGTACCTAGCCTCGTAGATCAGTCCGTAGGGCAACGAAACTTCAGTTTTAAAAGACCCACTAAGGGTCAAATATTCTTCTTCGCTTCAAGTCATCTAATTTATTTCCAAGGGTTATTCAGTTTCGAAAGGGCATTTAGAGGGTTGACGCCAATTCATAGTACCAACATATAGGCAAATCATTTGTATTATTCAGAGCTACACACCTAGTTTGTCTTTCAAGAAAACATACCTGGTGATTGCGGTTGCCTTTGTCTATCACATGAAGATCGTTTGATCTACAGTAAGAGCGTTTATTGAGGACACGAGTTGTCGGGCTGAAGACAATCATTATTATCGAACCATCTGCGAGAAAATTCACGTTTTTAAATCGTGAAATGCCAGATGCAATAGACGTTAACGGTAACCACAGCATGTACTGATAACGCAGTTTCCTCTTTGTCCCAATTCATTTGTGATACTCCTAATTTTCGTCGAACAAAGAGCTGTTGAGTGTACATCACTTTCAAACTCGCTTGGGACGCCATTTTGTTTCACCAAAACTCTCGGCCAAGACTGGGTGGGAACAAAATGCTAACCAGGGGTGGGTGGGAAGGGTAAGGGGGGCATGACTTAACAAATTGACGTTAGTTTTTCATGCGTCTGTCCTGTAATTGATCATTAATTTCGTCATAACACTGTCAAAGTAGCTGTGGATCCACGAGGCGATAAATTCATGTGTCCGTCCGCTTATTGACGAAAAAATTAGCCAATGAGCGCGCGAGAATTTGTGCTGTTTTCGTAAAAAAAGCTTTTGCATTGAAAGAGGTTTTTATTTCCTTGCAGGCTGGCTCGGTGAGCTTGACCAGCTGGCGCAGCATGGCGGCTGTGATGTGTTGGAGGGTACAAAATGGGTTGCAAACCTCTGGTTGACCTTAGTAGGGGAGTCCGGTACAGATGAAGCTTTTAAGGGCTGGATTGATTACGGGAAAGACCAGAGTAAATTCAAACTAGGAACGAACTGGAGAGGAGAAGCGATAAAAACAGGCGAAGAATCGAAGGAAAGTCAAGATAATCAAGAAGCTGCAACGAAAAAAGATGAAGAAGCGAGAAAAGAGAAAGAAAAAACTCTCAGGGAAGCCAAGGAAAGTGGAGATGGTTCATATGATGTTAAGCTTGAACTCTGATTATAAAAAAATACATGGAAACAAGTGAAGAAAGTGTTTTTGAACTTTATAACGTTTAAACCATGTTCCATTAAACGTTATCACGTTTTGTTATATTGTATTGCCGTTTTCAATAAATTTACACTTTTGATTGATTCGTACATAGCAGTTTTGTTTGTATGTTAAGGAAACTACCTAATTTTGAGGAGTGCTTTGTTTTACAATTGATCCCGATTGGAGGAAAAAATCTACCATGGGTTAGACGAGATGCCGTGCTTGCTGTCACGCATTGCGTGACAAGCTCAAAGTACGTCAGGAGCCCGGTGATTGGTACATGACTCTAAGAGAAAAAAAAATGATTACCCGAAATTAAAGGGTATTTGAAAACGTTCGATACCTGTATTGCAGTTACTCAGTTTTACGGAAATCACCCTAAGCTCGCCACGTCTTGCTATTTTTCTCTTCAGTGAAACTCTTTGAAAACTGATCCATAAAGTTTAAACAAATGAACTCATGACAGACCAAATCACCAAACACCTCGAAATCACCAAACACCTCTTCTTTATATCGAATGTTCAACTCTCTTCTCAGTGTTTGGAGGCTGTGGTCAAACACGACCTTTTATGTTTGATATATTACATAAGAGTATCCAGCAGGCTGTCCTCAGCATTTTTTTTGTCTAAAAAACACCGTTTTAGTTTGTTAGCGGGGACTTACACTGTGTTATTTTTATTAATACTCAATCTCTAGCGCTGAACAATTTCATGCACCAGTGTTCCAATTCGACTTCAGCTATGTGGCTCAGTGATCTGAACAGAACTAGTAGTATCTACTTCTAATGTAAACTTGGCAAAAAAAAAATTAATACAGAGCTTTCCTAGCTATATAAAATATAACGTATCTTTTGCTAACAACATTAATCTTCGTCGTCCTCCTCCTCAAATTGGTAAACAAGTTTGTTTTCAATTCTTGGAATGTAGGGCCGCGTTGACGCTGTATTCGGCCGAGCAGCAAGGATATTCAAAGCGTGGAACAACACGAAGTCTTTCCACTTGACTATGTCACACCGCTGATACATCGATTGTTTACCAAGCTCAGTATCCATCACCCATTCAGTTCCAAGCCAATCCCCAACTGGTATCTCTTCTCGTTGGCGATTTATTAACGAAAGATACCAGTTTTTATATACCAATCGAGCGGTATCTTTGCTGATTTCACCTTCACCCTCCGGATCAAGGGCTTTGAAGAATTCTCTGAAGTTGGAGATTTCTTGTTTCGTTAGGAGAGGAACAAGCGTTTTCTGAAACAGTAATTAAAAACTTGTTCAAGTTAACAGCATCTTAAAGAAAATGCCTCGTAATAATTCAAGTACTACAAACTCGAACAAAAGCTGTTTTTCTGTAACACCATAGGAATACAAAACTAACACATTTGCACAAGTGATATAACAATAAACGGGTGGGGGGGGGGGGGTTCATACTTTTTCTCGTCAGAATGGCCTTCCCCAGGAGCCATAAACGGGGTCCCCCATTATGGCTCCTGCTTTCCCTAGAAGAAATAAACTCCAGTTTCCTTAAAGAGTTTTAGAAGTACTGATTAACGTTTGCGGTAACCAGGAAAATTTCGCAGCACTCGCCTTGGACATGCTGGCTACCAGGGTTACGATTTTTTGTCTTACTTCAGTACTTCAGCTGTGTCTTTGGTTCTTCTAGCTCGATAAAAACCCGAAAAATGCGTCCTGTTTCTTTAATATTATGGGCTATGTGCATCAGAGGAGTCGATACTGAAACCATGTTAATCACAACGGCCAATCTAAACGAGCCTGAAACAATCAAAGCTGTGTCAAAGGGTGAGGCCGTCAAAGGGTGAGGTCGGCATTTTTCCAATCCGCCAATCCACCCTTCCCCACTCTAAGGATTTTGTATCATCAGAGCATACTCTAACAATCACCTTCTTTCTTTCTGCCAATTTCCTAACGCACATGGGTATCATGAACTCCCACCAGTCAATAACTCCGGTGTCTTTCCTGTCCATCTCTTTAAATGTATCCTCCTCAAGATTTACTCGATATCCTGGCATTTCCATTCCAAATAACTTTCTGTAACTATCTTTCTGGTATTCAACATACTCCCGCTTGCTGAGGATTGAATCTAAAATTACAAAACACGAAAACAAATTGTGTCGCACATGAATAGTGCATACTTGTATCCTTCGCCGTCTACCGCTATTTAACAATTATTTACCGAAGTGGAGGTGAATAACTAGTGAAAAACAAGCTGAATAACTAGCGAACCAAAGACTAACTTTATTTGTGACAATATACCGACGAAAGCCATTTTGTTTTTTTTTTTCGGCTGCTCGGAGGTGAATAGTACTTGGTTAATCACCTCCGAGCTAGCCAATCAGCGCGCGCGAAAAGTATTATTCACTTGTGTGGTATATGGAGCGTTATTTTATATTGCAGTTAATTTGACCAACCTTGATTTGTATCCATTCGATCAAATGCCTCCATTACATCAATCTTTTCTGTGTCAGTCAACAGGTCAAACAGATTTTCCTGTTAAACACGATTGTTTTGTGATTGGATTAATTCTTAAATACTTAGTCGTTTTGCGGTGACTAGAACACAAGCTTAACTGTTTGACGATTATTCATTCTCAAACTCGCTTATAATTCATCAAGTGGAAAAAGAGGAAATCACAACCGTGAAGGAGGTTTGGATACCCGGTCTTAATTAGCATAGATCTTGACGATTTTACTTCTCCGTTTACTCCTTTAATTTTGTTTCGATTGAGAAGATATATCAAACACTCGAGACAGTGTTTCACCGGCTATCCAAACACCTCGAATAGCGTCAAAAATACTCCGCTGCGCGTCGTCGTTTCAACTCTCTTCTCGGTGTTTGAATATCCCGATGAAACACCGTCTCTCGTGTTTGACATATTACGTCACACATAACAACAACACCTAGACATTGTTGATGGACCGCTAACAATCCTTACATTTTCTATTCGATCGAGAATTAAAGAAAGCATCTATGGTAGGTTACATTAGTTGCCAAAAATATTTGGGATGTTTTATTTTCAACAAATTTGAACAAAAACTTATTCTGCGGAAATATGGTTAAAGTAAATTTACACACAAACAAAAGACGATTATGCTGAAACAAAAGCTGCGAAAATGATAGTTTAATACCGCACCTTCATAGTTTTAGAGGTGCACCAACGAGCTAATACTATCAAGTCGTCATTTATCTCAAGCAGTTCCTCCCGACTAAAGTTCGCTCCATAAAGGAAACATAGAGCTTTGAGGCTTCTTAAAAATTCTATACTGTACTGTCAATATTTCGGAAGCTTAAAATTTCAGACACCGTACTTTAATTTTTTTTCCGAAATTAAAATTGCCCGAAATTTTGTACAAGTAATTTAATCAAATCATTCCGCTCTAAGACCCTACTGAATCGAAAACTCTTTTTACTAGTGCAGCAACGTCCCTAGCCAAATTTCATACTCACACAATTGAAGCAACTCCAACCAATTGTTGTCGTTGAAAGCTTCAAAGAGTCACGTGCTATCTTTTCTGAGAGGAAACCTCGACTCTCTAGGCATCTGGTGTGATAAACTCGTGGACAGATACGGCAGGAATTAAGAGAACTGTCTTCCGGGCATGAGGACTGGTGACATAAATGACACTTTGTTTCCCACCGCGGCTGAAGAGGAAATTAAATATGAATAATAGCTGCATGAGTGAATATAGTTCGGTATACTTTCATATAAAAGTTGTTAGATTGCTTGCCTGAAAGATTGAACGAATAACCAACTCGACGGACGGATTGATTGACTGATTGACTGACTGACTAACTGACTGACAGACAGCAGACAGACAGACAGACAGACAGACGGCCTGACGGAAGGACGGATTGTTTGACTGACTGACTGACTGACTGACTGACAGACTGACAGACTGACAGACTGACAGACTGACAGACTGAC
>CM042757.1:9382419-9398344 GCA_022496165.2 Catalaphyllia jardinei | reverse complement strand
ATTATTATTATTATTATTATGGAGTACTGTTAATACTGAGTTATTTTCCATGGTCATAAGTACATACGTGTACATATCTCTGCAGAATCTCAGTCAAATTTTTTTTCTTCACAAAATCCAAAATTATGTTTGAAAGGCTGAGATTAAATCTCAGTCTCCCAGAAAACATAAACATTATTTTGCTATCTCGCAGGTCTTGTGTTTGACCTCAGAAGAGACTGACAAAATAATGGCAGGAGATGAATGGCTTTGTGCAAGATGGTCGTAAGTGACTTTTTCGGGTAAAAATTTTTTTCCTTCAAAAGTGCCTGAATTTTTGCATGTGCTTTTCAATTAAGTAGTAAAAGATTCCCATGCAATTTTTTTAGGTGGTTTGCACTTTGCTTCTGAGAAAAACGAAGTCAAAATATCGAAGCGTGCACAAAGAACGCAACAAAGTGGAAAAAGTAGAGAAATTTAGCCAAAAACAGATACAGGAGAATGTTTTTCTGCTTTATTGAAAAGCACATGCAAAAATTCAGGCACTTTTGAAGGAAAAAATTTTTACCCGAAAAAGTCACTTACGACCTTCTTGCACCAAGCCATTCAGATATTGTGGGGTTTTTTAGAATTGGTACCTCTTAGGGGTGAAAACAATTTCAAGCTGCACCCACGAAACAGGATCTTGGTACCTCCCAGGGGTGAAAACAATTTCAAGCCACGCCCACGAAACAGGATCTCGGTGCCTCCTAGGGGTGAAAACAATTTCAAGCCACGTCCACGAAACAGGATCTTGGTACCTCTTAGGGGTGAAAACAATTTCAAGCCATGCCCACAAAACAGGATCTTGGTACCTCTTAGGGGTGAAAACAATTTCAAGTCACACCCACAAAACAGGATCTTGGTATCTCTTCAAAGTTTCCAATGAGCACTCATCATTTTTATTTAGAATTTCTCCTCACCCCCCCCCCCTGGAGGGGATGTTTACTATCCTCCACCACTGATATAAATTCGTGACTGCGCTTGAAGTCTCAGTTTATACTTTTACCATAAACGTATAGTATTACATAAAGTTGGAGGAGGCTCTACCTTTATCCCATGTCTGAAGAACACTTCATTTTGGAGATGTGTTTGGTTGCATGTATTGTATACCTTGGATATCTTGTAAAGCCATTTGGTTCTGATCACTCATGAATAGAGTCTTGAGGACTTGGAAACATGTTACCTGGAAATAACTGCTGTTCTGAGATACAAGGATAGAACACTAATGAGATTTAAATTCCTCATGATAAGTATCACAAAGTATCCTCATTGGTAAAAAGTCACCAAAACACACACAATTCTGTCAAATATGAAGTAATATGAAAATGTCAAATAAGCCTGCCAAATATGAAGTACTAGTCAATCAATACTTGCATTCAATCCTGGACATAAGTGGCTGTTCTAGGATGCAGAGTGATCTGGATCAGGAACAGTAATCCAAGATCTCTCTGGATCGTGACACATCAAATGAACTGGTGAATCCATGACCAGAGTGGATTCATTGGTTCCTTTCATGCACCATTGATCCAGACAGATCTTGAATCACTGATCCTGATCCAGATCACACCAAAGGAATGTACCCTTAGATTGTCTGATGATCAGCCAAGCATTTATGCATAGTATTTTGTTGTCATTTTGACAGGAAATAATCGCAGTGCATTGAATGATGCTGCAGCTGCAAATAAGTTGCAACCAACTTACTTGAAGGCTATTTTAAGAGGTGGGTACAGTTATATAGCAATTAGCTCGACACTTTTGGCATTAACTTCAGTAGGGCCCATGGTAATATTGTATGGCTTGCAGAACCAAGTCTTTGGTACATTTTTGTACTGTCAAAATGTAAACTTACCTTTGAAACATAAAAATTAGAATTATGAAATTAAAAGTACTCTGCTATTTGATGTATTTTTAGTTTTTTGTTTCAATTAAAGGAGCTATGTCACTGTTATTTCTGCCATCGACAAAATTGAAGGAAACCTGAAAATAATATGTTAGAAAGATAGGAAAATACTAAAGATATAATAATAAACCCTAAAGGAACAAGGATTAAGGATGGAGAAGATTGACACGGATTACAAACAGCAAAATTGAAAAATTTTGGCTAAATTTTTCAAATTGTTTAACCTTGATGCAGCTCCTTTAAGAATGGAAATATAAGGAGGTTAATGGTTGTGTTTACTTATATCGTAGGTGCAAGTACATGTGTGGAACTTCAAAAATATGATGACGCTGTAAGATGGTGTGATAAAGGATTAACAGTATCTTTGTACTGTGAAGCATTTTTAGAGATCAGGATGTCTTCTGATGTCCCCAGTAGTATTTTTTCTCCCATGATCAGAATACCTTCCCTAACCCATCAATGCCACTTGATAGATCACAACTAAAATTTGACAGTACAGGTTCCTACCCAGATTTACTTAATTGCTTGAAAAGAGTTTCCACTGGAGCAATTTGAGACTGGTCCTGAGGGAAACAGCAAATTTTGTTTCCCGAGAATCTCAATGTTTCCCGAGATGAAGTCGAGGGAAACATTGAGATTCAAGGGAAACAAAATTCACTGTTCCCCAAGGGATCAATTATTGAGTGATTTGCTATATAGCAAAACAAAACCAAAGCAAATTTTGAAAAATGCGCTGAGATTCCAGCGACAACATCGGACCACCTCTGGTCACGTGCAACAGCGGTCAACATTTTTTCGCAGGTAACAGTGAACTGTTACCCGTTTGACATCATAGTTTTCGCAATGTTGCCCGCTCGCGGCATTTGGCGGGAAACAGTTTCATTGTTAGATGTCATGTGACCATGAACTAGCCAATGAATGGGCGCGCTATAGCGGTAAAAACGCCAGCTATGTAACAAATTCACTTATTTATTGATTTCTTAATTTCTACTATTATTTACTCAATTTAATTTCGTTTAGCAACGTTTACTATAAAAAATTTGTTAATGAATAAATAGATGTAAATACATCTAGACTGTTAATTTATTATTAAAAAATAAATTTGTTTTAATTAATATTAAATTATTGTAATAAGTTATTCATACTAAATTATTTAGTATGATCACAACCATATGTGTTACCCCTGGAAAGAGATGGTGATTATGATGATGCATAGTTACCCGGTGTGTACTACTTACCATAGGCAAGCAATGCATACAAACAGGTACACAAACCAAACTTTGTAGGTGCATGCCTATAATATTGCTAGAAATTAATTAGTAACACTTATCAGTTGATAGTTTTAATTTCTTAACTGTGAAAAGATTGAACCACAAAACAAGAGGCTGTTGGAGATTCGGAACAAGTCTCTTGCTGAACAGAAAAAAGTGTTGAGGGATCAAAGAAAAGCCACATTGAAGGAAAAGAAAGAGAAATCTGAAGCAGAAGCATTGTTATCAGCAGTGAAGGTGTGTGGTATATCAGTTTACAAACAACTAGTGAGGCAATCTCAGATACATGTAGTGCAATGTATAGCTCTGGCATGATAACCACACATGTCCTCATCCCTGCCCAGTTCACTCCCAGTTTGTAACTACGTACTTTAGTACTTAGGGCTTTTACCCTTGCAGAATATGATCGGACAGAAACCTAGACTGCGAGTAGTCTCTCTTTTCCTCAAAAACTGTGGGGGAAATGCAAAACAAGTGTAGGAGCAAGACTGTACCAGTGACGGTGATTCCTCAAGCCCCTGGTAGCATGGGATCATTTTAGTTACTAATGATGTTTATTCCTTTTGTAAATAACTGTACGTTGTGTTATTATTTCAGGCACGTGGTGTCAAATTAGAGCATGATGATGACCTTGTTGGACCCATAACTGATGGTGGTCTGGACATCAAGGTTTCTATAGACAGTTCTGGTGTTCTCTGCTGGCCAGTTGTGTTTGTTTACCCCGAGTTTGGAGAGACAGACTTGATATCTTCATTTAATGAAAATGACAGGTGTTTATATTAGAATACTTGAAATAAGTTTGTGTTAGTTTTCTAAATTTTGTTTTTTAGGTAAAAGTAGAACTCTGGAATTTGTGCTCCAGGTTGTGTTGTCCTGGGTAGAGTCATTGATTATGTTCCTGGAAAAGAAACTCTTCTCTCACAGTGTCTATCTCCACTCAGGGGCATACATTGTACATTATCAGCAAATTATGTGGTAATGCTGGGGGGATGAAGGGGGGGGGGTGGGGTTAAGGGCATGTCATGGACTAGCATCCCATTCAGGGGGAGTAGAGATATTCCTAGTTGCTTAATCATACAGAAACGACGATTAGCTGACTGGCGCTCTGTAGCACATTGCTCCAATACAGAGTTAGCATTTCTAACAAATGGTATCATTCAATATGTGCTTGAAATTTCAAATCACAATGTTGAGATGCCGAAGTTTTGTGTTACTATTAAAGTTCATTGAGCTTAAGATCTACTATTAAGAATTTGACCAACGGTGCTTCTCTCTGACAAGGTGTAAAACCAGACACCTGACAAAACGTCAGGGCTAACCAGAAAAAGTGCAGCATCCCATTGAGACACACATGTCCAATACACCTGATTCATAACGGGTCGCCAAAAGGGTTGATGGTTCGTGATGGGTTGCGACAACCCGCAGACAACACAAATAAACAGGCAGATAAAGTGTAACAATGTTCCTCATTCTAAAATAATTACGCCACAAACATCCGTATGAGTGTGTAGGAGGACGCATGATTGCCGACATGCTGCGAACTGAGAAATGGTGACGGGTCATCGCTATCCGTCACAAACCATCACCAGTTTGGCAACCCATTACAGATCGGGTATATTGAACAACCCTCCATTGAGATGGAGTGGCATACCCCAGTGGCAGAAACTGTGGTTGACTGCAGCCATGATAATTCATAACACATACAGGTGTAGTTTGCAGTTGGCAGCATCAAAATAACATCAATCCGTTTTTGCTGGCTTTTATTATAGAATCTCTGATCACCTGTATGCTATGTTTGAAGATGAATCTCCTCCTTGGGATGTAGAAAGAAAATACAGACTAGCAAATCTTGAGGTATATAACGCTGGCTGTTGAAAACTTTTATCACACTGGTAGTTTCTTGCATAAAAGCCACAGAAACATTGGGTGATAAGTGTGCAATCTAAGCTGCAACTATGAAAATAGATAAAAAAAAAGGTCTTCAACTTTGAGTCCAAAAATATTTACCTGACTCCACCCCTGTAATGCTGAATGTGCAAATTATGCCTCACTCCAGTAACACCTTTCTGTCCATTCCAACATACCTCCTCTTCCACTTGCGAATTGTTTTCACTGAAGGCCAGATTCCAATCTTACCTACCATATTCCTTTGAAAATTGCTTCTTTGTCGGCTCTTAATTCTCTCCTTCTCTATCACAACTCTATGGCTTTTCAATTTGCACCACACTCTAGTTAGTTTGTGCTGTGAGATGGCTTGGTGACCTCTACCTGGTGACCGACTATCCATCTTAAGACACACTGTACCCTTGTAATTACGCTGCATTGCAGCCCAAGTGGGAACCAGGTAGAAAGGAAAAAACCACGAGGAAAACCCACCCCACCCCTGTTTCTTCCATCTACGCTCCCCCCACCCCTGTTTTACGCTCACTACGCAGGCTACCTTGCGAGCACATTACCATATAATTAATACCCTCATTATGTCTTCTAGGTTTATTTTGAAGACTCTACTGGGGAAAAGTTATGTTTGGTAAAGAGCAAAAGCTGCCTCAAAGATATTCTTTCAGACTCTAGGTAAGAGTTACCCAAGGTTCTAATCGCGCTGACAATATCAGTCGGTGGACATGCTCAGTCTTACTTTAATGTCGACGTTATCGTTATCGTGACGTTATCGTGACGTTATCGTTATCGTGACGTTATCGTGACGTTATCGTTATCGTGACGTTATCGTTATCGTGACGTTATCGTTATCGTGACGTTATCGTTATTATTATTATCGTCGTTATGGCTTCTTGAGTGGGGAGGAGAGATAGCGAGTGTTTCCATTTATCCTTGGCTATGAACGTTGAAAATGCCAAAGGTTTTTCCAAAGTCAACAAACCAATCGAAAGCGATGAGGCTTTTCCACTTGTAATCCGGTTTCCCGTGTTGGGAGACCGAAAACTAGAGGCATGCGCTAATGGTAAACAAAGTTCCGTCTACATATAGCTCTACAGGTAGTCCTCATTTTCTCAACAGATTTTCCGGAATATTACTTTTCTGACAGACTTTCAACTGATATTTCTGTTTTGTGTTTGTTTTGTTTTGTTTTGTTTTTTTTTGCTGTGTTGTTGTTGTTGTTGTTGTTTTATATTTGGTGTCCGTCTAACAAGCACGCTTTGTCCTTGACATTATAACCGTTGAGTGTCAGCTGGGGCCAAATTGACCGCCATTAAGTGGGATCCCAAAAGAGATTGTCGTGTTATAAGCTCGGGGCTTGTACAACTTTCTAAGGGGCTTTTGGTGGTCATGTAAACCACGGGAGTGGAGTTGAGTGGGGTTGAAAATGGGTCATGTTGCAGCTCTCGTAAGGTCTCCCATGAATAGCTTGAAACTCTTTGAGAGGAAAATAAAACAAACAACAGAAACAATACCCCTAACTCTAAAACAATAATAGCTGCTACCAAGCGAAAGAATCACAACCTTGCGAGAGCTGCTACACTACCGTGGGAAATAAGCTGATGAAACCAACATCTAGCAGTACAAAGAAATGTTTTACGTTCTTGGAAAGAAGAAACACAAGGCATAAGTAAGAAAATAAGTACGCAAAATACAGAGGTTGTTGTATAAGGCGTCCTCGTAATGGCAGAGGCCGGCCAGTCAGGTACACAAAGTAAAGAAGGAGTTATATCCGAAATATTTTGTACACATAGATGAGCCTCTACCAGGTGGGGGCTTATAACCGCAATGTTACAGGTTTCAGATTTTTTTTAACGCCAATTTTTATGGTATTGTTCAAGCCGGTCTGTTTTAATTTCATTTTTCTTCACATTCAGGTTGGTCGTAAAACAAAGAACACCATCATTTGTAATCCTCAGTAAGGAATCTTCATTCCGGGCAAGTTTCCTCCAGCGTTATCAAGTGGAGCGATGACAGAAGTTTAGAACTGTGCCGTATTTAACCCAGCTCTCCTCGGAAAAAATCGAGCCCGCCTTCGTGAGATCCTCGTGAAAAAACCGAAGAGTTTCCGATTCTCCAATCAAAACAAAGAACGAGAGCTGGCCAGCACTCCATAAGTCATCCGTCATCAGCTGGTTGTCATACGCCTACGTTATCGTGGTGCCAAGCAACTGCTGTGCCGTGAACCGCAGGCTCGGCTGATTCTAAACCAAGCTTTTAGATTTTGCGACGAGCAAAGGATGGCGGAAAGGGATTAGTGGCTCTCGATACAACTCGCTTTCTCGCGTATTCCTTATTAAGTACCTTGACTGATGGGAAAAGCTATAGATATTACCAAAACTATCCTATACCCATTTTTCATTTTCTTTTATTACATCACCCCATGAAAAGAAGATTCCTTGTGCATATTGCAGAAATTAAATAATATTTATTCTTTTCAGTAACTTCTCTTTGAACATTTCAGTTGTAAATATGAATAGCATATAAATTTTCAAATTTCAGAAACAAAATTTAAAGCAAATTCTCTAAAACTTCTTGTCACTCGAAAGACATGTCTCATCACGAAATAAAGACATCTACTCTAGGGTCTTTTGTCTACCTACCCGTAATTTCTTGTAAGAGTTCATGTGAGTTGTTGCTATGGTAATATAGATAGGCCCCTTGGCTCACTTTACAACCTCGTCCCCAGGGGTCTGCTTGCTCCTCGATGAATTTCAAAATGGTGGCTCGTCGGGTTGTCGTCCCGCAATACTTCCTGCCTCTTATTTCTAATGTTACACAACGAGCTAACTTAGAATCCAATTCATCAAGGAGCAAAATCTTCAAGAAGTAAACAACAACTCGTAGGGGTTGGAAACGTTTTATCTGTACTGCAACCGCCAGGAGAAACGTCTCTAAGTTCTTTTTCACGGCTAGATCTTTCAAAATGTCTCAGGCAGGAACAGAAGAAAATTCTGCCTTTCTTAAAGTGTTAAATCAGGGGCAAATTCAGACCATCAGTGAGGTAGGATGAATAGACCAACATTATAGTTGTCTGCTTTGTGACCTGGCCTTTGTATGAAGGCAAGGCTGAAGGTGACCTTGCTTTGAAACAAACCTCTGCAATTGTCATGTAAATGCACAAAGTTTGCATTAGAACAATTTAATTCGCTCAACAAAAGCAGTGAGGTCTGTATCAAAACAAGGCCGGGTCACTGACGATGTTTACTAACATTTTCATGAAGAAAAACCTTTGCAAAAGATGCTTCATTTTAAGAAAAGTCCTGAAAAAAATATTTGCGGAGTTTTTAGTTATTTATTTGCGTTGTCATTAAATAGCATTACTTAAATATTGTTACTTGCTGCAATGTTAATTCAAAACACCACTTACAATGCTGCTACAACACTTAATAATATACTACTTATGCTAAATGGTGTTTGACATTAACTTACTGTTATTTTTTCAACTCATTCAATGGTTTTTTTTTTCCGAATACTTAGTACAGCAAAGAATACGTGTATAAAGCATATGTAGAACCATAACCAGCAGTAACTGACTCGTGTCATGATAGTCAAGCCTTGATAATTAACCAAAGTTAAAGAAAAGAGAGAGTTTGAGAACAGGTCAGGGAACATAAAGCCAGCACAAGTATAATGGTTGTATAGACGCCCACAACACTAGCATGCGAGCAGGCGTACTCGTTTGGGCAGGGTTCGCCGGTTCTCGGTTGCCCTTACAGCCTTTGACCGCCATACCCAACCCAAACAAGTGAGCCTGCTCGTAGGCTACCACAACACAAGCAGGCGTGAATGTTGAAGCGACGATAAAAGAAAACGCTGAACTAAAAAGCCAACTCCTCAACCCCTGTCCCCCGTGTTGGCGACAATACTCCAATATTTCATAGCAATGTGAAATGTCAGCTCTTGGCACAATTCTTACCCAAAGAGTTATCTCCGTTAGGCCAGTTTATTCTTCTTTTGTAGAATGGAAAACAGTGACAGGAAAAAAAGGATGAAAAACAAACACTGGTTCAACGCTTACTTTTATCACATTTAGCGCTACTCAAGTTCAAATTTCGTCACAAGAACCACGGTGTTACAGTTGATGAGATCCTCATCCTTCACATCTTTTAACGCCTCGCTCTCGAGCTCCTTAATTCCTGCTTCAATTTGTTTATCGCTGAACTGGTGAAAAGTACTCACGTAACGACGCCGAAACATCTCATACAACTTGGATTTGGTCAGGCTCCATACAAAGGAGAGCTCCTCTTGGGAACGTTTCCCCTGAAACTTCATCTCACGGAAAAACTGTTTCCTCTCTGTCACCTTCTGAAAATAGCTGCTGAGGCCATTCGCGGCCATTTTGAAAATTGGATGACAATGACTTACCGAGTCAAATTGAACAAAGGAACCACTGGGTCGAAGAGAACGAAATATTCCCTGGTACACAGTATTGGGATCAACAAAGTGATGTGTACTGAAAACTGCTACAATCGTATCAAAACACTGGCTAATTTTCGGATCAGAAAAAAATTCTTCCGCCGTTTTTTGAACAGGGTAAGTTCCTTTCCTTTTGCGAGCTACTTCTTGCATTTCTTCGCTGGGATCCACGCACCAAATAGGGTTATTTAGGGCGAACGATTCAAAGATATTCTCTGCAACAGAGCCGTTTCCACTACCAATGTCTGCGACGATGTGGTGCGGCTTCAAGTCCAAGGTTTTCATCAGCAGGGGAAGGAATCCTTCATACATTTCTTTGAAGAGGTATTCGTAATTGTTAGCTACCGAGCCATAGTATTCTGGGAAAGAAAATAAAAAATTGAACTTCCTAAGAATTCAAGAGAAGCTGGAAATGTGTCAACGTAATACGGATGGGTTCAATGTAATTTCCCTCGTTGCACCATTCTCGTCTCCAGAGGCCGCGCTACTTTTGGTCAGCACCAGGAATCACGATCTCTGGCCGCACCGTATTTTCTGAGCATGCGCAGAGTATTTATTTGGTATTCTCAGCCAATCTCGTCCTCAGAGCCTTGATTCTCAACCAAACAGATTTGTCAGCGTTGACTGGAAGCTCGTGAATCGCCGATGCGACTTCCCGTGTTGGACCATCCCAGAGGTTACGACTCTTGGTGCTGACTAATAGGAGTGTAGCCCTTGGGGAAAAGAATGTCGTTGCACCAATCTTGCACCCACAGCATAAGCCTGCATTCCCCTTGACTAGCGGTCAGGGGAAACCGCAAGTCAAGGGGAACGAAGGGGGACGTGTTGTGCAGTGAAAACTGCCGTTCTGACCAAGAAGGCAGATTGATTGACGCTCAACCAAATCTATACTACAGTCAACTCTCTATACCTCGAACCCTCAGGGGAAATTGAAGAGGGTTCGATTTAAGGACGTTCGCGCTAATTGCTTCTGCGCATCCTTACTGCGCACGCAAATTCACAGGCCACGTCATGCATCGAACCCGCGCTAAGTAATAGAATAAACAATGATAGCGCAGATGGCCATTGCTATAGCTTTGCCTAGATTTAACGCTCTTGGTCGTTCGTTGACCCCTATTTTTCTTTTCTCTACCGATTTTCTACGTTTAGCGAAAACATGAGGAAAATCTATCGATTAAAAGTGTGAATGTTTTGCAAAATGCAGCATCGAATTCCGTTCTTTTTAGCTCTTCGTTTATCTGTGCGGTGGTTTCAAATGCCTCTTGAAATGTTAAGTTTTGTAAAACCGTTGGCAACATTTTGAATTATTAGCGCAACGGCATACAATGTTACTAGAATAATTTAATTTGTCTCCGTTGTTTCATCTTTGACTAAAAGCCCTGGAGACCATGCTGATTTATGGGCGCCAATTTTTCAAAATCAGACAAGTTTTCCTCGCGCTTTATCTCTAAAAGGTAGTCGTTGACGAATGCTTTTTACAACGTCAAACAACTTTTAATCAAGGTCAATCAATATCTCCGATGGTAACAGGTTAAAACGTAAACTCAAATGAAAAAGGAATTGTTTCTAACAACAAAAGGAAATCACTACCACCAAAGGACTCCTTAATTAACAATTCCTGGGAAGAACTGTGCAATCATTAAAGTTTCAATGGCAACCGTCAAATGTTCAACTTTCTCAACTTGAACAGTGACCCCCAATATTTTTCCATTTCTGAAACAAAGTAATTCACTATTAAGCCCTGACCAAACGGAGTCGCAAGTAGACGAAAACTTAGGTCTACGTGCGACTCCGTGAAGTGACAGCAACGAGTGAAGTCCAGGTACCACGAGCTTTGCAGGTTTTAAAGAGAACAACGTCGGACTGTACTTCAACTCATGGGATTTACTTTTTTGAGAAATAGCATTGCATGGTGGATTCAGCCCTCCAGCTATTGGGGGGGGGGGGGAGGGGGGGGTCATTTTGCTTTCCTTACCGGCTTCTTTCATTTTGCTTTCCTTACCGGCTTCTTTCTGTGATTTCTTACTTTTTTTACCCACCCTCCCCTATATCCGCCACCGAATAGTTTCATGTTCGGACTTTAGTACTGATTGTTTTGAGTTGTCACATATAGACAATCATGGTTCGAGTTATCCAGGGTAGAACTGTACAGGAAATGACTCGAAGAGAAACGAAAATTGCTTGGGGTTAGGGGGAGGTTCGAGTTCTCGACGTTTAATTCGAGTTACCGAGGAAAAAATTACAGTAAATGTATGGCGAAAATCCAGGGAAAATTGATATTGGTCCGATTTAGCCCGAGGTTCGAGTTATCGTGGGTTGGCGTTATCGGGAGTTGACTGTATTTCTATTCAGAAAATAAATCGGTTCAAGACTGATATACCTTCCAGGGAAGAGGTTTCTGGTGTGCTCATCATGGAGTACTTGAATCCCGGTTCAGTCCTGTATTCGTAGCAACACGTACAGAAATGAGAATTGGCCCTGCAGAAACAATGATGTGGAAAACAAGTTAAGATAATCGCAAGAATGCGAGTACAGTTCAGGATTTGTGCTACGAGAGATATTTGAAAATTCTCTCAAAATTGCACGAACCTTTAGACGAGTGCACCTTAAGAGAATTTACAAAATGATCACGAGTAGCATAAGTCGTTAGTTGCCCAATCATTCAGACGATTCCTCATTTATTTCGTGATTGAGAAAATTCCAAAATCAGTAGCGCATGTTAATTTGCACTGCAGTACAAATAGGCCATTTTACAGTTGTCTTCTCGGTGACTTGGCCTTTGAATGGCAGTGAGGCTGGAGGCGACCTTGCTTTGATACAGGCCTTTCTGCTTTTGTCATGTAAAACACTTAGTTAACATCAGAACAACTTGATTTACACAACAAAAGCAGTGAGTTCTGTATCAAAACAAGGTCACCTCCAGCCTCGGTGCCATTCAGAGGCCAGGTCACCAAGCAGCCGACTGTTTTATGATGTATTAAGAATTGACGATAAATTGGCCTGTTCTCAGCCAATCACAATGAAGTATTTTTCTCAGCCAAATAATAAATTGGTTAACTGATTTAAAATGAGAGACGAAGCAGAAAAGTGTTCAAATCACCACAGCGTGTAGTCTGTTAAATCCATGACTGAACAGAATGACAGAGAAGGTAAAGTATTTAATTCGACGTTTCTTTCAATTCTTTCAATTACATGTATTAGCCATTTCGATCAAGAGAAGTTTCTCGTAAACTCGAAGTGTGAAAGAACATTGCTTGATTCTTTAATCGATAATTAAATGCAAAACACTTGGAAATATCGCCAACTAGTTTGCCTACGCCAGCTGCATGCTTGTTTCATGTTGTTTGCTCGGTCCCACAAACCCGACCTCGTTCCCAGGGTCTCTCATCTTACCGCCCCCTGGCACGCCCAAGGAGGGGGAAGTTGAGAGACCTTGGAAACGAGGTTGCCACAAACCTTTGTGTCATAGACAATGCCGATTATAAACAAACGTTATTTTTAGAATGATAGGACTTGAACTTGGACATGGTTGCACTTAGAACGAACCTGACAAAGAAAGGCTAATCCCGGAACGGGGCGGCAATTTACTCATTAGGCCACGTTTACGTAAGTTAAATTCATAATGTATTCATATTCTGTATTATATGCCTCCGGGCAATCATTTCAAGTCCTTAATTCATAGAATGATAGTGAGAAGGGTAGCCATTAAGAGTAATAAAAAATAAATAATTTACCCTCGGCAGTGTTTATGACACAAGCGCTTTTGGGGCCGAGAATTGAACGTAATTACATTCTTAAGAATCCCAACTTGGCGGAAGCTCCAGTTGGTTATTTACAAGCTTGGCTGAGAAGTTAAAAGTTTTCGGGTCTACCGAGCAACAAATCCAGGTGGGGGTCAGAGAGCGACTCGAACCTGGGACTGCTGCATTGCGAGTCCGACACGCTGACCACTCGGCCACGCTGCCTCCGAACTCCTGATATCCTGTCTACCTCCTGATTTTCTCAGAATGTCAAGAACCGAAAGACAGTGGCGAGAAAAACGATATTTCTTTTATTCCGCCAAAATTTTTTGGGGGAAACTTATTCGAGGAAAAATAAGTCATAATTCCAACAATTTATTTTACGGGGCGAAATTTAGAAAGCAGCGGGAGCGTAAATCGGTTTTCATCAGTCATGTGATCAAAACTAAAATTAGTAATAATTATTCAATAAATAAAGTCACGAATGTGGGATACGATGGACGATTATTATATAAACAACCTCGCCAACAATCAGGTCTCTGCTCGTTTTCATTCGCGCGTTATTCGCAGAATTGTGTTACTCAAATTTATAGAGCTTTGAATGGAGACTCCATTTTTGTGCCCTTCAGAGGGGTACAAACATGGCGTCTCTCGGTAAGTAACAGAAACATTTGTCGTGAGTTTTGCTGTTGAAACGGAATATTATTATTCTAGAGCTCCGACACATTGAAATAAAGGCGTCTTCTAGTGTAAGAACTGCTTAGTAGCAAAAACTAAAGCAATAACTCATCTTTTGACCTACGCGACATCCTTCTCGCACCGCCACTTTCTGTGTCACGCATCGCAAAAGATTGGAAATTCAAACGTGCTCTATTACAAAAAAACCCTGGGGAACTGAAACATTGTCAGTGAAACGTCAAGTGCCTATAGGGCCTATTATCGGATGAAACCAAAACCTAAGAAGGAAAAATAATCTTTAATTTTAGAATGGTAGTCACATGAAAACCAAGAATTTAAACAATTGGCACAAATAATATTTCATTTTTATACTTCACAATCGTGCAATAAGTTTGTTGAAGTTTTGTTTATAGCCTTTATTTAAGCGTATTTGTACAGCCGCCATTTGCTTCTCTTGACGAGGAAACAATGGAGGCTAACTGCGACCAATAAAAATGGCCACTGGTTGCTGCGCAGCGAGCGTAGCGAGCGAGCAGCAACATAAACAGGATTTAAGAAGAAATATAAAAGGGGGTACGAATTCTCAAATTCATTACTTTTTACCAGAATGCATTGCGGCTTTTTACCAGAATGCATTGTAACTTTTTACCAGAATGCATTGCCCCACGACTGCTCCTGACCACGAACAACACGAGGTTGTGACACCGTTGTGCTGGCGTCCTTTTTCGCGTGGATTGCAGTTGAGAAAGAGTTAGTGTTATGGTTTGCTTTAATTTACCTGTAAAGACTGTAAAGCGATGTGAGCGATATCGTGCTTGGCTTTCACAACCCTTGCTGTTGTCGTTAATGCAGAATTATCTGAACGATTCGATTGTCACACAATAATTTAAAACTTAGTGCGTCAATTTCCTAGCAGTCACGCATCCTTCGTCAAATTCTTAATGAAGAGAAATCGCCGTTACTTAAGCTTGTAGAATAATTAAAACAAACGAGACCGTAGAACACGCTAATTTATATCTGCTGCGATCGATTTGTTTCCATCTAAACATGAATTTAAGCTAAAACTTCAGCATTTTCACATATCGCCACAGATGCGTCCTCACCGCTGGTCCTTATCAGAGTCTGTCACATTCGATTCTAGAGACATGTGCGTATCAGTTCAGAATTTATAAGTCAGCTTTATTTGGATTTGGTAAAGAGGAGGTTGATGTGTATCAATTCATGTCCAAACAGTTAAGATCACCATGTGCTTTAGTCACGATCACCAGCGATGCGTCATATGTATTAATGTGTCGTTGTTGTTTTCTTGCAGACAATTTGGAAATCTGCGCCACCAACAACACGAGGATGTCATACAGACTTTTCGCGTGGATTACACTGAATTTTTGTTTTGATTTACCTGTAAAACGATGTGCAGGAGAGCGTGACTTTTGTTTTTAATGCAGTACGTGAAAGTTTGTAAAAAATCTAATCGCCCGGGTCTGGACGATTAATTGTCACACCTTATTTTAAAATGTACTAAACTTAGTATGTCATTTCTTAGCAGTCTCGTTCCGCGGTTGAATGCTTAGATCAGATGAAGAGAAATCGACGTTACAAAAACTTGTAGAATAATTAAAACAAACAGAAACTGTAGAACACGTTTATTTCATATATGCTACGATCAACTCCTTTTCATCCAAACATGAATTTAAACTTAAGTTTTAGCAGTTTTACATATCCGGCGATCGACTAGCCTGCGAACGCAGACGTATTTCCGGCTGTCACTGGTGCCGCCAGCAGAGACAAGCGATAGCCGGAAATAGTTCGCAGGCTAGCGATCGACGCATTTTCAATACTGTCAACACTCTAGACTTAATGCGTACTTGTACAGAATTTATAACTGAAATTTCTGCTCCTACAATTTCCACATCTTTCAAATTTCATCTTCTGGATTTTCTGGTAAAGTTGGGGGGGGGTGG
>CM042757.1:9346179-9382319 GCA_022496165.2 Catalaphyllia jardinei | reverse complement strand
GGGGGGGGTGGGGGGGGGTAGATGTGTATCCTGTGGGTGTGTGTATGTGTATGTGCTTTATTGTTTCGATCCCTTGTGACGCCTCGCCATCGATTCGTCATGATGCATGAAGTTGATACATACAAGGACAGATTTTAAGTTACACACCACGACTTGACACGACTTAAAGAAATAAAGGTTATAATGTAAGACTTGGAACGCGCAGATAGATCAATGACTACGTAGAATATGTCATTATTAACAGAATGTGCCGCAGCATTGCTATCTTTTAGATATCCTAGTATATACCATTTGGTCAAAATATGTACATATAAAAAGTCATGGTCGTTGTTACGTTTTTCCCACCAGAAAAATTATAGCTTTGGGAGTTAAAATTTTCCCTGTGAAAAAAAAACTGTTGCGGCGTATTAGGGAGTTCAATTTTATGCAAATCACCAGGTTAGTCTTAAAGAAACAGGAAGAACGGCTCACCGTTACTTACGTTCCCAAGTTCTGCTGCTATATATACAAATGATTTGAACTTCTCAGTGTCGTTTTGAGTTGTTCTGTAAAATATGTGCTTGTAATATGTCCAGTATTTGCTTATGTCGCAGCCGACCTCAAAGGCGCATAAGAATTATGCTTTTGCTTGCGTCGCAAGTGAAGACCGATGTTTAAAATGTCGCCCCTCACTAGTGGCAACGTAAGCATTAGCATAAGAAACTTATGCGCTGGTGGGCACGACCGCGACAAAAGCATAATCATAGAAATAAGAGTTTGTCTTATGCTTAGGCCTAAACATAAGCATAAACCGGTACAGTCAATCGAAGCAAATCGAACTGGATTTGAATCGAGGTCAATGAAACTAAATCGAACTCGATCCATGAATTCCTTAGATTGAGTTCAGTAATTGAACCGAAACGAATTCACACAAAAATAATGGGACAATCTAACTAAATAGAACTTTGATTTTCAAACTTTTGATTTTTGTAAAACCGGTGTTGAAAATCATAACAAGTTTTTCGAGGCTCGAGTTACTTTAGTATAACAAGTGTAGTTTGTGCTTTCGAGACTATGACATAATCCAATTTGCTCATGCTAAATTATTCAGCGAGCAAAAGGACGCAATCCATTGGATTGTGTTCGAATGATTTCGGCTGCAGAACTACTCCCCGGCCACTACGCAGACATTCTCGTCGATGAGCAGAACACACAATTAGCAGACACCGACTGGCTCTGAAGTAATTTTCACGTGGTCTCCAGCCGATCTTTGGGGCAAAGTCCTCAGCCAAAGGATAGGAATGTGCCGTTGTCTTCCGCAAACGTCCATGGGGGAGGAAGAGTTCGTGACTTTTACCTCGTTGCAAAAACCTGTGAACTTTTCTTTGTTTTGCAGCTTTTGTTAGGGTCAGGGTCTACCATGCTGACTTCTTTGTTTTCTTTGTTTCACGTCAATGGTGAGTGTTACAGGTTCTTACGCCGAGGATGAGCTCGATTGTGCTCGTTAACTTTGGTGCAACTTTTTACGGTTCTAGCAATATCGAGCAAGTTTTGCCTTTCTGAGCAACTTTTGAGCAATATAGGTTTAGAGCACATATCGAGCACAAAAAAGACAACGATTTCCTAGGAAACCTCAATTTATGCGGATTTCATGAATGTTTATCAAAACGTAATCTGTCACTTGACAACGTTCGGCAAAACGTAAAACATGCGTTTTGTTCCGTTAGACTGACTGCGTAGCATGCGGCAATCAAATCGTTCAGCACGGTTCAGACAACGAAACAGCGCTTGGCAGTAGTCGGAAGCTCAGAGGAGCCACTGAACATTTCATTGACGGTAGCGAAAAACGCGCATTCGTCGGTTGAGCTTTGAATTTTAGAGTCCGCAAGGCGCCGTGTTGCCGATATTTTCACCCATATTTGCGAGCAACTCTTCAAAGTTAAGTTTCAAGTTATTTTTCTTTAACGATGTACTAGCAACCATTGTGAAGAACTAAAAAAAAGCTTTCATAAAACGTTTTTCTAATTAATAATATCAAGAAATTTAGTTAGCAGCATTTGAAATTTAGGAAGCAACTTTTTTAATTTTGGCATTTTTTAGCACCTTTTTGGGTTTATGATCCATATAAAACGGCGCAGCTGACGTCATAATACATAGGACAAAAGCAAAACAAGGAACAAAGGAGTCATTTGCATCTTGGACAAAAGAGTAAAACAATAGGATGTTATTGTTCGAGCAACTTTTCAGCAGTTTATGAGCACAATCGGAACAGGCCTGTTTGTATGGGAACGCAAGGGTTTTGCTTTAAAAGTCAATTAGTCTTCTATTTTGTGATTAAAATCTAGTTACCCGATTGCTGTGTTGCATTCGTCGGCGAGTTATCGTTTTCTGGGTTTCCACTGCTAAAAGAACGCAAAATAAAGACTTGAGTACATTTTCGCAAACGGTAAGGTGCCCTGCTAATAGGCACCCGTTGCCGGCGAAAAGAGGAGTTCACCCTGATCGCTTAGCTCTCCGAATAGACCATTTTACAGTTGCCTGCTCGGTGACCTGGCCTTTGAATGGCAGCGAGGCTGGAGTTGACTTTGCTTGTCATGTAAATGCACCTAGTTATTATAACAACAACTTTATTTATGCAACAACAGCAGTGAGTTCTGTATCAAAAGAAGCGGAGTCACCTCTAGCCTCGCTACCAATCAAAGGCCAGGTCACTGAGCAGACAACTGTAAAATGTTCTGTTTTCAGTTTCGCGCTCATCCGAATTGCGTTGCTCAAATTGGTTTTTCTGTCCTCGCCGGGAGGCCGTCAGGCTACCAGTAAGGGCGCAAGAGCAAATTTCCTATTCACCTAGCCCACAGCTTGGCCACTCTTACTACATACACCGCTGTATTGAAACAAAGCACTTACGAACAAAATGTAGTGAGACACACAAGTTAATTGGTCAACACAAAACAGGCAATTATTAGCCATGTGGCGAGTTGTTCTGGTCCTTAATAAGTACTCGTAGTTTTGGGGAAAAATAGTCTTCATCACCTTTCCTTGATAGTTAAGGTGGCTGAACACAGTTTCCTCTGTTTCGTTTGTCTTTTTCTCTAAAACCCTCGTTCCTTTGGTCCCCAAACATGGCAGCAAGCAAGTTAACAGCACAAAGTTAGCTTTTTTGACAATTAAGCTGACGTATGTGCCGTTACCATGGTAACATGATTAAATATAAACAGGTGTTTAAAATCGGTTTTGTTTATTTGCGGAGAATTTAGTCATTAGATTTTCTTAATAATTTGCATGCAACAAGCTTGTAACGATACTCACAAGTTAGCGCCCTTTTAATAATAATTTAACAAGCAGATCTTTAATTATCCCTCGTTGAAGGTTCTCTATCATATCTTGAATTTCCTTTGTTAAAGTTCAATTTTTTTTCAATCCTCCAGTTACTTATTTCATAGAATATTTTCGTGCCAAATTTCGTGAAATTCTGAGTGGTTCTCAAGAAATAGGCGTATCTCCGAGGAGTCAATTTTTCACTCAATGGATTTCGAGTTGGTTTTCGAGTTCAAGATCGAGTTAGACTTCAATTGGAAATAAATTGACAAGAGGTGAAGGGGATGATAGGCAAACACCAAACAAAAGCAACCAAACCAACCAAATAAACTTTTCTGGCTTTGTAGCCCGGCAGCAGTCAATTTTTTTTTTCTAAGTTTACTAAAGTTAAAGAAAACGTTTTAAGAAGTATATTGGAACAATATAATTATTCTTCTCTATTTACCAATATACAGGTACAGTGTGACAAACAACCAGCCGTCCACGTAAACCAAAAGCTTAAAATTAATTGTAACTATTGACATTGTTAATGTTTGATGGTGAATCAAATAGACAGGCCAAACACGACTCCTGCAGTGAGTGACATTTGTAGATTTGCCGTTTATTTTTTGGTCTTTCGACCTAGGCTTTTTGTCGCTTCACTCTTGTTTATATGAAGGTAAATTGTTTTCCTCCAATGCTTTTCTAGCAAACAATGGTCAAACATGACATTTGATTTCGCAGCAAACATGACCAAAGCGCGGCAAATATGGTCTTTGGCATCCATGCAAATCTGTCCATTCGTGCAGTAAATTTATTCATTTACGTAGTTGACTTTTTTTCGCATTTGCTACGCTATGTAATTGTCTGCAAACATGACATTTACTTTATGTGCAAATATCATCAAACCAAAGGAAACATTTTATTTTTTTTTTGTTCTGTATTTGCTGTCAATGTAAATATGGAGTAAAAGTAATATTTGACGTCTTTGCTGAACTTGTAATTGTGGTACAAAGACAAAGTCTGACTTACGCGCAAATACGATCAACGCAGTTTAAAGATAGTATTTGCTACACGTGTAAAGCCATCTTTTCGCGCAGCAAATTTAACAATTTAACTCATCTTTACTGCAACAGAAAAGTTATGGCAAACACGCAGCTTTTCTTTACATTTGCTGTGGTATGTGAACATTGAGTAAATGCGGTATTTACCAACTTTGCTTTGCGTGCAAATATAATGCAATAAAAAAAATTGCTTCTGAGCAAATATGAACAAAGTCGATTAAATGTGGTATTTGCTTCTTATTTGCTACGATTTTGCCACGGTTGTAAATCCGTTTTTTCGTGCAGTGAATAAGTGGTTTTTTGTTTTTATATCAATAAATTAAGGGCATGTGGATTAGGTTTATTAATGAAAGCCTGTTTTCAGACACATCTTTAAAAGCAACTATATATCGAGGCTTATGTTAGGTTCATAAACACAGGCGTAATTTTCTCAAAGTTGTCAAAAAATCGCTTTATAATTTCAAACTTTTTTCGCAGCCTGATATAACGAACACATTTTTTTCGGTATTTTTTTAGAAAGTAGAGAGAAATTCATCATCAGCAAAAGAATTATACAAAAGTATTCTGCATAAGATAGGAAGAAAATTATTGCAACACTTCCTGTTGGCTATGTGATCCGCAAACATCTTGTTTAAATTTATAATTCAACTATGCTGAGAAAAAAAGGCGACAAACACATCATATTAGATGGAAGACATTAAACAAAGTGTGCTTTAAAATATATATGAAATAATTCATATTTGTGCCGCGGTAGTAGATGAAAGTGAAGAGTGATCATCGTAGTAAATTTTCCAATTTAGGCAATTGGAAAGAAGAAGCCTGAGAAAAAACAGGACTTCAACGGGATTCGAACCCATGAGCTCCGCGATACCGGTACGATGCTCTACCAACTGAGCTATGAAGCCACACGTTAGGAGCGAGGTCAATTTATTGAGTTCATATCTTCCCGTGCAGTGAGATGATGTGAAATATATATGAATATAAATATTAAAAGAAATACTTAACTGTAGAGTGATTGAAGTGTAATATAAACGTAAATAGCAATGGATTAAAGTATTCTACAAATAAAACTGTGCATAGACTTAAGTCCAATGATCATAAACACAAGCTCTCCCTCTGGTCGGTAGTATTTTTAAGATCCTTCCGGCAGAGAACAAGTTCACAGAACACTGAAAATATTACTGTAGAGTAATTCTAGTGTAGTATGAGAGTAAAGGACAATGTATAAAACTATTCTACAAATAAAACTGTGCATGGACTTGAGTCCAATTACCTTATACACAAGCTGTCCCTCTGGCCGGTAGTCTTTGTCATTCGTGGTTTTTATATACAGCTTATTATGTAAATTATGTCGACTGCGGGACTGCGGTAGCAGTAGATTTAAGGAGGGCGTGAGTTTCGGGGTATTCCGAAGTTTAGCAAGGAAAGACGTATTTAAAAACTCCTGTGCCTAAGTCAAAGAGGTCTACAAGACGTCTACAATGAGTGTTTATACTACAAGCGGACAAAATTTGACGGTTTACGAACTAGACGGGAAAAGACCGCATTTACCGAACAATTTACTGCTTTAACCTCTACACATTATTCTTAACATGCCAGGAAAATAAAAACCTACTTTCTTGTTGATCAACATAGTTTTACCACCGGTAATTCACATATATAAAAAAAAGTATAGTCCGCCATATTGGAATAGCCACAGCTGATTGACCAATCAGAGCGCGCGCATTGATTTGGTTATTGTATAAACGAAAATAATCACGTTTGATTAGATTTTTTGCAATATTGTACAATATTGCAAAAAATCTGATGTGATCAGTTATTTGTCATCGCTACGAACTGAGGATAAGTACAAAGCTCTCTGCAAGTTAAAATGATCCTAATTACGTATAAGTTGTTCATTCTCACAGTTTAATTTCATTTTGCTATTAACAAAGTTTTTTTTATATATTTTAGAGACGTGGGACGAAACCTGCCTGTAATTTGACTAATTTGTTTACATCTTCAACATTTAATATTTGCAGAATTTTTTTTCTCGTGACAAATCAAGCTTATCACTGATAAACTTACCAACAGCCACGTCCAACTGTCTCCATCCGTTATCCTCTTCGGCTATACCCGTCGAAAAAACGATCCACTATCCCAACCTACGACTAATCTTCTCAACTGGATCTTGTCGATAAGCAGATACGCAATACACAAGTCAGCCGTTGAACACCGTCTACGCCACATATCCCTCTACCCATACTCCATATTCAAAGTCAAGGTCAAAAACTACCTGTCCCAGCAATATAACATCTGCAAACTAAACCAAACAACTTATTACTTCCCTTATGACTGGGGAATCCGTGACACTCTGGTGACAATTTCTAACAATAAATTAGTCTTTAACTTGTGAACTCTAAACCTCATTACCACATCGAACCCGATCTAACTGTAATCTGCTGTTATTACTTATTAGCATATGATCATGATGTACCTGTATTCTATCTGTAATTAATAAATAAACCACGTCTCGTCCGCTCAACAAAATTAAGCCTTGTTGGTTGGGGCTCGTACCAGGATGGGTGACCAAATATGAATACCCCGTGTTGTAATAACTTTTTTTCCCCTTCATTTTCGAAGGCGATATTAAAGACTGCAGAACTCCCGGCCTTTTGTGGTGTCGCTTCTTCTATTTCTCAACTATTTGTTCCTCATTTCGCTATGTCCGCATTCACGAGTATTTATTTACAACATCGTATAAATAAACAGCGGAACACGTCGTTCGAACTCTTCTCAATTCTCTTGACTTTTGATCGTCTAAAACAATAACTTCGATCTTATTGCTATCTCTAGCTCTGCTGAAACCTTGCCGTGACCACTACAACCCACGCTATGACATTCCCCCACTAAATTTCGCCGTGTTTGTTATGACCCGCGTCCCCCCAAATAATCGCATAAGCGCTTGCGGCGCGACTTCGTCCCCAGGCTATCACTCTTTTCCAAAGTGAGCTATTAACTCGTTCGAAATTTGCCGATGTAACTTCATTTTTTCCTTAAAATAGTGATATGATTAACTCTGTGAATGTTAATCGTCACTCATCGTCTTGTATCACAACGATTTTCAATGTAAATAAAGGAAATATGGCCTAGATTTGGATAACCTTTCGTGTTTTTTCCTTTCCTAATTTGCATAATGCGTAATCGGCCCGTGGGCATTACGGGAGAATAATGCCCTGTCGTTGAGCTGCACTTAGCCAATCAGAGCACGCGTTATATTGGCTACAAGCACAAGCCATATAATAAATTAAATTTACTAGTGGAAGCGTAAATGTAACATTTTATAAATTACCTTTAAAGTGATTATAATCACGGCAAGTTGATCAAAAAGCTTCAAGCAGATTTCAGCCATCCTTAATTTTTCGTAAATCTCTGTTTTCTGGCTGTGAGGCGTAGCCGAGTGTGCCACTGATGTTCTTACCAAATTTTGACGTCTTTTGTGATCTAATACTGAAAAGACGCACGGCAACATGGAATCTATTTGCTTTATATAATGACGAAAAGCCTTTTTTATTTTAAAATATTTCAACATAACGCGAAAGCCGGCCTTTGCCCCGCCTTTCGCCCTCTTTGGCGAAGGCGAAAAAAAAGCCACTTGACGTGATCTATGATCTATTTAAAACGAAGCAATTTCATTGCTTACTAAGCCTAGCAAAGATTTGTGATTGGTCGAGAAAAATTACGCCACTGTCAAACCTGACTCGAGCGTCGCTTCCCGTGGAATGATGAAAACTTACAGCAAAAGCAGAATTGAATCGCGAAATTTAAAAATCTTGAAGAAAAGGCTCGAAAAATCAAGTCAGTTTTTGTCATCGGAGCAGCCTTGCGAGCCGAAGAGCTTGGACGTTGCCTTGAAAATTATAGGAGTTGAAAAAATACCGTCGGAAAACTTGCGGTTCTGGTCAACCTGCATGGAGACCATTTGATGATGTCGAGCTTTGAATGAAAGGTGCCTAAATGAGGCGGAGATTTTTGTCTTCTGTGGTTGGTGATTCTCAATCAGCTTGATATAGTGTCGGAGACACATTTTAGCTGCGATACTGTTGACCGTGAGCTGTAGTTAGCTATACTTAGCTCGCTGCTGTGGCCTGAAACGGACAGGAACATTCGCATCGGAAAGCAAGGTTATGTATTTTATTTCACCGATTTTAAGAAGTGATGTTTTGATGTTTCATTCCTGACATTAATCAGTGTGTCAACAGTTGTTTTGACACTGGGAAAAGTTAAATTTTTTAAATAAATTAATTTCAGAAACATTTTGTTTATTGGGTTTGTTAAATTGGAGATAAAGCAATGGTTTTCGGCTTACCAAGACCAAGTTTATGCGTGGTTTAGTCTCGCTCGACTGTCGACATCTGAGGCTGCTAAAAAATTATTTCTATATCATTTCTAAAAGAAACGGCTTTATTTTTCGTTTTCTGGCTTCTCGAACTTGTTCAATGCCTCGGCAAGACTTTTTTGTACTTTATCTTTTGCCCAGTCACGTAAAATATTATCCTAATTCTCAAAACTTTCCGCCATTTTACAACGGCAGAAGGAAAAACTTTGTAACGATGACGTCAATCGTGCATCTGTCCTCTAATAGATCATAGGCGAGAACCAATAAAAATGCGAGAATAACTTGGGTTATTATATAATTCACAATCGACATACATGTAAGCTTTATATTATTAGAACTCTACGGCTACATACGTGCATCCAAACGAACAATTGCGTTTTTGTTTTTATGCTTTAATCCGTTATTCTCTGTTGTTCAGTTCTTAAATAAATACTAAAACAATTACTCCACTCAGGCTCAGTGAATATTGACGAATAATTGTCGCATAAATATAAAGCAAACTACATTTTTATTTCAAAATAGAGAGGGTGCATAGATTTAGGTTTGTGGACAAAACGTGTTCTTAAAAGCGAGGATACGCTGTTGTAGAATGCTTGCTTAACTTAGTGCTTAAGTTATATACGACAATCAGGTTTATATTTCCTAAAAGTTAAAGTTCCTTTTATACTTTCCAAAATCGTTTTTCTTCTGATGTATTTCTTGTTTGCCATTTAAGTTCTGTTTAAAATAAAATATTTAGCTAGTGTGCTTGACTTCAGCCTGAAAATCAGTTTTAAAGAGATAGCTTGTTTTCCAACTGACCGTTAAAACCAATTAGACAGGTTTGCTCTGGTTTATAAGCACAGGCGACTTGTTCTCAAAGTTGCCTTAAGTGTTTTTTGGCAGTTTATTGAAGTTTTGGAGTCACTAAGTCAATATGTAGGCTTTCTTAGTGAGCAAAGTTATTTTTCTTTTTAAACAATCCAATATACTTACTGTCTATATTTTCTGTGTTCAAGTGCAAAATCTTAATTTCCTCTGAAGAAAAGGTTATCGTGAAATTAAAGCATAAATGGAAAAGAAGGTTTTAAGCTTTATCTCAGTTTTAGAGCCTGTGGATTCAGGTTATAATCAAAGCCTGTTTTAGACACATGTTTAAAAGCAATTATCCAGGTTTAATTTAGATTTATAAACACAGGCGCCATTTTCCCAAAGTTTTCAAAAAATCTCTTTTTTAAAATATTTTTCCTCAACTGGATCTATTGCATATAATTTTTTGCAGTATATATTGTTTAGACATAGATGAGAAATTAATAATCAATCGAATTAGATTGGTTTGATCTGGCTCATAAACACAGGTGACTTGTTCTCAAAGTTTATTAATTAAAGAAAGCCTGTTTTGAGACACATCTTTAAAAGCAACTATCGAGGTTTTTTTAGGTTCATAAACACAGGCGTAATTTTCTCAAAGTTGTCAAAAAATTGCTTTATAATTTTAAACTTTTTTCGCAACCTGATATAACACGTACTTAAAAAACGCGACAAACACATTAATAGATGGAAAACATTAAACAAAGTGCTTTCGTATAACACCGAGCGACGCTTTATGAGAAGTTCAATTCCATTTCCAACGGTGAGAGGTAAGTTGCAGTCTTATACTGATTTTCAAATTAGATCTCTTTTTTTGTCTTTTTAATTTCTTTTTTCTTTTTCTTGCTTTATCTGTTATCCACATAGGTGCTGAGTAACGTACAAGGTAAATTATTTAAAAGATGCTTTAACAACTTCTTCAGTTTCTACCAAATATCTCCGGCTAAAGAAAAACAGAAAGCTGCTAGAATACGCGAGAGCGAAGGCTGATGCAGAAAAACTATTGAATTCTACTTGAACAGAATCGTGATTGATAATGAATGTAACACTTGATAACCTGCTTGAGCCTTTCAAACTCCTTACAAGGGCGTTCCTCTTAGAACTTTTGAGTCGCAAACAAGGGGCCTCTGGATTAACCTCCCGTCATGCATGTGCTGCTTTTCATACAGCGGAGCTAAAAGCTCTGGAACAACACAAGCGAATAATTTCTTCTCTTAATTGTTTGAAGCTTAAATTTCAATAATACTAATGTTAGTTAACTTTCAATAGTGTTGAGCAAGAAACCTCTTACGTTAATTAACTAACTCCAGCGGTTAACTGTATCTACGTTTGCCCAGGCATCGCAAGTTCTATATATGTTATCAGGGATATGTATCAGAGCGCATTAAGGTTCACTTTTTAGAATTTCGAAAAAAAAGAATATTACTACCCTTCTTTGATACACTGTCTGGTCAATGTCACGTATAACACACACTTACTGTTCGAATAGGTCTGCCAAATTTTATTATTTTTATCAAGATGCAAAAAGACGCGTGATCTGAAAAACTAATTGCATGAATATGTTAAGTGCATGAGCATAGGAATTGGTATCAAAACTAGTAATATTCATTCAGCGGTCACAAGAGGGAGAGAGGAACTACTAGATTGAAACACCCAACTGCTAGAAGCGAACAATTTCAGTTGTTGATAATTATCAGCACATGAAACACTTTCATGCACTGTTTCAAAGATTCATTTTTGTGGTGAGCACATGTTGCCTTCAGGCAAAAGAATGAGAAAAACGGTAAAATAGTTTTGTTTTGCGCCCAACTCTCACACACGGCCCGATAACTTTTTATTAGACCTCAGGTCCAGTACAAAATTTCATCAAAACTTTTATGTTTGATATTTATTTGATAAATATGATAATAAATAATAAAAAAAATAAATAATAATAATAATAATAATGATAATCATAATAATAATGATAATAACAATAATAATAATACTAATAAATGGGAATTTCCAGAGGCATTTCCACGAAGTGGCTCTTCATCCACTGTTTCAAGATCGAATTAGAATTTAGAAGTGTTGATTTTTGTGGAGGGAGGAAAACCGGAGAACCCGGAGAAAAACCATCGGAGCAGGGACGAAAACCAACGACAAGCTCAACCCACATGTGACGCTGGGTCTGAGAATCGAACCCGAGCCACTGCGCCATTCCTGCTTCCCGATTCCAGTCTTACGAAACGCGCACTACATTTAATCTAGCTATAAAAACTATCATTCCAGAAATAGAAATGTTTTCTTGGTCAACAAAAGACTCCTTACTGTAGTACGTTTCCAAGTTATTCGCGAAAAGATTCGCTTTCACAAACAGTTGAGTAAATTTAATATCGTAGATTGAATAAAGAACTGTCTGAGTGATAATATCATGTTTGCGCAGGGCTATTTTTCTTTTAAGAAAGCTATTCACACGGGAGTCAGAGGATTTCATTGAATTTCTCAGTCTATAATTATTTTTTTTCCTTATATTTCAAATCATTATATTTACCTTTGGAAGAATTAAGCGATTCCAGTGGGTGCCACTTCTTTGAGCCAGATTAATTTGCGTATTCTCTGCATGCTAAGCGATCGACCCACTGGCGACACCTCAATTTTTTATCGAGTTACGTAAACTCGAGCATTCACGCAACCTCTGGTTTGCAGATTTAATGTCTACAAAGTACACTGTAGGTTGAAAAAGTGCGAAAAAAATTTCTTTTTAAAAGGTAGAATACACTGCCTTGGATCGTGATGTATTTAAGTGACAACTTGGAACTTCTATGAATTTGGACTCTTACTATTCGGGTCGTCATACCCTTTAAAGATCAAGTTTCTGCTAATATCGTGAAGACACATTTAAAAGATCTCAGTGTTAAGCTCCAGGTTAATGTCCAGCCAGTGTTTACGAGCCGCAAGATTGTCCATGAGTTCCCGACAAACGAAACAAAGCCTCAGCTCATTGATCAACAATGTGTTGTTTATAATTTCAAGTGTGACCAGTGCGATGCTGGTTATGTCGGATACACCCGCGGACATCTGTTCGTACGTGTCGACGGACATAGAAGCAAGACCTCGTCAGTTCGTAAGCACTATGATAACAGACACCCAGGCAGGATTCCGGATGACCTTCACAGTTGTTTTAAGGTGTTGAAAAAATGCCAGAACAAGTTTGATTGTCTCGTTAATGAGATGTTACTCATTAAACAATTACGACCGTGCCTAAATGTACAATCAGACTCAATTCGCGCCAAGGTCTTTGTTTGACTTATGCAAATTAATGACGCTAGATTCTTAGTTACTCTCGTAATCGCATTTTTAATTTAGTTTCCCTTGACAATGGCGCCAAGATGTCGCCGAAACGTCGGACTCTTCTATCGTTAGTTTTCGCCTGTATATGCATATTGAGTAGTCGCGTGCAAATTATTCGCAATAGAACATTTTACAGTTGTCTGCTAGGTGACCTGGTCTTTCAATGGGAGCGAGGCTGGAGGTGACCTTGCTTTGATACAGACCTCTCTGCTTTTGTTATGTAAAAACATAAGAACAACTTGATTTACACAACAAAAGCAGTAACGTCTTTATCAAAACAAGGTCGACTCCAGCCTCGCTGCCATTGAAAGGCCAAGTCATCGAGCAGACATCTGTAAAAATGGTCTATTTCGCTACGCATACGGGGATTTTTCCTGCGCCATAGCCGACGCAGTTTCAGTCATTGTGGTGAATATACAGCTGTGCCAGTAGAAGAGCTGTGTTCTGTTATCTCAATTTTCTGCAACATAATTTGTTACGAAATTGCGAGTCTCCAATACTGGAAATCCCATTTGAGGAAGCAGTTTTGATCTTTGCTGAATCTTGTAACGCAAACTGTGATGTTCCACGAAAATACGACTGGACAGGTATTGTGTAAGGAAAGTGTTCAACTATGACATTCAAAAACAGATGAGCGATTCTTAAATTTTAATAGAAACTATTAGTTATACTCGGGGAATCCCGTATGAACAGCAGCCGTGACCAGTCGTTTCGTACCCATTTTAAGATTTACTCAGCTCTCTTGAATTTAACAAATATATCTTACTTAGAACCGCAATCCAAGCTATAGAAGGGTCCGACAAAAACGTTGAGGTCAGTTTTAACAAAGGCTTCCCCTACATGCTGGCTACTGTACTCTACACAGATGGAGCAACAAAACTGGCCCCTTCATAATCTGTGCGCTCTAAAAGATCTAGTGATTGGTACTTTTTATAATCGCGTGTTGTAAACGAAAATAATTTCGTTTGATCAGATTTTTTGCAATATTGTTTGTTTGTCATCTCTACTAACTGAGGATAAGTACAAAGCTCTCTGCAAGTTAAAGTGATCCTAATTAGGTATAAGTTGTTCATTCTCACAGTTTAATTTCATTTTGCTATTAACAAAGTTTTTTTATTATTATTTCAGAGACGTGGGACGAAACCTGCCTGTAATTTGACTAATTTTTTTACATCTTCAACATTTAATATTTGCAGATTCTTTTTTTCTCGTGACAAATCATGGACTTCAAGTTGATTTCGGCGGTTATGATTCTTCTGGCTGTTCCTTTCGTGACAGAGTCAGGTAATTTACTCGAACTAATTTATTCAGACATTCGTTTGCAGTCAAACTAAGTGAAGCGTGCCTCTCAAGATTACATTTTCAGTTCAAATATTAAACCCGCTAGAATACGTCTTAACGGGTCAAAACTCTTCAGTAATTCATCAAGTTAAAACAAAGAAAATCACAACCATGAAGGAGGTTTGGATACCCGGTCTTAATTAGGCATAGATTTTGACGATTTCACTTCTCCGTTTACTCCTTAGTTTTTGTTTCGATCGAGAAGACATATCAAACACTCGAGACAGTGTTTCATCGGCTATCCAAGCACCTGGAATTTCGTCAAAAATACTCCGCTGCGGGTCGTATTTTCAACTCTCTTCACGCTGTTTCGATATCCCGATGAAACTCTGTCTCTCAAGTTTGTTTTTCGCCAACAACTGAGCAAGTCAAGGAGTTTTGATCTTTCTCTTTGTTTCTTTTTTTGTTTGTACAGCAAGTTGTGATCTTGTCAGGTTCCAGGGCGGGCACTTTCAAGGAACAGGAATTGTTGACCGCGGATTCATGGGAGCAATTCACGTTATCCATCGCTATGCAGGCGAGTGCAAAGTTAAGGTTAGTTTTGTTTGTAGTCGCAACGCAAGGTGTTATTAATTGCAAAAAGTACATTAGAAACTGAAGCATATGGGATAATTTGGGGTAAAAAGCGAAGAGAAGGGAAAAAAGTTAAAAGTACTCGAAAATTTTGCTTAATTTCCTGCGTGGCTGACACCTGGCCTTTCCTGCCGTCATGAAACAAAACCCTAGCTGATGTAATTGCCGATACTATTTTTACCTGTTCCACAGAGGCAAAACATTACTTGCTTCCTTTTGTGAACAGGCAGGGTCTAGCTAAAATTTGATCAGTAACATGCATATTGAATCGAATTTATTTGCATCTGGCAACCCTTTTTCTTGCAGATATACCTGACCAGCTCCTTCAGGAAGGACAGTGGAAAAATTCAAGGAGCTATAGTCCAGCCCTCCAAAATCAGCAATCACTTTGTTGGCCATGCAATTGACATGAATGTGAAGGACGGGTCACGCTTTTGTAACAGCAAATGCCTAGGCAATGAAAGCAAGCAGAGCGCGGGTGTAAAGTGCTTCATCTCCAAAATCAGGAAGAACAGAGGGCTTCGCTGGGGAGGAGACTTTTCCACTCCTGATCCTGTCCATATTGATGACGGACTCAACCTGCACGATCGAAATCAATACAACAAACTGTTCGCGTCTCTTCAGACTAATTGTAAAAGGTAAAACAGTGCAAAGCGCAAAAGGGCGCACCTTGTAATGTGAATGGCGTGCGAATGATAAAATAAAACATGGCAAGGATCTTGCACTGATCGTTGGGCTGACTTTGTGTCAAACTGGGTTTCTACATAGTACTTAACGCGCGCGACGTGTCATAGCCAATTGCAGAAACGTGAGAGGACTGGGACGAGTTTCTTATATTGATTAGAATCTAAACATTTCAAATGTTACTGAATGAACAGCTACCCAGCCAAGTTGTAGAGTTTTTCAACGGAAAATTGTTCTGCAAATGGGAGCCTCGCAAAAGTTGCAAAATTCCATACAAATCCTTAAAATTTTGTGGCTTGTCTACCGAATCCATACGAACTCTCTATTTTAGGTGATATTTGAAGAGCTACCCAATTTTTCCATCTTGCACCCTGATATCCTGGGTGTAATAAATTAGCGAGGTTTGCATAATCAACAGTGCTAAAATCACGATGGCGGCGAAACTGTCTGCGCTATTCGACCTGGATCTGCTTTTAATCGTTGTAACTCAGTTTCGTCGTTTTGTTCAACTCATTTTCGGACACAAATTTCGCGGGAAAAAAAATTAAAACCCAGCACTCGTCAGAAATATTTCTTCACGAGAAATTGAGTTCGGAACATATATAAATTTGCACAAACCCTGACTTCGAAGCGAAAAATCCCTTTAGGGTTAAAAGCTACAACACATTGGCAGAAGTACTATCTATTCCTTAACAATCCAGCTTCATCATGTTAAAATTTCAGCAAAATCGAAGGAAACCAGAATTAATAATCTTTTTTTGTCACATCGCATCATCGCACGAATCAACAAAGGCCGCCACGGTCGCCCATAGCAACCCAAAAACTAGGGAGTTTAATTAAGAAAATAACACAAACAGCTGCTTCCGAATTTGCTCCTCGCCATCTTTATTACAGGCCGCTATTAAAGATCTCAGAAAGCTCCTGTTGCAAAATGGTTACCCCCAAGGTGTTATCACGTTCAACATTAACGATGTATTGAACAAAAATAAAAACAAACCTCTCGTTCAAGCTACAGTTCCCAAAAAAGATATCTTAATCGTGTTACCCTACTTAGGTCTTCACAGTGACCAAGTCACGAAACGTCTGAAATCATGCGTATACAATTTCTACTCTTTCGTCAACCTCAAGATCATATTCCAAAACACACGCCGCATCAAATCCTTTTTTCCATACAAAGATCGCTTGAACCGATCTCAGAGGTCCAAGGTCATCTATAAAGCTGGTTGCTGGAACTGTGATGAATTCTACATCGGCAAAACAAAACGAAGACTCCATGACAGAAAAACAGAACATTTCAAGGCCCTCGCCAAAAGTGACCATTCATCAGCCATTGCTGATCATGTGAAAACCACTGGTCACGACATTAAATGGGATCATTTTGACATTTTAGCTTCCGGAAAAACTGACTTTCACTGCAAAATTAAAGAGACTTTGTTCATTCAAGAGCTAAAGCCTTCCCTTAATGTCAATATTAGTAGTGAGAAGTTGTTGCTGTTTTAGCTGTTACTCCTCATTATGTTTATATACGTACTGCTGCAGATCATATTTCTCAGTCTAGGTTCCAGACCTCTTATGTTTACGATATATATATAGTTTTCAAAAATTGTAACCGTCACTTTTGAAAATGTATGTTGATTAGCATACGAAACGTTAAGTTCTATGTAAAAATGCGTTGGAATACAATGTCTATCACCGCTGTTTGTGTTATTTTCTTAATCAAGCTACGATGGCCTAAGAACAAGAGTTTATAGGGAGTTTAAGCTCAGTTTTTCTTATCATCATCCTTGAAATCACTGCTTAAGTATTCTCCCCATTTTCCTGAGCATTTTGCTTTTTGAATGATGGAAATCGGCCTCTTAGAAATGAAATCGGCCTCTTGGAATGAAGCAAGCTATGGCCATGAAATTTGGCCATCATGTAGAAACTTTGACAGAGCTATTATCCTATGATGACGTCACATCATAAGTTATTACAGAAAATACTATTAAATAGGCCAAATTTCAATCAAAAGACAGTAAGTATTAAATGAAAACAAACATCCTGGCATTTTCTAGCCCTTGCACTATCAAGGGTTAAGGGATTCAAGTCTGTTTCCATGGCAACCACCTTATCTGGTATTATAACTCAGCTTTTCAAGGAAATGGAAACTTATAATAGTCAGTCTAAACAACACAACAGAAACAATAATGTTTAAGGTGCCTGTTTCCATTGTAACAAGCTTATTAGGGCCCCTCCAAGTTGCTTAATGCACGGAAATGGGGCTAAGCTCTGCCGGTATGGGACACTTGGCTTGAACACAGATTTTAGCAACTTATTTTCAGTTTTACCTGTTTTAGAAAAGCTTAAGAGCACGCTGATATGTTTTGTTCCAGAAAATGTCCATACTTGCTCCACAGAAGGGATTATAAATTCCAGTGGGAGGGGGGTGGGGGTTCTCGAAAACAACAAATTAAATTAATGTATGAAGTTCTACTGGCATTTCCAGAGGGGTAGGGGGGGATCTTATAAAAACAAAACCCTTCCGTGGAGGAGGTATGGATATTTTTGCAACTACACAATTCCAAAAATATGTTCAAGTCAATATTAATTAAGTAAAATTAAATCTCCCTTGTCTAAATCTTTAAGTAATGGCATTGTCCATTCATCATCATCATCATCATATTCAGGATCTACTCCAACAGTAACATCCTCAGCAAGGCGCAAGACAGTTGCATCAAACCATTCTTCTTGTTTAGAACCATCCTCAATACAGTTGTGCATTATCCTTTTTCCAACAAGGAGAGAGGATTTTCTCGAAACTGGGGGAGCAGGTTTTTGCTCCTGGTAATTAAAACCTTTTGGCGGGCATCTCTTAGCTTCTTTGCAAGCTTGGCTTTCTCTTCGGACAAGGTTTTGGCCCGGTCATCTGAACTCCAGTAGGTGAGTCCACCTTCATTTGCGGGCTCAGTTTCCTGAAAGCTGTTGAGCTCAAGAACTTCCAGTAAGAGTTTCGCAAGCTGCTCAGCTGAAAAAACGACACAAGCCGACTTTTTGGTCAAAAATCCTGCAATTACGGTCTGAGGGCTAAACCTTGAATAGCGAAAAAAGGACCTCGAGGGGCTAGAAAAGAGAACGAAACAGAAAACAGAGCAAACAGCATAATTAGCTAATTAAATATTCGACGCGTGGTGCTTAGTCTCCCTCTCAGCCGTGTTTAGGGTCGTCACGCAACGCTTCTCCCCCACTAACGGCTGCTTAAACCCGAACCCCATTTGTTTCCCTTTGTTTAGAGTTCACGTGAAAATTACAGAATGCACCAATCACGCGTTGCCTATTGTTAGCTCATAAACCAATCACGTATCAGTAGTTTGTCAATGACGTCAGTTTCCCGCGTAAATTCATCGCCTTCGCGAGATGTTACCAGACATCCCAGAGATTTCCTATGGATCTAACTCCAAAGAAAATAGTGGAAAGTAGCTGTAGGTGTTTCATTTGTTCATCGACTTCCCTTAAGAATAACAAAATCTTCATTTTCGGTAAAAATTCACTCGACATTGCTGGAGTCATCCGATCCTCGCTATCGGTGGACGTGAGTCACTACTCAGAAAACAGCGAACTGTTCGTCTGTAGAGACAAATGCTACCAGCGTTTGATAAAATTTAATCGGGCATCGGATAAGTTGAAGGAGCTAAAGAATGAAATCGAATAAGTCTTCAAGGCAAGAGAAAATCTCAGGGCAAAACGCCTACTACATCTAGATGAAAATGCCGATGGAGGTGCCAAAAATACATCAACTTCATCACCTCGAGGAAAAGCACCCAGATCGCTGCGATTTGCCGATACCACTTTTCTTCTGCCATCCACGAAGATTCGGATGTGTTGGGAACACCAATTTCTGCCGACAGAACGCCGATGGGTTTGTACTTATCACCGATTCAGTCATCCCTTTTGGTCTGGTCTTACGCGCTTTTCCAAATGCACAACCGAACGGAAGTTCTCCCCTTCCAAAGTTGACATCGACGAGGATTTCTGGTCATGGCTCTCGCGATACGAGTCAAGTCAAAGTGTCCTTCAAGTATCCGAGTACGAATGTGAACAAAACTTTATCATCGGCTTATCAGTCCATTGGAAAGGCCTTGGCTCATGGCGTTCCATCGCAAATCGCGGAACAATAATGAATTGTCAACCACTACGACAACACATCACTGAAAAGGTGTTGAAGATTGCGTCAAAAAAACTTGTGCTCAAAATCCAACCTTTCGCTTTTGAGGAAAACTGAAAAGGCTGATCTGGAAAATTTCGATTTTGAGCTTCTGTGTAACGGGTGGCGTGAAAGAACACCTGTGTTTTACGCATTTCTGCTAACTTCTTGCATCAACAAAAGAACCAAAAGTAACACTTGGTTTGGAAGCCTTGCTCTCGCAGGTTCGATTCTTCTGAAGCAAAGTGTGGTGTCTTCGACGCAATGGACTGAACAACTCCGTTTATAACAACAACATGTTTAATAGCGTTTACATCGTCTGACCACATGCTCGCTAGGTCTAGCATATTCCATAATAATAATCAACATACTGGACAATACATCTCCCCCCAGGTTATTAAAAAACAAACAAGTAAATCTATAAAGGTATAGAAAAAACAGCTCGAAGTGACTAATAAAGTGTTCAAAAAGAAAGTTTAGTCTCTTATTTTCTTCTGAATAATTTTACACTATGCGCATACACAACTTTGCATCCAGGCGGGCGCTTGCCTGGAACGCACAGGGCGCGAAGCAACTGAAGGTAAGGGGCTAGATGGAGCTTCTGGTGTATCTGCTGCTGGCTGACTAGGGCTGGGATTCGGCTGATCCTGTTCGGACTTCACTGGCTGTTTGGCTAGGTGTAGCTGCGGATCTATTTCCCCTTTGTCAACAGTTCCAGGGTCCACAAACTTTTTCATGTGAGCGATGTTGCGCATCTTATTGTTCCTATTTGTGTCTTGTAAGATGACAGCATTTCCTTCTTTACGAGTGACAATTTAAAGTTCTGGCTCATAGTTTGGCGAGAGCTTGTTTTCACGTGTCTGCTTCATAGCACTCTGTTAACCTCCTCAATATTGCTGTGTTCGGCTCCTCGTGTTCTGTCTGCATATTCCTTCTGGCGGAGTTTTGCACGAGTGCCTCTCTCTCTCAACTACTGTTGAGCTTGCCAAGACCTTGAAATACTTTTGGGAATTTGGTCTTAAGTAGGGCCTTTCTGTCGAGTTGGTTTGCAAGGCTTTCCATGCCATCAGATTTAACATCACAGCTATTAATGGACACACCGACCCTTAACTCGCCCAGAAACTCGGAGGCTTCGCGGCCTAGTAGCGTCGCTGCCTTACCGCACACTACATAAAACTCAGTATACAGGGATTTCTGGGTCTGCCGTACTTGCACATTAAAAACATATTTCCCTTTAAGCTGGAGTGGCTCTACAGAAGCATAAGCATAGACTCTTATTACACTCCAACAATCTAGCATTTCCCCCTGTAACAAAATTAAACATTTCCTGTGACATCAAATTGCAACTAGCACGAGAATCTATAACAACGTTTACAAGCTTATCTTCAATCATGAGTTCCATAGTGTTCTGTCCATCAGTGCTCCCGGCGTTTAACACGTAAAAATCATCACTGCTTGCACAGTTCTCGGTACGTACTCGTGTCTCCGGTCACGTTGTGTACATCACGTTCCTTTGAGTGTCCTCCTCTTCGTCCTCGACTGGGTTTTGTTCGCGAGTTTCCACGAGCACGACTTGAACTGCGGCTGGAGTCCCGTCCCTTATTCTGCTTCGAGTAACAACAAACCTCAAAATGACCTATGTGGACGCACTTTCCGCACTTGTGGTCACGTGAGCGACGGCAATCTTTTGTGAAATGACCCGCCTTATCGCACCGCCAACATTTTCCCCCTTGTTTTGGATCACTGGACAAGCTGTTTACTTGGCTTTCGGGAATAAGAATAAGCGCTCCTTTGTCATGGTACTGGCTAACGATTTACATGAGTTTGCTGAGAGTCAGTGTTTCCTCGCGGTCCAATTTTGTCCTTCAGGAAAGAAATGGCGCGATCTCTCACCTGATTGTCCCTTTCGCCTTCGTAGTCACAATGTTCTGCTAGTTTCTGCAGGCGAGTAATAAATGTTTGTTGGGCCATCGGAGCGTTCTTTTTTAGCTTTTTTAGCTTGAAGTGTTCCGAGAGGCAGTCCACAGCTTTTTTCTAATCTTTCGCTTCGCCTCGCGCTTCGGCAGGAATCGAATTATTGAAAACATCTCGGACTGGACATCTCGTTCTGTCTTCGGAAGAATCCTATCTTGACATACGAAATGTCATTCAAAAAGTCAAAGGTCAAATTTTCTTAAGCTCTTAATGTATTTTCAGAATAATAAGTATTTTTGTAGTATCTTCGTTTCTGTACTTACTCTTTTCAGTTTACTTCCTGATTTCTGTAAGCCTGTATACCTAATCTTCTTTTTCCACTTAGCAGTATTATAACACGCGCGCATTTACAGAACGGATCGTACCGGTAGGTCTAGTTTCTCTGTCTTGGATAACGTGATGAAAGAAAGATGTACCTGTGTCGCACAAGCATGAGGGATCCCGCTGGTGTATATATTATTTAGGGATATTTTTCTCTGTAAAAGTTCTATTAGTGCCTTAATCAAAATAAAAGTAACCTCAAAAATATAAGTTCCACTTATTCATTATACATTAATTAAAGAAATCATTCCTCTTGGATTCGCTATTTAAAAGATCACCTTTCTATAGATGCAATGACGACATTTTGCTACGTTAACTAAACTTAGAGCTTAATGCTTGATGGCTTTTTGTTTAGTTCAAGTGTAGAGACGTAACAACTGGGTTTTAGACGCATCGAGTTTGATTTCTCTGGTTTGACTGACTTATTAAACAGTTTAAATTCCCGTAAAACCAGAGAGTGAGCATTTTATCACTTGTCCTAAACAGGGTCTTGAAATGGAGACTGTTGTCCTACACAGGGTAGGGTTTTTAGCGTATTTTTGTCCTAAACAGGGTCAGGATTTCAAACTCTCAGCGGCACACCTATACCCCAACCATGGGTCAAGTACCCCCCCCCCCCCCGGGCCCAAAGCGTTCACTGAGTTGACGCTTGGTCTCTCCGATGTATTGAAGGTGGCACTTTTTATATGGGATTTTTTGAGTGGCAAGATATGAAGTCGGTGATTTTTCTAGCTTCGTTAGTCGCAAAAAAAGTATAGCTTGTTTGACCATCTCGCAGAAAAGAACTCATACGTAGCAAACGTGACTCAGTAAGAAAGGCTCGGGAGGCTCATTTAAGAAACAAAGCCAAAACATTACATCCGTTTGGCATAAACAGAAGAGATAAAGACCGCCAGTGACAGATCTGACACGTATTTACTCATAGCCTACCAATCTTTGTCACGTATTTTTATTTAAATTTTTATTTGTAACGGTTTTCTTTTCACATATTTTTTTTTACCCAGCCCCTGAGGAAGGTTTGTATTGCATATCGAAATATAGGGCAATTTTGTTTAAAATAATTTAGTCCTTTAGTCCGTTTTTATTTCGTTTTGGTCACATCCGCCGTTGGGATCAGTGTACCGTCTATATATTTTGTATTTCAAAATTTCTACAGATCCAGGTCTACTTAAGATCCGGCACTCTCATCGGTTTGTTGCTGTGGTTATACAGTTTTTAATTCCAGTTAATGGCTCATAATTCATGATGGCTAAGCCAATGAAAACTCTCGAATTGCATTATCCAATGATGCAGTTTTTAATAAAACGGAATAGCTTCCAGTCAAACCGAGAACAGAATTATTTTGCGAGAACACATGTGCGCGTCGTTTTTCCACATGCGAGCTTTATAGAATCGAATAAGGTTGAAAGGATACTTAGCACTGATACAGCTCTAAATTAAAAGGAAAAGATGTGGACGGCGAAATGCCTAAATGTAATTAAATCAATCCCATAGCAGTACTGGAGATCTTCACTTCCGAGAGCTGTGACGCCATGTTTACCTCAAAATACTAAGTGACCTTTTCTATTTAACAAAGTCTACTTCTGTCCCAAAAATTGTACTTTTAGGAAGGGCATTAAAGGTGTGCGATAAAATGTCTGCACCTAAAGTATGTGATGCGCAAGTCTGTGAAGGGAGTACTTATTTCATTCTCTTTCACCAAGTTAATTTTGAGAGTTACTATGGAGGGGGCAAGTTTATGCGAGTGAACATCATTCCTGGTTGATATACCACCACCTCGTTGGTTGTCTGTGAAAACAAGTTGAAAATGTCTTTAGGCCTTAAGCAAGTAAGAAAGCAAGCCGTGGAGTAAGTTAATGAGCAGTTAAATTCCCTAATGTGTTTGGCACCGTCGCTGTCGTTACTTGGTTCGTCGCACAACGCTTTTTGCCTTATAACTGGAGAAAAGCCGTGCCTGACGAAACAAAAACGCCAATGAACAGAACTAGTACTGTTACAAATTTTCGTTTCCTCCATTGTGATTTTCTTTAAAAACTCCTATTTTCCACTAAGTCACTTGTCAACGATATTTGTGTTAATTTTGAGACAAAAAGGAAAAACTTTAGACATAAGTTAAAGAGCCTGTGTCCCCTGAAATGCTTTTCGCACTTGTTTTTTAGTTTTGAATGAATTGGTCGTTGACCACTAACCCTTGTGCTATCTTCACATTACATTTGAGCATGGCGGCGTAAATTTAACCTTTATAAACCTTTAAGGCAATTTAATTTATGGCGTAAAGCTGGCCAATAACCTTTACGCCAACTTTACATTAAATGTACTAGTGGAAGCGTAAATGTAACATTTGCAAGTGAAGTATGATCCGCGCAGTAAATTTTCCAATTTAAGCGATTGGAAACCGCAGTTCAAATATGAATTACTTCATATATACTTTACACCAATGTAACATTTATAAACCTTTAAAGTGATTTAAATCACGGCAAGTTAGTCAAAAAGCTTCAAGCAGATTTCAGCCATCCTTAATTTTTCGTAAATCTCTGTTTTCATGCTGTGAGAGTTGTTTTCGGACAGTAGAAGATAATTTGTTCATTGGACAAATTAATAAGCCAATCACATTCAAAGTTGTGGTTTAGATCAACCAATAAAATTCAAAGTTGTAGTTAAAATCAACCAATCACAACCATGAGCGATATCGAAAAATTAACGCCTGGTTTTTCAGTCTTTAAATACAAATTTCCCATTTCTTTCATGGCTTGTCTATTCTTCTTTTCTTGGATAATTGTAATTTTTACTATTAATTGGTAATAATACTTCTTGTCGTCTAATTCAGTCTGTAATCATACTCGTGATAAACAAATCGGACTCCTGCTGCGCGGTAGTGTGATTCTGTTATCCTCGTATAATTATAGACCGAATTACATTGGACTCCACTCAGCAGCCCTGTTGCCATTACTTAAAAAGCGTGACAGAAAGCGTTTACTTGCGTGACTTACAGTTTCCTTAGCACAACACGTTCCCATGCAGCTAATGATGGAGCCAGCCAATATTAGAATGGCGCCAATGACATTGACAATCACCATGGTAATAAAGCAGCTCTCAATTGTCTTGATGTCATTGCAGTTGTGCACTGTATCGAAAAGGATTCGAGAAATTCAGTTAGTACATCACTCACATGGCAGCTTAAATTGGGAGTAGCTAGTTTTCTCCTGTCTTGAGCTGAAGTCCAGTTCTCCGCGCTTTCAACGATCGAATAAAAATATGAGAAATCATAGTTCACCGCCAAATTTTCTCCGATTCTTACTGGTTTAAATTGATCACGTGACGCGATAGTGTTCATCCGGGGGGAGACACTGTCAGCCCATAGCGCTCGCCCGAGAAAATACCCGGATGAATAGTACTCGCCTCTGAAAATATTTCTGTTCACAAGGTGGCTTATAGAAACAAACCATTTAAATTGCAATGAGTGCGTTTCCTCTGTTTTCTTTTTTCAAATTTGACTGATTTGGCTTTTCGCGCCTTTTATGTTCTGTTTGGGTTTTGAAGTGGCGCGGAAGAAATTTTTGTAGTGAACAATAAAAATCATAGAGTGGTCTGATAGTTGCCCCTTGGAAATTTGATGTTCTTAAAACTAGTATATTTGTAAATATTTGTTATAAGAACATCTAATTTCCGCGGGACAACTATCAGCCGATAGTTCCGAGAAGGATACAATTTTATTGTTTGAATAGAGGGTTACCGAACAGTCTAGAAAGTGAGCGCTTTTAAAGAGGGTTTGGGAGATATCAAAGAAAAAGAGAAGCTCTAGAGTGGATGTGGCTTAAGAGAGAGGAGGAATGTAAAAAGCTAGCTTTTTCGTAATCGCAATCCGTTTTCTACACTGCTGCTACACATCATCATATGAATTGCTGCATATGAATTGCTGCACCATGTTCTAGCAAGTCTCAAGGGGTTACCCCTATATAAGCTATAAGGGTATGAGCAGCTGGGAAAAGGGGTCGCCACGAAGCTCTTCGGAACGTGTCACAAAATAGCCCTTTTCACGGTTAACCCTGCTCATCTGCATTGCAATGAAATCTAGCGTATATGTGAGGTAATTTCGGGCACATTTTGTAGTTTTAGCCCGAAGTTGCCTCGCATCCACGTTGGATTACATTGTGATGCGAATGAGAAAAACTAAACGTGGAAAGGGCTTTTGGTTGAGAAATTGATATACAAACAATCGTGGCACTGGACACGCTGCCCCAAAGCAATAGAGCTTTGTGCTGATTATAACAAGATCCAATGAAATGGGGTGCTAAAGAACTTCACGACAACAGGCGTGAAAGGTATTGCATTTAGACAGTTACGTTTGGGATAGGGTGTGGAAATCAGTCGGCTTTGATCCAGGGTGGGGCATTGATGTGCTGGTAAAGGGGCCAGTGTATAAGTAATTTAGTGTAGAAGAGAATTCTTTACCTGGGGTTCTATAATAGGAAGTGACTTTGTAAGACAACGGTGTAGTTAGCGCACATGTATGTTGGACTACGATTATAGAGCTAGAGATGAAGTTTCTATATGAAAAATAGCTAGCCTGGGATGGGGTAGGGGTTTTAGTAACTAGTCTATATATAATAAGGGTTACAAAATCAAGCTAAACACAGTCTAGTACAGGGTATCGGTCTCAGTGACCCAGCGGAACATTCCTACCCAAAGATTTACAGAGTTCCCTCCGGAAACAAGTTAAAAAAATGTCAAATTTCATGAAACAACGTCTGAGGACACTAAAATAGTAGGAAAGTACTGTTTTTTTCTTTTTACCTGTGAATGGAACACTCTTGTCAGCGGGGCAAACACAGGCGTCGCCGATTTGTTCGCATTCTGACTCCACCACTTTCCGGATTGTATACCAGATCAGCCAAGCAATAAGAGCAACTACTATTTGAATAACAGTTACGATCAACCAAAGAACGCACATTACCAGGAAAAACACAAACTGCGAAACAGACAGAAATTCACGGTAATGAAATGACAAGTTAACGGCGAAGTTCGGAAATGTCATACTAGCATGCAAGTATTTTTGAGAGGACGGACTTCCCTAAGAGTTGTTCAGGGATGTTTGTCGTCTCGGGAGGAGTGTAAATCAAGGATTATTGTCTTACGTAGGGTGTTGAAGACAAATTAAAACGCCGTTATTTTTTGGCTCAGGGGTATCTTTTGGGCTGCATTCCAAGGAACAGTTAAAACAACGCTATCATTTTCATTCTAGGTGGTATCTTTTAGGGATGAAATTGAGCACGAGCCGCCACACCCATATTGATCTCATTTTGGGCTTTTAATAATTTAAAGTTTCCGACAAGCATCCTTCACCTATTTCATACGGGAGTCCCGGGCGGGGGGGGGGGGGTGGGGGGGTATTTTCTGGTCAAAAGTCAAAACAACGTCATGTATTTTGCACTGATCTGGAAACTAATAGAGTAGCGCTTTTGTATTTAAATTCTCCTGACATGATAGTTTTCTATGCTCTCAACCAATAAAAATAAATCGCCTCGAGAAATAGTCACAAAACAGAAGGCTAACTTACGCAATATTTCTCCAATAAGTAGTTCGTCAGAAATGGCTGACGCCATCTTGATTAGTTTTAAGAGCAGGGAGTGGCATGGACACGAGCAGAGTGCCAGACTAGCTCAAATTAACAAAGAGAATGTGTTTTGACTCGTAAAACTGGAGTATCAGATTTTGAACACACAACAGTTGCAAAGATTTTACTTCTGGTTAATAACTAACCGTATGTAACGTAGCTAAAGACTAACTGAAACATGTCCGATTAGCTACGACCGCGAACTGTTCTTCTTCAAAATGATAAAAATGCTAAAAGATGCTTGTTTCGCAAACTAAAAGATGCTTGTTTCGCAAACTAAAAGAAGCTTAAAAGGTCAACTTTGTTCCCAGGGCCTTTCCCTGGCCCTGGGAACGTGGCCGTTGAAAGGTGCTAGCACAACTGTGAAAAAAGCCTACTTTGAGACTGATATAAGATCACTCTCATGCCTCTAAAACTAGTTTCACTGCAAAACTGAAACGTAAAAACAAAACTTTGAAAATGATCCAAGGCAAACTGTCCACATCTTCCGCTTACCGTTGTCTTGTTCAGTTTAATCCATGTCAAAATTCCCAAAATAGCAATAACTGCTTGCTGCAAAAACAAAATTGTTCAGAAATCAAAAAATGATAGAGAATAGAGAAGCTTGATAGCTTATGTTTGGTAGCGCCGTGCCATCCCCCGGAGGAAACGTTTTTCCTCGAGGAATGGATAAAGCTACACGTAGGGTAAAAAAAAAGGAAGTGTGGTCACACCATTACCACATAGTTAGCACTATCTAAGATTACACATACAGAAAGCCACATACCGGTAATTGAATGTAAGTCAGGTACCTTAGGTTACAATTTAAAACGCACGTTGTAAATCTAATCCCGATTGTAAGAAAGCTAATAACTTGAATCTGCATTAGAATTTATTCGCTTACCAAGGAATGATGTGCTGAGCTAGTTTTTTGAGAACATAACTGGCGTTAATTGTTTTAGAGTGGCAAGACGGTGTAACTAACTCGGACAGCCAATTGATTGGCTTGGAACGATGCACATATGAACCAGTGGTCTCTAGCGCGACCCGAAAAACAGAACAAAAAGAAGATTTATACTCAGCATTTGACTTACGAAGACAAAGTACACTGCTCGATGTTGCTATAGGCGACGTGAGTGAGCCTTTTTTAAATTACGGCCGCAGAAGAAAAAAAAAAGCGTTTCCTGCTGAGAAAGTGTGGGAAAATTAAAACTCCATATGCTTTATAAAACGGATACTGTATTACTAAGTGCTAGTTAATTGGCTAATTTCCAGGTAAATATTGGACAAGCCAATATTTTGATGCTAGAAAAAATGAACTCATACTGCGAGTAAATGAATAGAGTTAAATCTAATTTTCGGAAGAAATGACTTGAGCTCGTTGAGTACGTATATATATGTTATTTACCGGGCGGGAGGTCCGTATGGAAAAAAACTGTGCCCGAGGTCCCATACGGACCGACCTAACCCGGTAAATAACATGTTTATTTTTATCCTGCAGTAAAGTGGTTTTACAGAGTACTAATGGGTTTGTTTACGCAACTTTTGTCATTGAATCTGCCTGCGCGCCGTCTACTAACGATTTGTAAAAAATAGTGGCAACGAACGAATAATTCAGAAAGTAGACAAAGAAAGATGTATTAAAAAACATATAGTTTACGAACTACTTTATGTTAGTTGCATTTGTTTAACCAGTTAAGTTTTCCAAAACAGTTTTTCCGATATGGAATTTCGTGCGAAGTTTGAAGTTTTACTACAAAAACAATGTCTGTCAGTCGTCACTTTTAAAATCACTTGAAATCAGACTTTTCTACCGTAAATTGAATAGCAGAAAGCGAGGAAATTCGTTAAGTGTATTCTACAGAAATTCTCCTCAATACAGCAACGATTAGAAACGTAAATTTGACAAATTCTACGGCGAGGGAAACACAGGATTAAGCGCCATTACAGCGACAAGCTAAAAACAACCAAGCAAACTCTCGCAACCTCAAAACACTCAACTAAATTTACTTACAGTGACTCTCCTTGCCATTTAAAGAGAACAGATAAACTTGCAGTGACTAAACGTCGATGGATGTGTAAAAAAGGCAAAAGATTGACGATAGCCGCTAACTTTTAGGAGCGAAATTTAAGCAGCGGTGCCGCAGCAGGGAAAAATCCGGCCCGTGGGCCGTATCGTAAAAGGCTAGACCGGTCACGTGTGTAAGATTAGCCAATCAAATTCGAGGATTTGTTCATCCGGCCCGCTCAGATGCATAAAAAAAAGAAATTAATTTACTTAATTATTTGCAGTCGTGAGACATAAAATACACTCTTTATTTTTTATAAGAATATGTTTTGTAAGAATATCGAGGTTTAAATTTGTCAAATGTTATAAGAACATCAAATTAAAAATAAACCCAAAGCTGAGATTTTCAAAAGAATATGATTTTTTTTGTCTTGAAAATTTATAAATACAACACAATTATATGGTTTTTTTTTATTAAACCGTATAAGATCATTCCTTCTCTAAACTGCAAAACTGGCCAAAAAGCAACAAAAGCAGACTAATTAAACGAATTTTCTATGCTCTGATGCCTGCAGGCTGTCTCCAAAAATTACTCTTATACCATCCAGACACGGCTTCAAAAACAGAACTGTCATAGGGCTATAATTTAAGAATATTCGCAAGATCCTTTTGAGCCTAAACTCGGCAAAAAAAAAATTAGAATATTCAGCAGCGGTCGGAAAAACCGAATATTCTTATAAAAATTAACTGAAAAGTGTATCTTCTTAATCTAGAATAGTTTATCTTTTCTTGGAACCGTATGCTATCGATTTGCATTCTCATATTTACTTGAAGAGAGCTCAGTTCTGAAGCAGGTTTCGTTAGCAGAGTATAACTTGTTATTTTATTTACTTGCGGTCGTGAAAAATTAAACTCTCTTCTTTAGGTAGAGTCTTTGTTAGCTTTCCTTAGAAAAGCTAAACAATGCAATCGCTATACTCGTCCTCAATCAATCCCCAATTCTAACACACGTCTCTTTGTAGCAACGCATCGACGAAGCTGCACTGAAAAAAATCTTAACTTAGTCAGTAGTTTTAATAATATATAAAGCTGGTTGATATCTTACCCCTAATCCAGACCAAACACCTGAGCCATCAGGGCCACCCAACGCCAAATAGATAAACCCACATACCAGATTGTTGACAGCAATACAAGCAATCAATATGGACATAATTCCCGCCGATTTTGCTTTTCCTGGTTCAACCTCGCTGGTCGACATCTTAAAAACCTGAAGGACGCAACGATATGTTGTACAACGGTTTCAAGTGTCTGCCGGCTGGAAATAATATTCAGTTTATGAGGCGATAGTATTTGTTTTAAGGACTCTCCCTCGATGTTTCCGGTCCCAGGAGACAGACAATTGGTAAACTTTAATAGCAACAAAGGAAACCAAATTTAAATGGTATAAAAGTTCCCAATAGCGCTAACCAATAGTCAATTAAACAGAAGTGTTTTCATAAACCTGCCACACAGTTATCTGTTGTTGTTGTTGTTTTTAGTCGTGACTCAAAGTTTAGAAAATGGCGCGTTTCCGAGCAACCAAGAAGTCAAACAAACCAAACTCTTCAAAGAGATGCGCCACGTTTTGAGAAAATAATGGAGAAATAGCGGAAATGGTTCCAATGTTGATAAGTACCTTTTCCTACAGTGTCCTTTCGGACTTGTCCATGCATATAAGAAAGATACTTTGAGAAACATTGCCTTTCAATTTTAAAATATATTTGAAATCCAATTTCTATTTTTTTTCGCAGTCCTCCGTTGAAAAATAATTATTACACGTACCTCAAAGAAACATGAGGAAATGGAATATTGTGGTAATCAGCGATATGTGCCCAGACACTCTATCGAATATATCTAAAGATAACTTAGTGATTGATATCAACGTTTGGAGCGTATCAATATAACTATTCTTATATTTTGCTTTCGTTTATTTGTATTTTAAACGATCTCGAACTCATTTGTGTAACGTGGGTAAATAAAATTCACTCATTCACACTGTTCATTCATTCATTCATTCATTCGTTCGTTCGTTCGTTCGTTCATTCATTAAAAAACTACTATCGCTACTAAAGTTCAAATAAATCATCAAGTATAGATATCAATGTGAGTGTTTACGGTGATTTAAGAACTTTAAGAAAATTCACGTAAGATTTTGCGTGGGTCGAGATGGCAGGATTGAAGAAGCAGGTGTTGGACCATCTATAATTTGCCGTGGAGGACTGAACGACCGGCATGAAGTGGCAAACTCCAACAAGAACAACGATCCCTTTAGCGCCCGACAGTACATGCTTGGTGCGATGGACGAGCCAGTGCGGCTAGTTATGAGACCGCAGAGTTAGTCCAACAAACACATGGAAATTTTCTTTCAACTGACATGGCTGAACCGGCATAAAGCCTTTCGTCCGAGCACATTTTCGATGGCCTGGTAATTAATGCATACTGTCATGCGCAGAAATCTTACGCGGGAAACCCAAAATGGCGCTCAATATGTGCAAAATTCGCTCTGGTTTTGCTTTCCTCTTGGCTCTCTGACATGGTAAAAGTCATTTATTTCATAACACAATGAGTCAAGGTGGAAGGATTCTGCGTGCATTGAATCGAATCGGCTATCCGAAAGCCAATGAGTTCGAAGCAGACACTCTGGAATGGCTGTTTGACTGTGAAAGTGTTGTTCCGTTCTTGGAATGGTTCTGTGAAAACATCCACGAGACTAATGTATTATCTGCAGAAGACTTGAAAAGGTAGGTTAAGTGTTTATTTTGCGATAGAAACAGTTTGTCTTGGTAATCAAATTCAATCATAATTATAAAGATTTCGTCTGTAGCTATATATAAATCCCAGGCGCTCGCGATTTAACAGCGAATGGCGAGGGAGGCTAAATTGCAGAATACCCCGGGACTTTTCTTGTTTACGCGTAGCCGGCTACGGAGAGTGGCTACGCGTGGCTACGCGTAGCTACTCATTTAAATTGGTGATCACGGAATATGTCAACTGAAGAAAACTAGAAAGCGAAATCTGTTAACGAGTATGCACGAGTATAGTTTCTCCGGCCACTGAGCTTTAACTTTGACGCGTAGCCACGCGTAGACCGTAGCCAGCACATAGCAAATTGCCTCGTTCTTTGATCACCCTCCACGCAAAACACTACGAACACCGGTACCCTGAACTTTAATTTTGACGCGTAGCCACGCGTAGACGCGTAGCCAGCACATAACAAATTGCCTCGTTCTTTGATCCACCTTCCACGCAAAATACTACGAACACCGGTACCCTGAGCTTTGATTTTGACGCGTAGACGCGTAGCCAGCACATAACAAATTGCCTCGTTCTTTGATCCACCTTCCACGCAAAACACTACGAACACCGGTACCCTGAGCTTTAATTTTGACGCATAGCCACGCATAGACGCGTAGCCAGCACATAACAAATTGCCTCGTTCTTTGATCCACCCTCCACCAAAGAAACTTGACACGTAGATGCGAGGCCCTTCCCCCCAGCGTCGATTTCAACAGGGTATTCTGCAATTGCTCCGCGAGGGAGAAATATCCGAGCATATATCAAAGTCAAATGGAGGCTACTGTATATATATTCGGAACTGATGCCTCCCACAACAACCAACAAGAGGGCTGGAGTTCTCTTGTTTGTTCTTGTCAGCTTTCATTGGCACTGCTTTTGCCTATTTGACTTTATCCTGATCTGACTATCTGCCCCTGGGTCTCTGAGGATGTTCCAAATGCGTCCATATGTCCACGTATTTGTTGAACATTTGTCATTTTGTTTAATAAGTTCGAAATGCCCCACATTTGGGGTCAGCTTGTGAGTGCAAATTAATGTGTCTCCTTGGGATAATTATAATATTCTTTCAAAAAGTACAAAAATGTAATAATATTAAGACCTATAATATTTGTATTTTATGGAACTACAGCGTGTTAAAGGGGCAGTGTCACCCTATTTGGCAACGTTATAAAATGCCAGAAGGTGTCTTCGCATTAATTGAATTCCAAAAATAATGGTCTAGTTTTGTTATTAAAGACTATTCGAAGGTACTGAAACTGTTTCCTGTCGCATGTCGATGTCGCTACAGGTGGCAAGGATGGAAATGGATTTAAACTTGAAAAAATTGGCCAATTTTTTCAAGATTTGATCCTACATTTTCAAAAAATCCTCGAGAAATTTATTATGGTTAGCCCTCTCTGATAAAATTCATTTTATATCTTCATCGTAGCTTTACAGAAGCAGTTTGTTTATGAGGAAAGCCTCAAAGTAGTGATTTTAGCACAAAATTGACCTAAAACTGCAAAATCCTCATGACACTGCCCCTTTTAAACTAATTTTGACTACTATAAATTATCATAAAAGCACAGAGATGTTTTCTCTCGCATCTAGCCAGCTAATCAGACCTACATGTACAATTGAACCCTTGAATACTTAACCTGATGTCCACTTACATACAAGTAGACGTACAAGCTATTATGATTTGGGTTAATCAAGCTTTTTTTGGCCTTAGCGGTAAGGGAAAAAATATGATTCACTTACTGCACCAAAATCAATAACCTGTCAAATATCTACCCAGAAGGCATTGGTGTGTTTAGAATTGAAAGAGCAATTAAATTATCCACTGTGACCTGAGTCTCTCTTTTGGCAGATATGATGAACTCTGTACTTCTGGAGCTCATATTCTTGAGGTAGGTTATAAAACATGTTTGACTTACCAATTTTCAGTTGAAGTGGGGCAGGGAACTCCAAGGCACTGCTTACGTCTACAGATGCTTCTTGTCTACCCTGCATATGATCTGTTGGATTTAAACTGTGTTGCTACTACATTGTAACCATGCAGAGCAAAACCAATAATTTTATCCAACTTACTGGAACCAGCCACTTACCCTTCCCTGTAGAGCAGGATACATGTAATCCTGTTTGTTAACTGCATGCTTGAGGTCGTGGGTTGCAACCCCAGTCGGACCAACACTCAGGATCTTTAAATAAATGAGTAGAAAGTAATGCCTTTGTAATGACATCTGCAAATGTTTAGACTTTCTAGTCTTCTCACATAAGGATGATAAACCATGGGCCCCATCTCACAACTCTTTATAATTGATTCTGTGAGATGTACAGGTGTAAAAGAACCACACATTGTTCGAAAAGAGTAGAGGATATAGTTCCCGGTGTGTGATGTTCTATCTCTCATCTGATAAGTAAATGCTCAGAGATAGCACATGTAGCTGCATAAGCTAATCTAAAATACAATGGTAAATAAAGTAATGTATGACTTGTATGTATTGTCATTACGACTATTATTTCCATTATCCACAAGTTACAGTGAAATCTCAAGTTATCAAACCCTTGACTTTCAAGTCTCTTGATACAATTGTAACTTAACTAAACCATAGTCATTTCCCTTGGATTTGTTTTGAACACTATAAGTTTACTGCTGACATTGGTTCTTCTTGGCAAGTCTAGAATGGAGGATCTCACTGTACATCTACATTGTTAGAACCTGTACATATACCATAAAATCCTAATTCAAAGCCCCCCAGTTATAATTGCCCCTGGATATTACTTTTCTCATCTATTTGCAAACAAAGAAAATTATTGTTCTAGATATAAGACCCCTAGATATAACCCCATCTAATGTATAAAACCTTTCCTTTTACTTTCTTTGCATTCAAACATCAAAATTTTTAATCAAAAGACAGTTATAGTCTAATAGTACCTGAAGGTAATAATGGGATAAGGTGGTGATAGGGTAATAAGGTAATACACTGTAGCTCTAAATGTAATATCATGGTATTAAGCTTATTAGCTTTAATTTGTTTCTCACACACATTTTCTCTTGTCATTCCAAACCAGATTTTTACCCCCCTCCCTGGATATAACCCCACCCTACCCCTGTTTTAAGCCCACCCAAAACCCCTCGGGAAGTTATACATGTACATTGTATAAGCCCAGGGTAGTATACAACTGTTTGTTACACTTTAAGCGCTACTGTTGGTTTCACACATTTACTTGTTTCCTTTAGAACGATCAGGCTGAAAAGACCCTGTCAGTGTTATTGCATGAAGAGGAGGAATTTTCCAGTGAAACATTAAGGTACCTGTACAATTTGGTCCAACATGTTGAAGGGTTGTCAAAAATATCCAAATGACAACAAAAATTACTTTCTACTTCATTGTCTTGCCATGCTACTCCTGACAATAATTTTTGTTATTCTTCTGATTCTTAAGAAAAGATCACAAAGTCAACCCTCACTTGAACGATAAGGTCATGTATTTAAAACCGTTGCGACAATAAGCACTTAATGCCTGGCCCCAAGGGAAACAAAACTTGTGACCCTCAATGTTCCCCGAGACAAAGCTGAGGAAGACATTGAGGTTGAGGGGAAACAAAACTCACTGTTTCCCGCAGGACCAGTCATTAACTGTTTTGTTATACATGTACCTCCTGACTCAAAACTAGAAAAAAACTGTGAAGAAATTGGTGAGGGAATTAGTGAGTTTTGTTCGCCCTAGGGAATTAGTGAGTTTTGT
>CM042757.1:9311678-9339178 GCA_022496165.2 Catalaphyllia jardinei | reverse complement strand
GAAGTATAAAATGTTGAAGCAGATCGAAGGTTCATGGAACGCCTGGGACATTTTCACAGGACTAGATCCCAGGCTTTCGCCTATGCCAAAATGGCATCCGTGCCAAAAAAACTGAGGCAGACATTGCTGAGCATGTTTTTGTTTTTTTTAAAGGACAAGGCGAGCTTAGAACATTGAATGTATTTTTTTGAATCAGCATTTGGAAATTTATCATTTCACTCTTTTCTAAAAGACGCAATTGAGATTTTGAGGAAAAGAACAGTTGTAATAAACATAGAATTTGGTCAATATAGTCTTAATGATTTTGATTGTCCTTAAGGCCCAAATACTGTCTGGAAAACATTGAAAATAGCATTTCCAAGCATCTAAATTTCAAAATTTTCAGGGGGAATGCCCCCAGACCCCCCTAGGAAGCTGGCACCTTTGATGCTTCAAAAGTAGGCTGCCGCCTTCTTTCCAAGTGGGGACGTCTACTTCAAAACTTATTGACAGCACTGAGAAACGGCTTTATCTTTCGTTTCCTGGCTTCTCAAACCTGTTTAATTCCTCAGCAAGACTATTTTGTACCTTATCTTTTGCCAAGTCGCGTAAAATATCATCTTAATTCTCAAAACTTTCCGCCATTTTAAAACGGCAGAGGGAAAAACTTTGTAACCAAATAATTGGAGGAATTCATCAATATTTTGACAGTTCCTGTAGTGGTGGTTTGTCGAACATTAAGCAATTGTAAGTAAATTTGAGTGAAGAAGTTTTCTATTGACGTGGAGTGTTTCGGGCAGTGAAAGACAAAGCGAATTTCGTCTTCAATAGCTGTGATCAGCAGCATGTTTATATCAACATAGCTTGTTCTGTTGAACAAAAGACCAAAACACCAATACGAGGGAAGAATCGTATTTATTTTAACAATTCAATTCGATCTGAGATACAAAGAAATCGCGTTGGCACCTAGCCTTACAAGTGTCCAAAACAAACAGCCAAATAAAACACAATCAAATTGTCAATTTGCTTGCTAGGAAGTGTAACCATTTATTTTGATTCAATCAGTGCCAAACTCCATGAAACTCAAAAAGCGCTTTCCCAAGTCAAGATGGAGATAGCAGAGCTCACCGAGAACGCCCTTCCTGGGTTAGTGCAGGAGCTGGGAGAGCTACAAGCAACAAGTGTCCTTAAAGGGGACTACGAACTGAAGATAGCAAGGCAAGACTACTTCACATCCAAACAAGACCAGGTCGGTACTTTTTATTTAGACTTATACATTGTACTTCAGAAGTTAAAATTTTTGTACAAAAAAGCCTGGAGTTCTGACTGTAAATGATGGGAAAGAACTTTTAAATGATAGAATTATAGGTAATGCCTCGGGTACAAGAAGACAGCTTTCTGATTTTTTATTAACGGAAAAATAAGCCAATTTTTTTGTATATTTATCTTTTTTTTTATTTTAGGTGATCACTCAACTTCTGCTGCAGCGGTCCCGGCACGAGTTTCTCTCCATGGCGCTTGAGGTCGAAGGGCGTAAAAATCGTGATACTCATCGCTTGTTTAGCACCTTGGAGAGCACGCTTGGCGACGCAGTGAAGGGAATAGAAGCTCGATTTGTATCCTTAAGATGTTTTAACTCTCAGAACTGATTTTAAAATTTGATCCTGCTGAAGACAAAAAGTGACACGAGATTTTTCTGTGTCTGTCAGCGGGTGACACTAACAGGTGTGATTATTGAACACTTCCTTGACTCTCACCACAGGCGGTCATGGACGAACATGCTCTCCACCCTTCCCAGGCCTCTCGCGGAACTATCGATAATCGAGATCATTTCATGCAAGGACTGTACCGTGTACTTGAAAGCCCACCCCAGAGGGAGGAGGACAGGACGAAGGAGATTTTTCTGGCGTACGATCAACTTGTAGAATGGAGCCAGAAGCTGGCAGGACAACTGGAATCATTCACTACGTCTTTGGCCTCCTCGGGCAGCAGACAGGAAGATGCATGGAAGCAATTGTACGTTTTTTACTGTTGCGTTAGAATCTTTGCTGTCTTGCAGAAATGTGGTATGGGAACACTGTGCGAAGTTAGGAAGACACGATTGAGGGCTAAAGGTCAAGTTTAAGCACCGAAAAGCGTAGTATTGGACTGAGGCAGTGGTCTCCAAAGACATCACGCTTTGAAAGAATTCGAATTTTTTTCTCACTATCACAAAATTATTAACATTCTACAGAATCAAAATCAAACGAGGTTTGCACGTCCTAAAGATAAAAAGTTGATCATCCTTGCTGCTTGGGATGAAATGGTCAATATAGTATTGTGTAGGAAAACAATATTCTAGAAAAAAGTTTGCTTAATTTTGTGAATATTTTTTAGGGAGAGTAACCTACAGCAGTGTGTAAAAACAGTTTATGGAGAATCAGCTACAACCAGCGGCCTGCCTCAGTTGAGTCCTCAGGTAACAGTGTACATTTTACTTGACAGTTCCCTCGCTCGCCCCAGAACTCCCCTTTCTGTCGATTTTCTGCTTTTGGTTTAATTTTCGCGCGGTCAGCAGGCGAGAAACATATATTGGTCTTACGGGAACGCTTCGCGCAAATTTCAAAAAGGTTTTCAAAAGAATAATTTCTATTTACAATGCTAAAAAATGTTAAAAGTAAAAAAAAAAAACGCCGAACGTTTTCGATATTAGGTCGTCATCAGGGTAAGTTGAGACCGTCCGCTAATTGTGTAATACACACTAATACGTGCAATACACGTGTTGATTTTACCGCGTGTGCACTTCCCGCCAAAACTATCGCTGTTTACATTATGGCACAACAACAGCATGTTTGCAGTTTAAGGACGTTCGCGCTAATTGTTTCTGCGCATCCTTGCTGTGCACGCAAATCCACATGCCACGTCATGCATCGAGCGCGCGCGCTAAGTACTAAAATGAACAATGATAGGGCAGATGGCCATTGCTATAGCTTTGATTAGATTTAACGATCGTGGACGTTCGGTGGCCCCTCCTTTTCTTTTGTAAATGCGAACTTGTTCTTTGAGGAACCTTACCAGTTGACTAAATTCGCTTAATAGTCCATTTAAACCATATTTGGCAGAGAACACTTCCCTTCAAAACTCTAATTGCGATATTTTGGGACTTGCAGCCACTATGGAAATATCAATGTGGCTATGGAAATATCAAGAGGTTAAATAAATAAAGATGATGATGATGATGTGGTCTTCTTCGCCAACTAAGCCCGATTTACTCAGATTTAGGGGTTCTTCCGGGCATGTTCTTTTCAAAACGAAGTCGGTGGGCGCCCCCCCCCCCCCCCCCTCCCCTTTTTTTTTTTTTACATTCAGGGTTCGTACGGGTACTGGAAAACCTGGGAAGTCCTGGAATTTTATTATGGCATTTTCCAGGAGTGGAAAGTCCTGGTAAAAGGCCACTGCTCCTGAAAAGTTCAGGAAAACTGTTAAACTCAACTAAAAAATATGGACTGTATGGAAGATAGTAAGGAGAATTAACAATGAGATCTTGGGAGTGTTGGGGTTAATGTAAATTTTGGAGCCCTTGAAAAATCCATCTGAGTCCTGGAAAAATCCTGGATATTTGTTTCTGAAAAAGGGTGCAAACCCTGTGCATTTCTGACATCGCTAACTCGTCATCTTTCAATGGTAACATTTTCAGAAGAAAATCAATGTTAGAAAAATTTCGCGCGAACGTCCCTAAATGCTTAGCGCGTTCGTACTCTTTTCCCACCTAAACTGGTATTTCCACGCAGTGGTCAAGTGTATGGCACGAGCCCATTTTTAAGAATGTTGTTTCATTTTGTTCTTGGTAGAAAATACGGTTGAAGCTTCTGTTACTGTTTGAATGGTTGAAATCCCTTCTCGTAACATAATTTCACTTTTGTTTTTCTACAGCGAATAGCAGATGGTCTCAGTCAGTTAGATGAACTACTTGCCACTCTGGAGCAGTCAATTAAGGACATCATAAAAGACTGTGAGGCCAAGAAAAAGGTAAGGAAGTAATAAAATTTAGGCGGTCCACGTAATTAAATGCGGGGCACGTATGCAGTTACCGCCGAAACTATCCCTCCGCACGCCGTTCTAAAGTTCAGTTGATTTTACCACGTGCCTCCCACCAAAACTATCACTGTTTGCAATGTGGCACACCAACTGCATGTTTGCAGCTCAAGCGGATACTGTCGCTGCCTACACCGTTTAAATATCTAGCGCGTTCGTTCAGGCCTGAACGGGACTCGAACCCATGACCTCTGCGATACTGAGTGGCGCGGTGTTCAACCAAAAGAGCTATCAAGCCATCTGGGAACTGGTCACTTTGGCTCGTAGGTTCTTAATATACCCGTAGAATGTGAAGAATACAAGTGAATATATTAAGGCTCATATATTTGCTTTACACTTCAGTGTAACAAAAGCCGTGTTTTTGCGCGCTGATTTTGACGGTTCACTTTTTCGTCTCCAGGTCCTCCGCTCGGATAGTTTGAAGCTCATGGAAAGAGAACTGTTTATATATTTCTTCACGGATCCACCACGCCTCAAACGAGCCATCGCTGAGTTATCAGCTCGCGTGGACGCGCAAATTGTTTCACTGAAATGAAGGATGTGGGTTTCTTCAATAATGAAAGGAATGCTGGTGTTTTTGTTGGTGTTAGTTTCAGTTTTCAAAATCCGGAGTTGTACTGTACCAACTGAATCTTGACACTTGGGAAAATCATCAAATCATCTGTTTAGTTTTCCAGAGCTGGTCGAAGTCTAAATGGAAGTTCATATCTTGAAAAAGTCTGGAACTTTCTCAAGCTACAAATTTGTTATTGCATTAGCTGGGCAAATCTCCCAGAGTTTGTCTACACCTTGAAAGTCCTTGAGTTGTGAAATAAAAAATTTAAGTTCAAGGTGAAAAAAATACATTGAGTCCTTGAAAAGCCTTGAAGTTCGTACATACTGAATCTGGAAGTCTGGAAGAATTACAAAAAATCATTTGAATAGTTCTCCAGAGCACACATCTGGAAAGGGTCTGGCTGGAATTTCCTCCAGGCTACAGGACGCTTCTCTCACACCTTTTAAGTCTGAATTTCAAAATCATTATTATAAGCCTCAGCCATCAGACTGAAATTGGCCTTGTACAGACTTCTTGGGGGAAAGACTCCCCAAAGCCATCCCGAAAATAGCTGCTACGAAATTGACATACCCCAAAGCGTGGACTGGAAAGGTCTCTCTCTGTCCCCTCATTACCTTTTTCTGGTATTTATTCTTCACTATAATCATCTCCAAATTACTCAGTTACCTTGCACAAGGCACATGTACACATTCCGGACCTATTTTTTTACAACATGGGTAAATACATATTTAAAATGATATCGCCAAAAGACAGTCGCATATCCTTCGCTAATAACCATGTGCGCCTCGATTTTTTCGCATTGGGGACATGACAGCAGGTGATTCAACTGTTCTTACACTTTTGTGCTCCATATCTTGATAATCTATTAATTAACTGACGCTCACAAACGACATCTGAATTTTCGAAAAGACACCATATTCGTGACTGTTATCCAACAGTGAGAGCAACTATGTAGGCCTTATTGTTTTGGCCGTAAAAACTTGAGCACATTACCAAAAAACCACATTTACTGTAGCTCAGGGATCATGTCGCGATGGACCCTAAATTGGATTTTCAATCTTAAGTGGATTGAATCCATTTTTGCGCATTTATGTCGCTTAACGCATAACGGTGTCCGCAGCCAAATATCCTGAAACAGGCTCTTCATTTTGTCACTCAACAACTTTCCTCAAAATCAAATGGAAAGTGTAGGGAAGGCCCTCGTTATGAACATCCTCAACTTTCATGAGGATTAAAACAACGATTTTTCATCTACTTTCATAAGTTAAAAGCGCGTAGCGAGTGGGAAAGCTCGTACGGACTGTGACTCCCAGTCTAACGATTTTGCAACAAGGTTCTTTAGCAGCCACGCGCAATGTGATGAAAAACGATGATATTTAAGAAATAGTAAACATGTACCGTGTTTGTATCGAGTTATACAAACACGAGTGGAAGTTTGGGAGAACGAGAAATGCTGTGGGAACACGAGCCGCAGGCGAGTGTTTCCACAGCTTTTTCGAGTTCTCCCAAACTTTCACGAGTGTTTGTATAACTGGATACAAACACGGAGTACATGTTTTCTATTTCTTTTAGAAAACACCACGACGAGAAAAAGGAAAACAACTTGTAAACTTTGATTATGAAAATGTAAATTCTCTTTGCTCGCGCCATCACTACGTCAACAGCGCGCGCTTAGTTCTGTGTCTACATCGAGTTATACAAACAGGCTTTTTGACCAATCAGCGCGCGTGCTTCCTTAGGACTGTTTTCTAAAAATCTTTATTATCCAACTGCAATTCGTAGAGTACAAATAACGTCCAAAACGAGTATAAATATCACGCGTTATTTGTAGAAGATCGGTTAGACAGGTTTCCTTTTTCTCCCTCTGTTGATCAATCAATTAGCTGGATTTCCCGCGCCAATTCCGTTCCGCTTCGCATACTCCTGTCACGCATTACCCGTAAATAAACATCTGCAAAATTCGCCCGCACGGACAACGTGTTGGACAGTAAATCTCTTATTAGACGTCTTGTTGTGTAGTATCGCTGAGAATTTTTACTCGTTTGTATTTTGACTCTCCCTTCGGGCTGCTACACTACCGCCCAGGCCCCAGTTGTTCAAAGGCTGGATAACGCTATCCACCGGATAAATCGCTATCCAGTGGATAAGTGTTACCAAAGCAAACCACGCTATCCGCTGGATAGTGATTTATCCGGTAGATAGCGTTATCCAACCTTTGAACAACTGGGGCTGCTTACATCTAAAATAAGGGTTAAACTGAGAAGAGCTAATAGAATAAGTATCTTTTTATGATAAAATTTGAATTAAACATCACTTGACAACCCATTTTGGGGTCTTTCTGCAGCTACCGGAAAGCTTTTTATTTTTGGTAACTTGGCATTAGTCTTTATTTGGAGTTGTTTTGTCACTTGTCTTTTATTATTTTTGATTTACGTAAGCTTACGTAATCTGTGCTCCGGTACTCACAGAAGGAACCCAATTTTTGGAAATTTTCCCTCAAATGTTTGCGCTTTTCTTTCGCTTGACGCATGACCATGCCCAAATATCCGGAAATAGGCTTTTCAGTTTGTCACTCAACAATTTCTCACAAAATCAAATGGGAAATGAAATGAAAGAATAATAATAAACGTCCTCGCTATGAACATCCTCAACTTTCTCAATGATTAGAAAAAGGATTCGTCATCTCTTTTCATAAATTCTAAAAGCGCGTAGCAGTGGGAAACGTCGTAAAACCGCGATTTCAAGACGATTTTACAACATGTCTTTTCCGCTTGGCCCAGGTTGTTGACATCTAAAACATGATCAGCGTAAAACTGAGGAAATTTAAATTAAACACCACATAATTTACAACCAATTTTTGGAAGTTTTCTCTCAAATATTTGGGTTTTCAATCAAATTCTAATAAGCTAAACGTATCCATAAAGAAAGGCTGCACCCCAGTAACATGGAATGAAACGAAATAACATGATGTGATCCAACATAACTACTCAATATTACAATAGTTTTCTGGCAAATAACTAAATATCGGAGACCTTTCAAAAACAAATAAAAGAGTTGTTAAGAGGGTTGTTTACGGTCCAATTATTGATAATTGTCTTATAATCATTTAAAAACCTTTACAAGACGCTAATAAAGTGGCGCCGGCAACCTTTAATAAACAACTTTTGAATAATCAAAATAAACAACAACATGGTAATAACAAGTCAAGATAAAAAAACAGTTTCCACGCTAAAATAATTTACATGTAAGCTTTTCTCTAAAATTAGTGTCGGAAACCTTTCCTCGCGTTAGAAAACTGTTAACGATCCAATTGTTTTTAACTGTCTAATAATTACCAATAATAAAAGAGTTTCCACGCAAAAATTATTGATATGTAAATTAGGTCGGCAATGTTTTAAAAACAATCCAGTTAAAAATAAAAATATGTTTTCGATCCAAAAACTGATAACTTTGAGACTTCAGAAATAGTTTTGTAAGTAGTAACCGTATAATTTTTTCAAAGCAACGTGAGTCAACAATAAAGAATAAAAATACACTTAAATCCTTCAGACCTATAATTAGATACTAGGGGCGTCAGATAATTTAAAAATAAATTTTCGGATACAAAAATTTATTTATACAAATATTAGGTATTTTGTATCAATCATTATTTTCCGTTTATTCTGAAACACTGGTGAACACTGCCACAGTTACTCCAAAGAATTCCTCTTGTTAATTTTAACCAAATTAAAATATTACCTTAAAAGACGGCGGTTTTATTTTAAAATTCATTGACATACGAGGACGGCGTAAGGGTTTGCGGTGATGCGGTTTTGCGGTAATTTTTATTTTAACTCGCGGTATTGCGGTTTCAAAACACTAAGCGGTTTGCGGTTTAGATCGCGATTTTCGGTGAAAAAAAAGTGTTTGTGGTGACAGGGATTGCAATAACTTTAGTTATAAGCGGCCATTGAAGATGTAATAGGCGGCTGTGACCACTAAAGTGGCTGCAAGGCCCTTCATTAATGAAATCCAAACAGACGGCGGTAAGAAACCTCACAGGCGGCGGTAGACCTTCGGTAACCGGCTTTTATTGAAACCCCTGGGTGATGACCCTCTTTAGAACGCTCGGCATCCGGTTGTGTTGCAAGAGCGAGCCAAGTGTTTTGTTTTACAACGCATCAGGGTTTATTAGATCAGTTTACAATTTATTTATTAGATCAGTTTACAATTTAACTCTGTGGTTTGCAATCACGGCCTTTTCCAGTTAATACTTAATGTGATTAACCGTTTTGGCCAATGATGCGTCGACTTCGTGAATTTCCATACCGGATGTTAGCTCGTAGCGTGGGCCTCCATGTTCGTGCGGTTTCGGTATTCTTGGGTTGCATTGTCACGCAATTAAAAAATAATTCGAAAACCATTCAGTGAATAAGCTCAAGAAACTGTCATGTTAAAGGAGATAAATAATTAAGGAATCTCTCCAAGTTTTAAGTCTGTACGTTTTCCCAATCTTGAAATATTTGTCGAAATATTTTGCGCAGATTTACAGAGCCCAGTATGGAGCCGCCATGTTGGTGTTCTTTGGAGGTACGGAAAATAATGTAAACGTGCCTGTTTTTAGACGAATCATGTTCTTGAGCTAAAAAGTTGTTCACAGATATAAATTTACCCTCCTTCGTGCCTGATGAAGATAAACAACTTTGGTGGCTATTTAGTTGTGGATTTTAGAAAATAATGACGTCACGTGCAACCCAAGAATTCGGGAAAAAATCCGATGCGGTTTGCGGTTTTCGGTTTTTTGACGTATTTCTGTGCGGTTTTGCGGTTTTCGGACCCCCCATTCCCACCCCCCGCCCCCCTTCTCCTATACCCTACATGCTTAAGACTTTGGTCAGTAACCTTGGAAGAACGACTGAATTTCACTGTTCCTAAAAAAACTTTTTTACGGTTTGTCGCTGGGGCCATTCAGTAAAAGTAGTTCTTACACCTCGTTCACCTACAGGAGTTTTAGCTAGATTGAACGTTGTGCCTTTAACGGGCTGAAAAACGCAAAAGGCCATTTCCGGATTGCCTCTGGCCTCTTTTTCGAAGCGAGTCTTGTTGCTCAGCTTTTCATATGCAAATCAATTTAAGTGTTTAATTGGCGTGTGAATGGAAATTGATTTGCATATGAAAGATGAGCACCAGGACTCGCTTCGAAAAAGAGGCCAGAGGTAATTCGGAAATAGCCTATTTGCATTTTCGAATTACAAGATGAAGTATTGTCTGTTCGGAGCAAACTTGGCCTAGCATATTCGTTGCTAATCAACAAGTGTCTATGACACATAGTGATGATAGAAATAAGGACAGGAAAATGCAGCAACATCTCACTGATCTGTTTACAGATGAACTTAAAATATGCACTATCCCGGTGTGAGGTTAGAAAATTAAATCACCCCAGACGGTTGATAATTTTGCAGTCATTGCAGTCAGGAATGTTTTTTAACGACACCTCACCTAAACACATAAATTAAGCGAGGCCTATAGGCCAAAAGGGTATAAATTTAAATGTCTCTTGCAGTCTTCGTACTTAAAGAAAGCATTTGCAGTCGCGTGTTGATCTCACTCTGATCTTTCAGAAGTTTCAAGGTAAGAAATGATGTTATTTCTTCAGTATTTTAAGCTATATACTGGACGCCTGACGGAAATTTTCACTGGATACGATTAGAGAATGCTAGCCATTTGTTTTCCTTTCAAAAGGCAAACTTAACTAAATAATACAAAACGATCAGTTCAAAACAGAGATCAACGTGTATAGCGATTTTATTCCTTAAACATACCAACTCTTTCAATTTCTCTGTCAGTTCAAGTATGGATTTCAAATTTCGAGTGTGCCTGTTGTTGATCATTTTGGGGACCATATTCATGCAGGATGGTGAATCTGCCTGAACGTTCGCATGTTAATAGCTAGAATTTTCATTTTCTAGGTATGAACCGAGTTTAGGACATCAAAAAATAAAACCACATGCGTGTCATTTATGTCTTTAAAAGCACTTATGACGTTTTCGGTTGGCTAACGAGCGCTAAACAATTTTATTCTGTTTTCAGGCACCGCCTGTCCCAGTCTGCATGCTGTCTGCGGTGTTCATGACTATTGCCCACCGGGATATCCAGTCTGCGGGTATTACAGTGAACAGTGTGCTGATCCCCCATGGAATTGCTGTTGCTAAGACTGAGTAGGTATCAAGCACATCATAATAGTAATGCCAGGCCGTCAGTGAAATTTTCTTAAAATTTTCTCAGCACAAGAGGTTCTTTGAATGTAAAGTAAAATTTTCGTGTCATCATGAAGATTTTTTAAGCTATTTTTTTAAGTATTCTACTCATACTTGAGAAATTGAATGCAAAACCACTTCTCTGTAGGCTTTTGTACATTATTCCAACATTTTTTTTGAGCATTTTAGTGAGGCAAAAGCATTGAACATTATTCGAGAATTTTAGTGGGATTTTCCACAGAATATGGAAATAATTTAATTAATTTACTTAACTCAGCCTCTTCATCTAAGGACAAAGGATTAAAAGAACAACATATCATTTAGAGAATTGTCTTCTGGTGTATTAAAACTTTTGCGTACGTTGTTGTTAACTTACTAAGAATACATTTTTGTTAAGCAGTCTGAACTGTTTTGTCTTGAAACGTTAAAATTTTGAACATTTCAAAACTCCTATGTATGAGCATTAACTGAGCATTTTAGTGACTTTTTGGAGGGAAACCGAGGATTTAAGTGGAAAAAAATGGAGCATTAAGGCGGAACATTTTAGTGGAGAAATAAAAGCATGATGTACAAAAACCGACTCCTCTGTGGTACTCCGCAACATAGGTTTCAGCTGCGTAGAATAGTTTTGGAGTAACCAACAATCTTTTTTTCTTTTTCAGTTACGCGAGCCAGACCCCTGATGGCTGAAATGATCACAGCCTTAGCTTTGAAATAAGATTAAAAATTAGGGAAACATGTTATGATAGCGGGTGTAGTGTAAGCGTCGTGAACTGTATTACAAATAAAGGCTGAATCATCCTGAAATGATTGTTTCTGCCCTTTTATTTATATACTAGAGGGAAAGATATTTGAAATTATAAAATAACTGAGATCTACGCGCGCTCAGAATGGTTAGCGACCTATATATATACTACTGGCGCGGTATACACCCGATTCTTCTCCGCGTCGCGACATGGCAGCACCTGAGGAAAAAGAATTTGAAATGAAGTTTATTGTATTATTTTGGTCCGTCAGGGGCAGGGAAAGAATTTAAACGATCATAAGGCAAAAAGGTGGATCACTAAAATAGACATTACCACTCACCTCAGCTGAAGCGAACGAACTTGAGAAGCACGATGATAAACAGTTTCTGTTTTCACCGGGATAACAATATTTTCAACTATCTTTTCATTCAAACTGAATTTATTTACTCGGGAACCTTATTTGCGTAAGAAAAACTACAATAAATTGTTCAGTTGGCGATAAAAGTTCGGAAAAAACGTTTGTGCGCCGAGTCCTTGACTGTACGCGCTTGTATTCATTTGAAAACCAACTGGTTGTACTTAAGACGAAGAAAGATGGGTTTCAGCGTGTTTGGCATAAGTATATAAATTCGGAATGATTTCGCCAGTGTGTCAATCATGAAGGTTAAAAATTTGCCATCTCTCAGTGCAGTACCTTACTTTCGCCATAAATAAATTTGGTCATAAGGTAATCTATTGGGTTCTATCTCGACAAGGATGAATTTGTTGGGATAGTTTTTGGACGAGAAAGTGAACAACCTCTTAAGGCTTTCCGTTTTTCTTTCTTCTTTTTTTTTCGCTTTTCCTTTTATCTTTTTGATGCATTGGTTGGTCCTTTACTGAGCTTGCTTTCGGTTCACGAATTGCCCAGAGTAGCCAAAAGTAGATGTGGGAGGGAAGTTTCCTTCTGAGTTTATGATTGATATTTCTAAGCGTTTTCGCGCATATTTCAAGCTCCTTTAACTCTATATATCACTATTATTTGGGCATCACTAGAAAGCTCTTTCCCTTCCGCAAAGCTTGAGCAAGAGTGATACCTATTTTGATGAAAACTGATGACGTCAGAAGTGGAACAAAAATCAATGTCGGTCAGGGGTGGTAAGGGCGCCACAGGTGTCAGTGCGTTAAGGTTATTTCTCAGATATAAAAGTTGTCAAACGGTTCCCTACCTAACACTGATTCGAAAATTACAATAAAAACGATGGGTCGCCGTGCTCGCAAATAAAATATGATGGGGCCGACAATCTTACCCTATTTGTGCCTGTGCTGTTGCCAAGTACATGCGCTACTTCATCGGTTCGCGTTCTATTTTTGTGGTAGCTGGAAGCAGCGTTTACCAAAAAAATGTCCCATATAAAGGTTGGAAAAATCACAAAGTTTCAAACGGTAACGTGAGGCGCCACGCACCTCTCGTAAGGTCTAACAGGATTGGCCGAGAAAACAATAGAATAAACAACAGAAACAATGGCCCTAGTCCTGAAAACAATAGAGGTGGATGATTCCGGGAGCAAATAAAATTAGAGGTTCCGAAGAGGTGCATGACTACTGGGTAACGTCTCCAAACGTGTCTTGACTAGGTTGTTTTCAAGGTCAAAATTTTCATTGTCGAGAAACCTTTCACTTAAAAAGGATATCTACCCTGATTTGAGAAAACAAACCCCTCGGGCTGAGAGCAGAACAAGAAATTTAACAGACCTGACCCTCCCTCCCCCATGGAATTGAGGCTAGCCCGGCGCTTTGGTTGTATGGCCTTGCCATCATAGATCACAGCTGAGCTGTCAGGGGGGTTCAGCCGCCAGGTACGACATTGCTGACACAATTTGCAGGACAAGAACTTTGGGGAATAACTCGAAAACCGCAAGGTTCATTAATCTTTCTGGCTCAGTCTATTTCTTAAGTTAGTGTAGTATTTTGGTCACTTTCCATGTAATATACTAAATGTGTTTTAAGTATTTAGAGTGAATAAAGCATTGTTGTTGTTGTTGTTGTAAGAAATTTTTAGAAAAAAAGATTTATAAAGGATATCTAAACTTGCATACAACTGATGGGTATTCATTAAACCTGAGCATCCTGTATCACATTCTTACGTATTTTATTAGCAAACGAAATCTTTGAGAAACTTAAAAAATTGTGTCCTTGAATGTCTCTGAAAAGTCCTTGAAGTTTTAGTCCGAATACGAGGACAAACACTGAATACCTACAAGCCCTTCTGAGCAGTTGAAAGGGTTCCATTTTTTTAGTTTAAACTGGGATTTAATTCGCATGTGATCAAACTAATCATGGTTAAATCTGTATTATTATACATTGAATTCTCAAACTCTTTTCTGATTGGCCGAAAGCGTACAGTGAATTTTCGAAATCAGCGCTTGTGACGTCATAACTGCAGATTATACAATTATCATATCAAGGACACTCAAGGTCACGGGTTATCATGTCATGTATATCCGCAGTGCATGATTTTAAGGGGTAAATTTGTCAAGTTCGCGCACGTTGTGTTGCTTGCCGTCAGTGAAGAAGCAAAAAATTTTCGTTCAATGTATAATAAAACAGTTATTAGATTCGGTTTTTGTGATATCCAGAATAATCAAGGTCTTGGCGAGGGTTATCAGCCTCAGCCTTCGGCTTCGGTTGACAACCCTTACCTCGACCTTGATTATTCTGGATATCACAAAAACCTCATCCAATAACTGTTCAGTATTACAACCCCTGGGTATCTATGGGTTAACGAAGTGGTGTCAGGAAGATTTTGCTGTTTTAAGTCAATTCTGTGCTAAAATCATTACTTTGAGGCTTTTTGATCATAAACAAAATGCTCCTAAGATATCAAATGAATTTTATCGGAGAGGACTAACCATAATAAATTTCTCTAGGATTTTTGGATCACGTAGCATCAAAACTCGAAAAAATTGGCCAATTTTTTTCAAGTTTCAATCCATTCCCATCCATACCATCCGTAGCGACAGGCGACAGGAAACAGTACCTTCAAATAGTCTGGTTTGTATTCAATGATTGGGGTATACTATACAATAATCAGGGCGGGCGCTTTGCTTTTTGTCTTTATTTATCAATTCTAGATAACAACTACTTACATGTACATTTCACAGGCAATCGCACAAATTGTACAGCATAACTTTGTCTACAAATGCTGACATCAGAAATGGACTTTGTAATTTGGAGTGACCTCCAGTGGCTAGTTTACGGTCTCGTACCCAGTTTTTCTCGCTCATTGTAAGCGTCTCTGGTAAAATCCACTCTGTCACGTGACAAAACGTGACAGAGCATGTTCAAATCGCACTCGTTGGACTTAGTTTTAACATTACCAGATTAGCAATAAAAATGAAAATGTATAATCTCAGATTTTCTCTAGCTAGCATTGAAAAGGGCAACACATAACTTAAATCTACTGATCCTATTCTGTATTTTCTCAGGTTTTTATAGATATATATATATTTTTTTTCTCTATGTACAAAATAGCATACAATGGTATATTTTGACATAACAAAGTTTAATCTGGAATGTAGATTTGAAGATTAAATACATTCACGTTTGTATAACAGCTTACGATAAAGAAGGCAATAGCCATTCTCACTGTTCCCTTTTTAATGGGTGGCAATTTTGGGCAGCAACGACAAAATTGCCTGAAATTGCCTCGCATACGTGTTTGCAAATGAGAAAAGTTCATGGCGAAAAAGGCTATATTGGGTACATCTAAAAGATTCAAAATCTTGACGGTTTTTTGACCTCAGTTTCCAAAGGAACTCGGTCGAAAATTGAACATCTTGAAAACATCACGTTGAAGTTTCTAGTTCCCTAGTTTTAAACATCCTTTTCCCTTAAGGTTAATAATTACCTCTGCTTTTTTTGGTCATTTTAATAAAATATTTTGTGGTTTCCTTCGGTGTTTATTGCAAGTGACACTATTGTGGCATAGCGCTTTTTATGAGCATTCAAAAGGTTTATACACTCCTTCAGTTTATGTTACTAACACTGAAGTATTTTTACAATGACAAAGGTTTCACGCGCACCTTGAAAGTTGAAGGTTCGCCCTTAAAATTTATATTAACACTCAAGGCCTTGAAGTTCAGTGAAGAGTGCTTTAAGTCCTAGGAAAAGTTCTAAAATTTGAAGTAAAATGAACAAGCTACCTGGAAGTCGGTTTGACGAAAAAACTGGCTACGTAGTAAAAGAACCAAAAAGGACTTGAAATTGAATCTGTCAGGTATCCCTTAAACCTAATTTCATAGTGTTAAATTGGGGTACCTTTTTAACAGGTGGAGCCCTTGAAAAATAGTAATCGAGTCCTGGAATGTCCTTGAATAGTCTGAAAAGAGTACGAACCCTTATTTGACAGTAAATGTTTATACTCTTGGTGTTACAATGTTATGGCGCATATATGTTTCCTTTTGGAGTAAGAAGTATTATGCTCCTGAGAAGTTTCATTAGTTTGGGCTGAGCTGGTCTCTAGCTAACTGCTCCTATTATCATGAGTTAAGGAGGTTGTCTTGTACACTTTGCTTGCTAACTGCGTTGTATTGACTTGAACTCTTATTACTAGTATGTTTAGATTATGACTTGTGTTTACTGAACTTGTCACATTTGGACTTAGCTTTCCGCGAGTCTCTTAATAAAGAAATAGAAAAAAATGTACCGAGTGGACGTTTTGGGAGAACGAGAGATGCTGTGTGAACACGAGCCGACAGCTTTATCGAGTCAAGTTCTCCCGAAGTTCCACGAGTATCCCTACAACTTGATATAAACTCGGAAAACATGTTTTCTATTCCTTTAGAAAATTTCGCTACGAAAAAAAGGACAACAACTTGTTTACTTTAATCATCAAAATGTAAATTTTGCTCGCGTGATCATTACGTCAACAGCTCGTGCTATTGTGGTTCTGTGTCTACCGAGTTATAACAACACGATTTTAAACCAATCACAGACCGCGTGGAAGGCCATAGCCTCCATTAGTTCCTGTCGGAGAAAATGGAACATTCTTCCGGCCAATATCTTGTATCACGGTTTGCTTGATTGATTGATTAACATCCTCATAGTTCTTCCAAACGTGACATCTACCGTCACATTTCTCTCTAGAGATCTCTGGTTAGCGTGCAGAAACCTTAGTTGGCTATTACCACCCAGTAAACAAGATTAAACAACATAAACGCGGAAGGGAACAGAATTCTACAAAAGTTATTTATCACCATTCCTAAGTTTTCCTTTGTGATTTTCACTGGTAGTCCGCAAAGCTTCTTGGGAAAGCCCGGCTTCAGGATACTTCTTCTTTTGAGACCGGACACGCTACGAACTATGGGATACACGGCTCCCTGGGAATCTGCCACGTAGTAGGAAACGCGGCTACGAATCTCCGGTTCCTCGGGTAACTAAAAATATGAGAATAGCATACTGTTATACTGCCATTTAATTTCAATAACGCCGTGGTGATATGGCAGGGTACTCTCTGGTAAGATAAGTTGATTTTAATTTAATCTTCGCCAAAATCTTCGAATCCACTAATAGGTTGGGACCGTATCTGGTGAGATAATTCGCACAGTTATAGCTGTCGAAAAATCGAAAAGTCGCCAAAATCCTCAATTTCGCTACGTTAATTTGGCTTTCACAGTTTTGACTAAAATCCCCTAGAATCGTGAAATTCGTAAACATTCACTCATAACTTGAAATTTCTTCAAATCTCTCAATTTCGTTCCTGCTCGTATCTCTGGACATAAGTGGGCTTCTTGAACCAAGAATTTCACAAATCTGGCTCTCGTTTTCTTCCCAAGAACGGGGACGAGGGCCCAACTCGGGACTCACATATTATTCTTGCTCCAAGAGTGTCCTTAAACGAACGTTTCGCCTTACCAAACAAAGTAAGACATAAATTGCTGTTAATCTCGTCATTTTATCGCAACAGCAGCTTGAAATAAAAATTCCCATAAATACCTGCATCGAGGTTGCCTCAGCTGGGGGTTCAACGCTGACCGACCTCGGAGGGCGCTGTTGTTTGCCCAGTTGCCGATCAAATCGGAAAATCAACAGACACATGAGCAGCGTCGTGAATACGAAGATGAACGAAGTCATCAGATACCAGTCGATAGCCTTCGGGTAGCTGACTCGGGGCATGGTGCTGTTACTAGAGCCGAGTAAAAACACGATCGTGAGCACGGTCGTGATGCCGAGCGCTATTCGGTCGCCGATGCAGTCTCGGTCCATCCAGAACACGATCCAGCTCATGATGACCATAATGATGCACGGTACGTAGAAGTTAATGAGATAGTAACCAATACGCCGGCTGAATGTGAAAGTGACGATCATGTCGCGGTATTTACCTGAGAGTGAAACATGTATTACAAGTGTTACAAGCCACCAACGACAGGTCTTTTCAGAACTACCCTCACCCGGACGACGACTACTAGTACTCCTGATACTCCTGGGTTCAAACCATTTACTCAGGTTAGAATGGGCGACAGAATTTGTCACGTGGTACACCCCTATTGGCTAATGATCACGCATCAATACCCAATACAGTTGTACAAAATTTGCTTGTCTAAAGAAGCGTATTCTTCTTAAACTAAGAAACCACAGAGTGGAAAGTAACGAAGGACTTTCAGTTGAGTCGATTTAATAAACGCCATGTAATCTGCTAACCTTACGAGGACTGGGTTTTATACCTAGAATAATTATTTACAGGCAAGCAGATTTCATTATACTCAAGTGAGCTAATAACCTGAACTTTAAGGTAACAATTCAAAGCTTAACCGACAAATATATTTTTCGCTACCGTCAATCAAATGTTCGGCAGCTCCTCCCATCTTCCAACTACTGCCAAGCGCGCGGTAATCAAATCTTTGAGCACATTTCAGACAATGAAACAGTTCTCGGTAGTAGTCGGAAGCTGGGGGGAGCTGACGATAGCGAAAAACGCATTTGTCGGTTAAGCTTTGAATTTTAGAATCCGCATGTTATTAAAATTCGCAGTAAAACAAGTTATAACTTGAACTTAAGATGAGTAATATTAATCTTAACACTGGGGAATAGCCTCGGTGAATTCCGGCGACACTCGCACCTGTAGAACAGTTGCGGGATTTATTAAAAATCCAGAACGGTCAATACCTGCTACGTATTCCACATTCTCAATGCTGTACTCTGTCTTTGTCAAATCAAACTCAGCTAGCTCCATATTAAGGATGTTAACTGGGTCCTGTTTCCATCTGTATTCCACCATATCTCTGGTATAAGCAACTTAAAAAAAGTAGACAATACCTCTAAGTAGTTACCCATTCGCAACAAAGAGTACGTGAGACCTTGCCTAAAAGTTGAAAAAATCTCAGTTTTTTTTGTACATAATGAGACTCCGACGTACTGCTCAGCAGCTTGCAAACTATGATTTCATCCACAGAATGCGACTTAGAATCGCCTTGTACAACATAATAAACAGTACCACATGAAAGTACCGCTCAATAGCTTTCATTTGAATGGTCATACACTGGGGTTTTACCCTCAGACTTTAAGTTAGAACCACCTTGTACAGCATAATAAACAGTACCACATGAAAGTACTGCTCAACAGTTTTCATCTGAACGGTCACACACTGGGGTTTTGCCCTCAGACTTTAAAGTTAGAATTACTTTGTACAGCATGGATCTATTATAAATTGACCAAAGCAGTGCTTAGTTCTCATTGAACAAATCTCAACTGAAAAAAAGTCGTCGAGAGGAAGTGGCGGACCCAGACCCCCCTAGAACTGCCACTGAGAAGGCATCCTTTTTTATCATATCTATTCTAGATTTGAAAGAAGTTCGATTTCCCCGACTAGGTGATATAATTATAAAGTATTTCATTATACTTACAGCTTTCGAGAATAAGACTGCACTTCTGCACATCCGTTGGAAACTTTTGTAAATACATGCGACACGATGCAACAACAAATAATCTGGAAAAGGCAATAACATTTTACGTGATTATTCTACGAATCACATCGTTTGTTATTTTGATGCGTGCAGAGTAAGTTTACAAGCTTGACAAATTAACCCATCTATCGGTGCAGGATGGGACAGAGATAGAAAGTAAACACGGGCAACAATCTGAGCACTATGATTGGCTAATTAAACTTGTCAAACTAACCAGTAAGATAGAAGATCTTTGTTATTAAACCTCGATCACAGGCTCTCTCTCTCCTTTGCCCATTTGAGACAGCCTGGGATCTCGATTGTTTGCTGTTCAGCCAAACACCGCAACCTCGTCATTTGACGTACGTGACTTTCCCGCACTTGCGACCTGTTTATGTGCTTGTTTGTTTGTTTGATTGCCTTATTGCGTTATTAAAATCCACTAAAATATTTTATTACTGCAGCTAACCTTGCACTATAGTAGACTTCACCAAATCTTGATATCAGAGCGAGCTGATTATCCTCGTATAGCTTGTAGTCGTTGTTATTAGTGAAATACGTGTCTGGAAGCCATATTATCTGCAAGTCTTTGCCTTTTATAGGTAATGCTCCATCCAGACCATGTGCTAATCTTGTGTCAATCCATTCTTGACGCAAGAACATTGATGTGGTGAATTCCTGTGTTTAAGAAACAGTGTTTCATTTTGTTTAATTTGATGATAACTAAAATAATTGATTAACCTGATTGAAACAAGACTACTGAAAACTTATAACCCGGACTCTGACAGGCTGACTGTTTAACTGACTGACTGAATGACTAACTGAATAACTGACTGACTGACTGACTGACTGACTGACTGACTGACTGACTGACTGACTGACTGACTGACTGACTGACTGACCGACCGACTGACTGACTGACTGACTGACTGACTGGCCGGCTGGCTAGCTGACTGACTGACGGCATGACTGACTGACTGAATAACAGATTGACTGACTGCCTGCCTGCCTGCCTGCCTGCCTGCCTGCCTGCCTGCCTGCCTGCCTGACTGGCTGACTGCCTGACTGCCTGACTGACTGATGATGTGACTTACCAAGCTAGAAGACTTACCATATTTGATTCCTTTATATTTGTAAAAGATTGAATCGCCATACTGAGGTACACTTTAATGGGCTTTCCTAGCAGAAGAAAGATGTTCATGTTCATTCAAAATGTTATTGTCAGTAATAACGGTTTGCTAATTGTTTTATTATTATCATTATCATTATCATTATCATTATCATTACCATCATCATCATCATTATGATTATGATGATGATTATTATAGCCTTTTTAATCTTGTTAGTAATTATTGTGAAGTTTTAATAAAGTTTTTGATTATTATTACTATTATCATTATTATAATTATTATTATTATAATTATTATTATTATTATTATTAAATTCTTCCTTGAAAAAAAAGCTTACGACTGAAAATTTTTTCGTTGCATTTGCTGACTAAATCTTTTACTTTTGGTCTCTTTTTAGTTTCTTTCGAATCGTTTTTGTAAAATATATCTGACTATCAAAACCATGGTCTCGAGCAAATTCAAATAAAATGTCAAAAAAGGGCATTGTTTAATAGGTTGTATTTTCTCACCCTTTTACCATTTTTGGAACATTTTCCCCTAGAATTGCACATTAATATTTACCTCAGCCCCACAGGAAAGAGAATCGACCTCGAAAATTGGACATTAAGGATATTATTACTATGAGGATATTACACGTTTCCGAGACAATCTGTCGGCCCCTAACAGAAGATCGCAGCCTTTATAAACGAAATTACAGGTAATTTCGTCCTTTAGTGTCACGCAAGGGAGATCAATAGCGTTACCTTTTCCTTCACCCGGTCTGGCATTTGTATCATAATTTTGTTCTCTAAGGAGTTCCTTTAAAATGGCTGTAGCGTTGGCAATTTCTGTCCTGTCCATGTTGGCTTCTTCTTTACTGTTTTGAAAGCAAAGATAAGTAAAATTACTATTTTTTGAGGGCGTCGGGAGGGGGAGGGTGTGGTTTGTGCAATGTTCTGACGCATGGAGTTTTTCTCTCCTTCAGTTGCGTATGATATTTTTTTTAGGTAGGCAAAAGAGAGTAAAAGCAATTGCTCGATTTTTGACTCATAGTTCCCCTTCCATGAGTATTTTTCAGCAGTTTCTGCTGTGCAGGGATATTTTTGAACAATGATTTCTTGCTTTTTCAGTGTGCTGGATAACTTGCAAGCGCAGTGGCCTTATTATAGTGCATTGGACTGTCCAACTTTCTTGATTGAGTAGGTTCAAAGGGTCTTCAAAGACTGGCGAGATCTTAGAAATGCGTTCTTCAAAATAGCGTTAGTCTCACATTACCTCTCTCCACCCATGTGGGTACCGGTGACGTAATGCTTCGGGGTTGTGGAGGGGGGTGGGGGCAGGGTGGCCCGCAATGGACTGGCATCCCATCCAGCGGGAATAGCATTTTTAGTACTTACTTCACGTATCAGAAACTGATAAACTATCCGCCTCCTGCGATCTTTAGCCTGTAATCAATGGCTTTAAATCTGCCTTACACGTACTTTTAACCGTTGTTGTTCAACGAGCTAGTCACGGTTTGTGCATGCTGAAAAGTTGAGCCTACATTTTTCAAGTTCTTCATTTGTAATCCTTGTTAATCTTCTCCACTCTTGACCATTCTCGTTCCTTTATGGTTTCTTAGTTTCTCTTTGGTGTTTTTCTCCCTTTGTAAACTAATGTAACGTGCTGTCATGAACAAAATTAAGTTAATCTTTTATTTTCAAAATCTTCCCCTAATCCGACATTGTGCCGGCATAATCAAATTAGAGAATTTAAATTGTTTGCACAAAGAAACGCTCAGTGTATAAAATTTCTCTTCATTGTATTAAATTCTCTTATTTTATTACGCCAAGGTACTGTTAAATCAAACCATGATAACTTAGTTGACCATTTCGTCAATTCTCTTTAGCTGTCCTCTTTAATGTAATGCTATTATCAAAAGAAAGTTAGATGTTGATCACACTCACCAACTTCCAAAGTCTTCCATGCTAAGCAGCAACATTAAGCATCCTCTTACAAAGTCACCGGTATTCATTCTACGGTGACAGAAACGGGTACATTTAATTAGCCAAGAACCAAAGGATGGTCCCCCGCAGGGGTAGGGGACCGGAGGTACCCCCTTATATATGGGCTATATGGGTTTCTGCCGTTTCAAAGGATATGATTTTTGAGCTGTTTTGAGTATTGATTTTGGCCCGGCTTTGGTCCCAAATAGGGTACGGTTTTTGCAGTCTAGTCTTGAATTAGGTATGTTTTATTAGGAGAAGCTACTTTTTTATCATCATAAGATCATCAACAAAAAGCCCTTCACAATGTCATGAACATCGGTCTAAACTAAGAAGCTAGTGGGGGCTAGTCTCAGAAATGGGGAAAAAAATTGGAAGATACTCATCCAAAGATACCCTCAGAATTCCTGATTTCGGATATATGTAAACATCAGAAACTTCCAAATTTAGATATTCCACTCGTGGAAGATACACCCAGGGTTTTTGATTTCGGGTCAACATCGCAAAATTCCAGATTTGGATATGCAATTCATTCAGTATGACTGAAAATTACTTAATTGGAATTGGCTTAAAGCAGACCAATAATTTTGCAAATTAACAAGCATCTGTTTGTAAGTTTCTTAGTAATATAATAAACGGGTGATCGTGAAAGCTCGAGCAGTTAAGAATTTACACTACCAGAATTCTTGGTTTTCACGTGACGTCATCAATATTCTAAAATCGCTGAGCCCCTGAGTTTTCAGCTTTCTTTGGTAATTGAACATCCTAAATACATTTCCTTTTGAAGGTTTTCAGTTTGATAGAAACCTTCGTTTTTATAGTAGGGCTTTGAAATTCGGTGTTTTCACGCCACAGGACATGAAGATGGCCGACAGAATGTGTCACGTATGTTTGAAAAAATTACCCATTCAGTGATTTTTAGCAATCTAAACTGTTGAGGTATTGTGAAAAGTGTTTATGTGAATATATGCTAGTTCAAAGGGGCGAACGGATCGATTTTTATAGCAGAAGTGAATTCCAGATGTTTTCATTGATTTCCGGCCGCCATTACTGTGTCCCTCTCCAGGACACAACTATGGCGTTTCCATACTGAGCTCTATAAATTTTTGAAAAACATTTTGACGGCTAACTTGAGTACGAAAAATCGCCAAGACCTGAGACTCGGCAAAGTAGATAAGCTACAAATCTCCTATAATGTCACCAATTCTTGACTGTTTTTATTCAATAGTTTTGATTTATGACATCAGCGAGACTATGTGGGGTGTGATAAATTTGACACCAAGTCGGCAATGGTGTCAACAGTCAATTTAAAATGAGCCAATAAGAGCTGCAAGTAAAGGTATCTGGGTGGTGATAAGCGGGCAAACCCCGCCAAAGCACGAGACGGTTGGGCTTAAGCTCTAAATCTGATTGGCTAAGAGTATATTTGTTTTGACTTATTGCTGCATGCATGTGTTACCAACGGTGTAATGTCTTACAATGACGTCACAGGGCCAGCTACTGAATTTGAAATAACAATCAGGCATCAGGCAACTCGAATCAAACTAAGGCCACAAAAATACCGATGTCTTTCTTTAGATGAGTATTAGCTGTTACAGATCTTGACTTTCAGGAAACAATTCTCAAGAAAACTTATTGAATATTGTTTATTTAACTATAGTCCTTCGCACTTGATTAAGATAAGCCCTAAAAAACCCTAAACTATCGCAGAAATCGCCCCACTGTAAACATCAGCCGTAGGAAAATTATCTGTGTAAAGTTTTATAACGATAAAGCAAAACCTATTCATGTTCCATCGTTTCTACCTTGGACCCAGAAATTTAAAGATTGGTCAATAAGATCTTTAGAAACTTGAAAATACTGCAGATCGCACGTAAGCGGGCCGAACCGGGAATTATAGACCGCTCGTTTAGCCTATCAAATTAACGCGAAAGGTTTGCAACGCGCGGAGCAGAAAAATAATAATTTAACTCATGGAGTTTAGCATCAATATTTCACGCTTATTTTGAATTTCAGCCGCGAACCTTAGCTTTGACACAATTACTCAAGAAAAAAACTCTGAACGAGGTACAAATATAAACAAAAATTATCTGATGTGGCCGTATATAATGTAATTCTGTTTTTCCTTGAATCAGACTGTAATGTTATGCACAGTCTACGCCTTAGATAATACCTAACTGTTCAAATTTGGCCTCGTTATTTTAGCAATCAAAGCAATCTTATCTTAATAACTGTTCCATAACGTTTATTTAGACTACTTAGCGCAGTGGCGTATTCCGCAATCTGATTGTGCAACTGGAAATGCGTCTTCGTTAGTTGTAATAATAAAATGTTTGGGAAGGGCTCTGTGGAATTCACGTCTCCAATTTGTCTACAGGAATTTGAACTTTATCTACAAAAGTTTTTATTCTGTCGAGAGAAAGAGCAAAACATATGTGAAGACTTCCTGCTTGCTGAAAATGACGTTTAGAAGATGTAATAAAATCCAAACTTTGCACTTCTATATTTTAAACACCGGCTCTAATTTTATATCATACATTATTTGTGGTCTTACTAAAAGCGATACAGAAACGATTTCGGCATGCATAAGCCTTAATACATGGCGAAATTTTCAATATTGTCGCTAGCAAAATTTTAAACAACCATTCTACTGATATTTGTACCAAAGAAATTCGTTTCGCACGCTACAATTTCAAATGTTAAGTAAACGAAATTCCTTTTTGATTTTTTTTTTAAAGATTACACTATATTGTAATGTTACTACAACTAGCGAACTCCATAATGCTTAAAAAATTAACGAGAAGTAAGAGAATATTTTTTGTGTTTGAAGTTTAAGGTATCTTTTTTGGCTAAACTTAGTTCGTGAACAAAATGGTTAGAAGGTTTGACTTTATACTTGATAGTATTGGTTATAAATTCTGTATTTACAAAGCTTCAGATATCAACAGACTTGTCTTACCTTTTGCTGTACAATATCGGAGCGAACCACGCAACTTCCCTAGCAAAATAACTCCCTTAAGTGATGCATCTCAAATTTAAATTATGATCTTGTCTTTGCCGTCGGGTTTATCAGCGAAATCGCGGCTTATGGCTAAAATACGTTCATAACTTCTATTCAAGAAATATGGCGTTCATTTTGAGCGTATACTAAATGAATACAGATAAAACGTAAACTATTAGGTTCATTTCGCATCAGTTAAATAATTTGACAAATAAATTAACAGGGAAGCAATGAAGAAAAGAGATAACCAGAATTTACATAAGTTCTTTAACCAAAGTTATTAAATATCCGCATTTCATAAGGACCTCTCCTTGATCCAATTCAACGTAATAAAATATTTATCGTCTAAGGTAAGAATGGCCTTAAATACTTTCCGCCAGTAGAAATAACTGCTTATTTTATAGTTATCTGCATGCCACATCAGAAAAAAAACTTATCAGGTGTGACATGCGAGTTGTGAATTTAGTTTTGTCCTACGACCAAATATAATCCAATATTTTTAATAAGGAAATTTTTGCATAGAAATATCCTGATGAATACCATGAAATAACGTTGCACCTCTTAAGCAGTATTTCCCGGTAAGTAAGTTCAGAAAGTTACACATGCCGCCTTGCGTCGCATTTTTCACTGAAGCTTTCTTTCTTTAGATTTTTCTAGGTAGCATCTTTAGCGGAACCTTTAGTTATTGCATGGATTTCGAACAAACAAAACATGACAAATGAGATTCTTCGTTAGTGGAATTCACACTAAGCGCAATGGGACGCTTAAAGTTCCTTGCAAGGATGAGAAATTATTTACCAACAGTGCGAAATTAAAAAATGTATTTGGCAGTTCCTTCAGTTAATATAAAGGCGGAAGAAGTAGGCTTGTAGACTTATTCTGCATTAAATAATTACGATATACACTTAAAGTCATCCAAAGAGAATTTTTGCGTTCTGGTTCCTGAAAGGATATACGTCATTTAAAAGAACTCGAGGAGCTGATGACATCAGCGAAAAAAAAGGTTTTTAATTGTGGTTGTTGTGGTCACTGTGCGCGCTATAAAAGGTAAAACGTTATACTATGTAACTTTTGCAAGGAAGAATGGCTTTTTCTAGGCCATGCCGAGATAAACATAAAATCGTTGACGCTTAAAGCGGTTTCTGGGAAAGGACAAGGTTCCGGGGTGAAGGGGGCGGGGAGGGGAGGGACGAGACTCTACAAATTTTTATAGGGGAAGGCACTCTAAAAGTTTAAACGTTATTCTTTGTAACTTCTGCAAGGAAGAATGGCTTTTCTAGACTATGGACGTAAACATAAAATCGCTGACGCTAACAGCGGTTTCTGGGAGGCGCCAAGGCTCCGGGTGGGAGGGGACTCTACAAAGTTTTATCGGTGAAGGCTCCTACTCTTAATCCTTTTGTAGGCTGTTTTATATATATAAAAACGTCTAATTTTGGAGCTGAGGCTGAACTTTTTTTATCCTTTTTTACCTTGATAATACTTCAGACTTTGTATCACCTGGTGACTTTGTACATGTGAAAGTTATTTCGGAACAGGTAGAAATAAGAACTGCTGATTATTACCGGAGGAGATTTGTCTCATGCAATAACAAAGCCATTGTTAATGTTATACAAACTGGCATGCCCTTAAATATTCGGGTCTTATGCTGTCATCTACATACAGATAAGCAAAATAAAAACGTTCTTAATTGACTCTCAACCTGAGGAATGTTCTTAATACGTTCTAAGAATTTGTTAATCACTGCTTCGACGTTCTTATAAAAAAGATTGTATACCATTTTGACAGGAAAGGTACTCTCATTTATCTTTAATTGACAAAAGGAACCTATTTAAGGCCGAGCCTGTCCCCGGACCACGGCTTTACGATAAGCAAAATGTACTGGTTTTTTT
>CM042757.1:9249814-9289814 GCA_022496165.2 Catalaphyllia jardinei | reverse complement strand
AATTGGCCCCAGTTTATGAAAGTGGTCTATGATTCTCTTTCTTACTCTCCTTAATAACGTCAAGTTTGTCTAGTATTCCTTTTGAGAGTTTCAGAACACAGCCAGTGAATGTATCGTTATTGTCTTTGGAGATCATATTTACTGGTATGGTTGTCTTCTGGATCCACTTGTCCTCTGTAGGGTTATAGCATTCAACCTTCAAGTAACTTCGCCCATCGTCATATGGGCTGGCATATGTGCCACCCAGCACATAGAGTGTTCCCTTAAAACACACCATACTGCCAATGCTGTGTACACCATTTAAACGTCCAATAGCCTGCCATTCGTTTGTTGAAACATTGTACATCTCACATAACCACGGACGTGGCTCCCCTCCAGCCACAAAAATGTTTCCACTGGTTGTTGCACCAAAAGCACACCCTCTCTCTTGCTTCATGTCGGCGATTGTCTCCCATTTGTTTTCCACAGTATCAAATCTCTCAGCTTTCGCAACGTAATTACCATTACTTGACCTCCCGCCACAAACATACAGATGGTTGCCAGCCGCAACAACACAAGACTCTTCCCTGCAACCGTCATGAGATGATGAAACCATCTGCCATGAACACTGCTCAACGTCGTATGTTTTGATACTGGATGTTTCCTTTGATGGAGAGACCTTTAAAGCGTAGATCTGGCCTCTAACGACAGCCACCTTGGTAGAACTATTGGTGGATATGTCCAAAGTAGACCAGCAATTAAAAACGGGATCATACCTTTCTGCCTTACCAGTCCGTGGTAAGGCGTACAACTGATCACGGTAGCTCATCATCTGGGTATTTGAGTTTATCTTCCCCGACAGCCCGTCGGCTAAACGCTTCCACTCGTCTTTCTCAGGAAAATAGCACAAAGTGTATTTCCCTCCACAACAAACGATGGCGCGGGTTTCGAACCCTTTTCTCGGCGACTGCAGAAGATTTTCTGCCACTGGAAAAGCCATCACCTTTATAGCATCTAAGACCAGCCATAAACAACGAGAATTGCCTTGCACGAGTTCATTATTTGTCACGACATCGATTAAAAAGTCACGCGATAGGGAAGCCAGCCGCACGTGACCAAACAACTTTTCAAACGATTCTTTTCGCTCGCTGTTGTTTTGTTCGATCCATTTTAATACGATTTTAAATACATCTGCCTCGGCGACAACTGAAATTTCGTCACTCGAAATCCACCTCTCGACCTCCTTAGCTTCCAAATTTAAGAATTCATCCATTTTTGCCACAGATGCAAAGTTCGCGTGGATGAACTTTGTGGTGTTGGTGATCAGTTCGTCGCACTGGTACATCTCAGCGAAATAAAAATATGAAATGCAATTTGATTCAGACATCTGTTCTTCTAGAAATCGCCCGGAAACTGTTTTCAACCCCGGAATGAGAAGATAATTCGCTGCAGCGATAAGATCCTCAACATTCTCTTGAGTTACCTCGACACTTCCTGTGTAGACGAACTCCAAAACATCTTCCATTACAACACCCGAGATCTCTTCAAACCGAACAATCCCTTCTCGATTCTCTTTCATGTCGCTCTGAAGAAGCTTGAAGAAGAATGGGCTTGCTGCAGAAAGCACATTTCTATGAGCTTTGAATTCTTTCTCATCTTTCGTCACCAAAGTTACGTCGCATAAATGATCTTGTCTTCGCAGCATGTTAAGTCGCTTCACTAATTCCACACAGAAATCAACTTGTTGTGCATCAGTGATTGGCGGTAGATCTTCCATATTCCAGAATTGTAAAACAAATTAGTTTTCAGAAAAACAAATTCCTTTAAAACCGTTTAGATGGTCTCAAACCGCTCAGCGAAATGCAATTAAAAGCGAAACACATTTATCCTTCGAGGAAGTAAAAGACGACGCTGGGAGTGAGATGACGTCATCGCGTAAGGAAAAAAAATGACTGGACAAGACAGGACTTGACAAACCCCGACAAGCAAACACGGACTTCTAAAACGAAGACAACTAAAATGCGGACTACAGAAAGCAAACCTGTAAAACGCGAACTTGTGAAAAGGAAGTCTTGTAAGATAAAACGATGATAAGTCAAAGACTACTACAAGGCTGATACAACGTTGTATATTTGAAACAATATTTCAGCTGGCCAGACCAGCCTGCTTCAGGCTTAAATGTTGCTAAAATATAAAAATAAAAATTACAATATTATATAGTGGTGGATTTCATAACACGTATTTCGAAACTAAAAGGAGTGGCAGAAATGACGAACAAAACAAACTAGATACAGACTGAATATGTTCGGCAACAGTGATGGGTTTGGATCAGCCCCATCAACTATCACCTTATAGAAATCTCGAGCTCTTAATCTAATTGTTAAATAGAAACACGAGTGAAAGTTTGGGAGAACGAGAAATGCTGTTGGAACACGAGAGGCAGGCGAGTGTTTCCACAGCCTTTTCGAGTTCTCCCAAACTTTCACGAGTGTTTCTATGACTCGATAGAGACACGGAGTACATGTTTTCTATTTCTTTAAGAAAACACCGCGACGAGAAAAAGGAAAACAACTTCCCTAATATTGATTATCAAAATGTAAATTCTCTTTGCTCGCGCTATCATTACGTAAACAGCTCGTGCTTGTTCTGTGTCTATCAAATTTTGGTAGAATTCTACTAGTATACAATCTAGTATACTAATGCAAATGCTGTTACCTGATTAGCTGAGTCATTGCATACTATCAGCCATCAGTGTGCAGTGGCTGGAGCTCGTCCACGAAATGGCGACTTTTTTTCGTTTTGCCAAAGTTTTGGAGGAAAATTTTGATGAAAATGGATAATTAAATTCCTGAGAAGATTTAACGAAGGACAGTTACGGTATACGGTTTCTTAACTTTTAAAAAGTTGAAACTATTGAAAAAAATGATGCGCGCCCGTATGCAACTTAAATTTTGAATGCCAATTTAATCCGAGAGATATTTTTAAGGCACCAAGTTTAATAATACGTTGACAAATATAATTGGAAACTGTTATTTTAAAGTAAATTTTAGTAAGAATTCTACTAAAACAATTGGATTATTCGCTCTCGATTTCTATGAGGTGATAGTTGATGAGGGCGAATCTCGAGCTCATAATCTAATTGTTAAATAGAATGTCTTTGGGCGACTATTTAACAATTAGACCCATGAGGCGAAGCCAAATGTATGGGCTATTGACACGTGGCCCTTTCGGGCTATGGGTCTAATTATTTTAGTATCACCCAACTAGTCGGACAGAAAAGACAATAATAAAGTTAGCAAATACAAGTTGAAGTGACACTATAAACAGACGTTAGTGTCACTCAACTAGTCGACTAATGCAAACCCTGCATTTTGATTGGCTACGCTACTAGGGACCGTAATAGTCACTGAGTAGCGTAATTCGCCGGTTTTTCTTTCGTTTTTTCCCAAATAAATATATCTTCAACTTGCATTTGTTAAATTACTTATTGACGTTTCTGTCCGACTAGTTGGGTGATACTAAAACAATAAGACCCCTCGCCCTGGCTTCGCCTCATGGCCTATTGACCCGTAGCCCTTTCGGGCTACGAGTCTAATTGTTAAATGGATGTACGCGGGAGGTTGCTAAGCACGAAAGAAGCGTAAGAGTCGCACGAGGCAATAGCCGAGTGCAACTCTAGCTTCTTGAGTGCTTAGCAAACCTCCCAAGTGCATCCATAACTCAATAGTACACGCTATGGCGTTTACCATTTGTTTTACAACATAACATTGAGACATTGGAACAACGGAAGTCTTTTAGAGTCCATACCACGTTGTTCGCGTCAATGTGTCACGCAATGCCTTTTTCAGCTCGCCCTCATTTTCTTTGACGTTGATATTGTGGTAAAAAAAAAAATCAAAATGTGGTTTATCGTGACCTGTATTCTTACGGACAACGAGTACGTGTCATTACCCGTTTCCCAAACATTTTTTTCGTATTGTTTCTGCATATTAAGCGAGTTTCTAAAAGTTTTTTTGTAATTGAATTGCCGTTTTTATTCGCTAAGATCTGGTATTGATATGTTTTTAGCTGGAATTGTGACGTGCGCTTTTGGCGCGCAAAGCAGTAATTTACCACAAATTCAGAGCTTACCTGTTCATTAAGCATAGTTTGCTCGTTATTTCCACCGATATTCAGCGCTAGTTCGAGGAATATTTGTGCCCGCCTGGTAGGAGATTTGGCATCATTAAGCCTTTGACCCTCGATGAGTCACCAGCATGCCTCAAAGAACCGAGGTGTGTTTTTGTTCTGAGATCATGGTTTAACCTAGCCATTGATCGAGGAGCAAGTGGGCCAGGCGGTAGAGTCTAGGAACGCTTCTGTTTCCAAAAGCATTTGTCATGGACTTAGGGCTCATTTGCTAAAGTTCGGCGTGTGTCAGTTTTGGAAATTAGAACTGCTTTCTAGACTCTCATATTTTCTTGAAATTTATTATTTTCTTGAAATCAGCCATCTAGCATGGTTCGCTGCCAAAATTTCTGGGATATCCCATAATAATCTTTCATACGCAAAGACCGTGACTATTGTGTGTGTGTGTGTGACATATAACGTGACTCGAACACGGTCGGGAACTGGTGAGAAAGGCGGCCAGGCAGCAAAGTCCTTGAAGTTGAAAAGTTAATTTAAACAGATTCAAAGCCGTTTCTACGGGCCAAAAAAGAACGCAGGTCGGTTAAATTGGCAAGTAAGCGTTCCGTGAGTGTGTATGGGGGATTTCCAAGCAGATGATTACTTTGATTGTGATAGGATCGAGCCCGCCGCGAAGAAAAAAAGACAAAGAACGCCTGATCGCAGGTTAGGAAGAAGAAAACTTCAGCTCAAATGTAAGTTTTGCTTTGTATTTCAGCGTTCTTTTGCTGATAAATTTTCCGTTTCATGCGCTTTTTTTCGGCATGAGCAGCATGTTAGCTTAAGGCTTCCTCTTTCTGTGTTGTCAGAACCAATCATTTCACGGAACAAGCCGTTTTGTACCCCCAAAAAAGTAATTTCTCGAAGAAACATTTAAATCGATCATTGACGTAGCCGATTTGCAAAAACTTTCAACCTCTCTCTCTGGGCACTACTCATTGACTTGATTTAGGTATCGATTCATGCAATAGATTTCAAAAGTCGAGATTGTTTTCCCTGGCCAAACACTACGCTAACCCTAGAGTGTCCTGACCTTAACTCTAACCTAATCTAAAGCGCTAGCGCTAACACTAAGGGCTAGTCCTAACCCTAAGCAATAAACCTAACCCAGAGCGCTAGCTCTAACCCTAAGCAATAACCAAAACACTGAACGTTAACTCTAACCTCGACCCGTAACCCTTACCCCAAACGCTAGCCCCTAACCTTGTTCCGTAAACCTAACCTTCAAGGCTAATCCTAGTTTCGAGCGGTAACCCTAACCCCAACTCTAATAAAACTGGGAACTCTTAACCCTAGGAGTTAAAGTCAGCATTTGAAAAAACTTAAAACAAAAACAACGCTAATAGCAGTTGCAAAAGACGCGGACTGTGACATGCAAGTGTTTTTGCATACTTTATTTCTGGAATACGCAACAGAAACGAGGGGAAATAAGTGCAAGGCAGTTTTCTACAGGTATAAACAAGTCAGCATGCAAAGTTCTTTCGATTTTAGCAAAAAATCTAGGGGACGTTCTTGCCCTTAGCCTTTCATTTAAACAAACGTTTTGGTCCCCTTCAGCCTATCGAGCCCCCTTGAGATGCGTGTTCATTGGGGCCAGTTACTCCGGTACAACAGTGAGTACTGCCCTTGCAAACACCCCCTTGTCTGGTGATCTCATCATGCAGGTAAAGGCGCTTGAAAGTCTCTGAAGAGAACCAATCCGCTGCTACCAGAATAGTATCCAAATGGACACCCGCTCGTGCAGCTGCAGACGTAGAGGCACTCCTAGTGGAGTGACTAGTAAAGTGACAAGGAATCCCGGCTGGTTGCAAAGCTTTTCTCTGCCATCTAGACATAGTCTGACTTGAGATGGGTTTAAACGGTCTGACAAATGAAATCAGGAGGAGAGAAGATTACTGTTTGGTCTCCGTCCTGGATCGATACTCCTGTAAAGTTTTAAATAAGCAAATCTTACGATTATTTGAGAAAGCAGGCAGATACATTTTCCTACCAGGGTGACCAGGTCTTAACATATTAGTGTGTTCAGCCAAAGAGAATTCCCGGGAATCGCTCTTGATGGAGACAAAGTCCAGATCTAGCTCAATCGATTCATGTGCCCATGCAGATGAAGTCAAAGCCAGTAATGCTGCTAATGTAAAGGATAGCTTCTTAAGTGTAAGGCCAGCAGGTGGATCCAGGGTCACGAGAAACTCGAGAAAGCGCCTTAACATCCCAGGTTGAGCTCAATCGAGGGGTTGGTGGCTTCAAGCGAAAAATTCTCTTCATAAAACGAGACACCAATGGAAGGTCTCCAAGCTTAGTCTGACCCACGTGCAGGCAGATGTCCATGTGAAATAGCGGACTTACAGACTGCAAGAGTTCTATATTCTAGTGACTGATTTGTCACTGTCTCCGTCAAGAAAGTCAACACATCTGTGCCCGGTGCTGAGAAGGGGCACAGGCCTCTGGAAGAACACCAATTGGACCATGCCCGCCAAGGACCCTGCTAAAGCTTCTTGGTTGACTGTCACCATAACGCTAGGAGAATGGTAGTCATCTCTTTAGGGAAACCTGCCGCTTGGTAGGCTGACCCGATACCGGCCATACAGTCAGATTGGCCGTTTTTATACTAGGGACGCATTATCCGTCTGGACAAACTTGGACAAACATTTGTAGCTTGTCTGGTTATGCGTCTCCAGCATAAAGACGGGCACAAGACGAACTATGCGTCTAGACGAACTATCCTTGGTTATGCGTCGTGAACGACGCATTACGAAAGAAAGTTCGACTGGACGCACAATTCGTCTATGTGTGTTAAGACGGGCATCAGACGAATAAAGTAAAAAAAAAAAATACACCGCGCTATGAAATAAATTCCACAATTTTTTAAAACCCTACAGTCATGTGTGGATTCTGGAGCACCCACTGCAGCCCACATAAAACGCTTATTGTAACTAATGAATCCCATGTTTGTCACAGAATATCTTTTGTTGTAACTATAAAAGTTCTTTAGTTTAGTGCTGACGTAAACATGAATCCATCCCATACCCCTACACGAGGAAACTCCCAATTTGCCAGAACATTTTCCAGTTCTTGCAGATTTCTTGGCGGGTAAACGAGTCTGTCATACAAACATCCCGAAATGGCCTTACATACGCCTTGAAAAAGGATGTGAGCAGTTGATTCTGCAACCGCAAAGAGATCTCCAATGGTCAAAAACGTACACCCATGCTCCTTCTTGATAAGGTCTTTAGCTTAGCCCAGAATAAATTCAAACGTGTCTCGAGACACCCTCAGCCTTTTCTTGAAAGAGGCTTCGTCCCAGTTTTGGTATCCGTTCGTCCACCAATCGACCTCGTTCGTTTCTGTTGCTTTTTGTAATCACGATTGCTGACATAACAGCGGGTTCTGAAGCTTCAATTTCGAAATCCGTTTTTCTAACGAAACGTTTCCTTGCCACTTCCTCGTTTATTTTATATTGGAGACTTAAAAACTCTTGTTCTGCTCTTCTTTTACGGGAAAAAGTTGTAACAGGGCCGCCATCTTTAATTTTACCGCCAAAAACACTCTAGTCCCCATTCCGTTTTCTTTCGCCGCGCGTAATAGTTCGCATTGTTCGTCTGTCGAAATTCGTCTTGTTATTCGTCCCGTCTTTACACTAGACGCATAACATGAGAGACACATCCGTCTGGACGTATAATGCGTCCTCTAGTATAAAAACGGCCATCGAGAGACCGCCACAGAGGGTCAACTGCCTCTTGGTCGAAAGGCAGACACAGCAGTGACTTCTCCTTGGGAAGTGGGTACCTTTGAGCATCAGTTGAATATGAGCGTACCATGGTTGCCATATCAAGCTTTATGTTAAATCTTTGGTCGGCAGTGTTATGGATAAACTTCCTTTTATGGGCAGTTTTTATTGTTTGCAGCTTTGAGGCGCTTTTGTTTCTAGAACAAAAGGTTGAAAGGACCGACGCATAGCAAATTTCCGAGCGCGAGATTCAAAATCTTCGTTCACGGCCGGATGTTAACAATATCACCCTTCCCGGAGTGGGGTAGGGCAATGTTGATCAGAACAACGACAATTTGACTGGGGGACGGAAGGGAAAATTTGTTACCTGATTCAAGATGCTAAAAGGGCTACGGTTTATATTCTAAAATACAAATGGAAAAGCGCAAAACAAGACAAGCAAAGCCAGCCATCGGATAATGAACTGAAAAGTGATAGAAGTAAAAGGTATTTTTTTCTGGTTTGTTTAATGCTCTGCAATAGTCCAGGTGCTACTAAAGCCAAAGGCGCTGCGAGGAAAGTGGTCTATAGCTACCTGCAGAGAAGAACTACCGTTTATTGTTACTGCCACTATCAATTATGTTCGAAATATCAGTAAACTGTTAGGAGTATTAAATTGTCATTAAAAGTATAAGAAAACAAAAGCGTCTTTCGTGTTGCTTAAAAACATAATTGTTGCGCTATTACCGCTGTTACTCCCCCAATTCGATTTTAAGCTGAAAGGATCTCTTTGCAAACATAAATTGCAGATTACACTGATCATCAATCTCAAAAATTGTAACAAGATTCTTGACGAATGTAGTTACGAACCCCTTTTAGTGCAGTAGTTCCACTAGAGTATTTATTTCTTGAACGCTTTCATGGCCGTTGTGGTCATTTGTTTTCTCGTCTTTGTCTCTTAATCGTTAACAAACCATTAACTGACAAAAACTACTTAACTTTCCACTGATGTAGCTAGAAGCGCGTACCGCCAACCTTGATCAGGTCTTGTGCGCAGCATGAATGAAGTTGTAATGAAGACCTCGCTTCAGCTTCTTCTGCGAATTGCCTCTAGCGAAAAGTTACCGACCTATAACATTTTTTAAGCGCGACTGAGCGTCTTTGAAATTCGCGCATAGTTGATTTCATTGTTTTCTTGTTGTCATGAATGGTCGTTGAGTACTAGTTATGCTAATGAGTAAATGGATAAAGAGACGCGCGCACTGGACAACAATCATTCTGCTATTGTCACTTGACAAGAACCATTTCTCTCGCCTAATCGGAAGATCGAGATCGTCGAGAAAGTAGTTTTCTACAAAATGTTTTCGAAGTTTAAGATAGAGAAGGCGCCAAACGTCCTCTACAAACGTGGGCCGAGGCATTTTGAGGCAGAGTAGTCTGTTATCTCTTTGCCACTCCTTGAGGTGTACGACCAGCAAATTCGCCATCTGCGTGCTGAGAATGAGCAGCTACGGGCGATCGAATCGGCAGTGAGAATAACTGAAGTTTTCCAGCTTCGCCAAGAACTTCAGCTTCTAAGAGACGAAGTTGCTCAAAGTCGCCTTGTAGTTAACTCTGTGTGAGAGCGTATGAAATAAAACATTTAATGCAGGCGATATATCGTAAAGACAAAACAGTTTCATTACTTTTTTGCCAGAGTCCACTGCAATTATGGACTTAAATTCAAACCCAAATAATTTTTTTTATTGCTTTTGATTCGCTTTGCCGCAAGTAGTTGGCATAAAAAAGCTACGTAGCCATATGATGTGATATGTGCCATCACTGTCCAAGCTGAAAGGTTGTGCGGTGTGCCCACGGTGCAACGACTACTTTCAGCGGGCTTTCAGATGAAACCGCTGGAAAAAAATATGGCTGAAAACATGGCGATACACGTAGTGACTCGTAGTGACTGTTGTGTACATGATGATATTTCTGTCATTTAATCCTCATCGCCACATTTCTTTTCTTCTTTCCGACCATAGATAATAATTTAGTTTGCGATTTTTTTGTTGATTAACGTAGTTTACCTGATTTTACTGGTGTACACCGTAGACGTCTTTTTTCCTCTTCCGACGCTACGTAATCGTAATTAAGCGTATTTAGATGCTCCGTTTCTTTTTCACAGGTTAAATTTGATGTAAGCGGCCGTGAACTATTGATGCCACTATCTAAAGACCAACATGATGGCGATGACGATGAGGGCTACTCTCACGAGGTCGTACAAAGGATATTGGCGGCGAAGGATGAAGGACTTGTGAGTAACAAGGCATATCACGAACTGAGGATGGCACTCCCTGAGAAGGTTCGAAGTCATGCCCCGCCACTGACCGCAATCAAACAGGAAAGGAGGTCCCAAAATAAGGAAATCGAAGTTGTTCAAATCCCGGAGGTAAATTTATTGTTAGAGAACACGACCATTCATATCCCATCTTTTAGCATTGTGCTGAGCAAAACTTAAGCTTTTCATCAAAAGTTTAGGTGTCACAGCTGTGGATGGGGATGGTGCTGAAAAACATTCAAAACCCATGCAATGTTTTTCACAGTTTCCCATGCATGCTTGTTGGCCAAATCGACTAACGATGATTTCCAGGCATCACAAGTGGCACTTTCATACCAGGCCTGTAGTAGAGATTTGTAAAGTGATTGGGCCCAAAGTTGCACTGAGCCTGTATATTATGGTGGGCCGAAGGCCATTTTAGTAGGGGGGTCTGGGAGCATTCTGCACCGGAAAGTTTGAGCGTCGTGGATCCACAGCTACTTTGACAATGTTATGACGAAATTAATTGTTGATAATGGATTGAAAAGCAAACGATCAGAAGTCAACACCTTAGAGGTTTCATGGTCCACGAAGCCTTGTGAAGTGCACGCAAAGTATGCCAGTCAACAGAGAGTCTTTAAACTGCGTGATCTGGTCCCCCTTAACTATGCACCAGTGCTATTTAAGTTTATTATGACTTGTAGTGTTCAATACATGTGTGACTGTGGCAAGCATAATTATTTAACACAACATGTGTGTCTGTGGCGGTCATAACAATTAAAAACAGTCTGGGGCTACAAGTAGGGCGGTTGCTTTGTCGCTTCTCACTTTCTGAAGAATTCTAGGCGATAGCACCACTTGTGTGTGAACGAAACTCTTCCATTAGCTCCAGTCCTGTGTAAAGGTATCCACGTCTGAACCACTGGGATCTAGAAGTCGCGAGGCAGGTGATAGTTCAAACGCGACTCGAATAGGTCTATGTCCGGAACATAGAGGTGATGCGCGCAAGCTATGTCCCGAAAGACATCCTGCCAAAGCATCTACTCTGTGCGCATGTTGAATTCCCTCGAGGCTGCGTGTGCTTTCACATTCAACACTCCTGGTAAGTGACGGGCTGTCACCCATAAACCTTGGGTCAGCAGAAAGGACCACAGTTCCAAGGCCAGTAGGGATAGAGATGGTGTCTGAGTGCTACCCTCATGTAATCGTACTAAAAATGAACACCCTTCTTAACACTTGGAAAAATTCATTTTTAACTCGGTGCCAAAACTGTCCAACAGGGCTAGTTTTTATGATTATTATGAAGGTATAAGACTACCTTAAAGAGATAAGGACAACACCAGGGATTTACTCTCTCATCCCTCCTCTACCCTTGCCACAGGCTAGTTTGCGCTTTCCACAGTCTACCGGAGGATAAAAGGTAAAGTTGAATTCGAGTCATCAGGCCGGAGCTTATCGGTTTCTGTAGCATGGATGGAATTCTAGTCCATCGCAGGGTTACAACGCTCCCCCTCTCCGCCCCCTCCCCGCCCCCACTTCGTCCCCGGCCCAGCATTAAATTTACCAGTACCCATTTATGCACCTTTGAGGAGAGAGGCATTTTGAGGGTAAAGTGTCTTCGCCCCTCTCCCGGGGAGGTTTCTACTAAATGACAGCCAGACAGGAGCATGATATTATTCTTCATATCATTTTGCGGTTTTAATCCATAATTTAGTACAGCTCTAAACTCAAAGCTGGATCACTGTTATATGGAAACTTATGTCAATGCCTCCCAAAGAATCCATTTGAAAAAAAAAAGACAAGGACGGCTTGTCAAAAGTGATAACGCTCAATGATTTAGATCAGTTCGTGCAGTGTCCACAAAACGCGATTCTTGGAGCTTTTGGGAGTCTCTCACCAATTTTGACGATCGGGGTAGTCAATTTAACGGGGGAGTATTTAGTTATTTACTTTTCATTGTGCTTTTTTTCCTCGAGACGTGTTATTAGATAGAGGTAAACCTTTACAAGCTCTTAAATCCATTTCAGGTGCGCTATCTTATTATATCGAACGAACAAATAACTGACTCGTTAATCATGATTCGTTAAACGTTCTGTTTCCTGAGAGGAAAATTCAAATCTTCCGCGCCTGATAGGCCAATTTCGATAGGTTTGAATTCAGCCTAACACAACAGACCTCAGCCGGAAAAGCGCTGGAGAATAAACCCCACAGACTCTGTAGTTATTTCCCAGACCCTCGTACTAAGGTCTATCGATTTAGGCTGAATATTGTGCCTTCACTACACAACCGAACACACTCAAAGGTCGAGGCATGGGCGCGTTGGTGAGCCAGACCCAAGAACTGTTTAATTGTAAGAGTAAACTTACAACAAAGTGGATAAGAGATACACCAAGTAACGTCCTACATGTGCCAAAGCCGAACACGTAAACCCCAATAAACCCCTTGTTAGAAAAAATAGGGACTGTGTATCCCAGACGAAATGCAGTGGCGCCACCTTTTGGGGTTTTAAGGTTGATTTCTAAATAACAGAATGAAAAAGACAATTAATAGGACGCTAATTACGCAATAAAAAGAAACATTATGGGAAAGTACTAGTGACAAGGCTGACTGTAGAATGTCACGCGTTACTCAACTGTCTCTTTTTACAAACATACTTCCCATAAGCCCTCGAGTACTACACTTGCACCCAGTTCTCTGTTCCGTGTCGGTTAAATATTAATTTATGTAAATACCGATTATCACAGATTACATTTAAACCGATCAAAATTGCTTTATTAAAAACTTGAAAAGACACCAATTTACTTTTAATTGCTTTGAGATAACCATTCTTTGTGCGCTCGCGAGTTTAAAAATTTAAATTGTAAATATTACTTAAAATTCTGTAATAAAGCTTTTTTATATCGGGTTGCGTTCTTTGTTCGGACGGTTTTCGTCCACGTTAAACATTTGCACACAAATAAATCTTCTTCGCTGCCTATCAGTTAAAGATACACTCAAGCTTTATTTCTTTAGTACTGACAACGTTTTCGGTTTTAAGAGCACTACCATAGTAATTCTCTCTTGAAAAATTATAATCTCAATTAAAGCAAATTTCGTTTCCAGAGCCCTCACCCGTCCAGTGCTGTTGAACATAAAAGCGAAGGCTCTGCGCATGACAAATCATAATCCTGATCAAGCACTGTTGCTTTTGAAAGAGAGTTGTAACTGTCTTCTTACTTTGAGATGAAGGACGCTAAATATCATCGAATCCTCGGTACGTCAACACAAAACAATTCTAGTTTTTGTTGTAGCCAACGTTGAACAAAATCTACATGTAAAACATATTGAAAACTATGTGAATATGTTTATAATTTTACTGAACGTTAGTCGCGGAAAATCATGAGAAAATTGAAATGAAACTTTCCAGTAAAGTGTTTGAAATTTCTTCCACTGGAGACACTAATAACTGATCTAATGTCGTATCCAGATCCCACTCTCTCTCTATGACAACGGGGAGAGCTGGGTTCTGGATAGCCTCTGATTTTGAAACGTCAATCGCCAGGAAAAACATCTGCAGAAATGTTATCCTAATTGTAACTTTAAATATCCTTGACAACATCAAGTTTGTCTAGTACTCCTTTGGAGAGGTGCAGAACACAGCCGGTGAATAAATCATTGCTCTCATTGCAGATCATTTTCATTGGTATCCTTGTCTTTTCGATCCACTTGTCCTCTGTAGAGTCATAGCATTCAACACTCAATTGACTTTTCCAAAAGCCATTTAAGCCACCCAGCACATAGAGTGTTCCTTTCAGACACACCATACTGCCATATGCGCGAGAAACATTCAAACTTCCAATAAACTGCCATTCGTTTGTCGAAACATTAAACATCTCACATGTTTTAAGATACGTTTCCGAATCAAACCCACCGGCTACAAAAATCTTTTCTCTCGCCACACCAAAAGCATTCCCTCTCTTTTGTTGCATGTTTGGGATTTCCTCCCATTTGTTTCCTACAGTGTCGAATCTCTCAGCCTTCGAAACGTATTCCACTCCCAGCCTTCCGCCACAAACATACAGATGATTGCGGCCAGCCGCAACAAGACAAGAATTTCCCCTACAGCCCTCATGAGATGACAAGACCGTTTGCCATGAACACCGCTCAACGTCGTATCTTTTTACAGTGGACTTTTTCGTTGATAAGTTGACCTCTATCGCATAGATTTTGCCGCTAACGACAGCCACCTTAGTAGACCTTGTTGTGGACAAGTCCAAAGCACGCCAGCCATTAGCAACAGAATCGTACCTTTCACCTTTCTTATCATATGGAAAGGCGTACAACTGATCACAATAGCTTATCATCTCAGTTCCCAGGTTTCTCTCCGACAACCCGTCTGCTAAACGCTCCCACTCGTCTTTCTCTGAGAGATAACACAAAGTGTATTTCCCTCCACAAGCAACAATGGCGTGGGTTTCCTGACTTGAAAACCCAGTGGGCTCTATAGCTTTGGAGATAAGCTTAAAGCAATTTAAATTCTCTTGCACAAGTTCATTTGTCACGACATCGAGTAAAAAGTCACGAGTTAGGTAATCCAGTCGCACGTGACGAAACAATTGTTCAAATGATGCTTTTCGTTCGCTTTTGTTTTGTTCGATCCAATTTAATACGATCTTAAACACATCTGCTTCAACAGCAACTGAAATTTCGTCACTTGAAATCCACCTTTCAACTTCTTCCGCTTCCAAGTCTAAGAATTCGTCCATTTCTGCCACAGATGCAAAGTTCGCGTGGATGAACTTTCTCGTGTTGGTAATCAGTTCGTCGCACTTGTATTTCTCAGCAAAATAAAATATTGAAATGCAATTTGATTTGGATATCTCTTGTTCTAGAAATCGCTCAGAAAGTTTTTTCAATCCCAGAATGAGAAAATAGTCCGCTACAGCGAAAAGATCCATGGAATTTTCTTGAGTTACCTGGACACTTCCTGTGTAGACGAACTCCAAAACATTCTCCATTACAGCACCCGAGATCTCTTCAAATCGAACAATTCCTTCTCGATTCTCTTTCATGTCGCTCTGAAGAAGCTTGAAGAAGAACGGGCTTGCTGCGGAAAGCATATTTCTATGAGCTTTGAATTCTTTGTCATCTTTCGTTACCAGAGTTATGTCACATAAATGATCTTGTCTTCGCGGCATGTTAAGTCGCTTGGTTAATTCCACACAGAAAGCAGTGGTTCTGCATCAGAGATTGGCTGTAGATCTTCCATATTCCAGAATTGTTAACAAAGTTAGTTCTTAGAAAAACAGTGTAACACCGTTCAGGTGGCTCTGAGAACTGCAATTAGAAGCAAGAAGCAACTACAGAATGCAGGGCCACTTCGGACGACCTGTTTTCACCTTATTTCAGCTTCCTGCACGGGCACAGGCCTGTTCATCTATAATTGATCTCTTCAGATTGACTCTCATTGAGTGTAATTCCGTGCGATGGCGGTATATCAACAATTTGACTGAGGAGCTAAAATCGAACACTAGTCCGAAGCCCTTTTGGAATTATGTAAAATCCAAGAGAAAAGGATTAGCCATTTTAGTATCCTTAAAAGTTAACGACGAGTTTCTAATGACGATATTAGTATTGAAAATTACAGCATAAACCATTATTTTTCGTCGAGGACCAAGCTAACATTTCAGATTTTGATTATGTTACTAATCAGAAATTGTGCAACATTTATTGTTCCCCTGCAGAGGTCGCAAGAATGGCCAAAAATTTGAATATCTTTAAATCCCCGGGAAAAACCAACCTCATTCCCAGGTCTCTCATCTTACCGCCTTAAGCGAGCTCCAGGGGTCGGTGAGATGAGAGACCCTGGAAACGAGGTTTGCGGCGAGACGGCATATCGCCACAGATTCTGAAAGAATGTATTATACAATAGCTATATGCTAGTCGCGCTCTGATTGGCTGATTTTTTATGAAAAAGAAATGGATGGTTCATAGAGATGGTTCAGGCTTACGTCATTGTTCGGTGAAATTTCTTGCTAGCAAAAGTTTTTCTTACAACGTTTTTCCAGTAAAACTTAAATTTAGCTGTTACTAATGATTAGTAATAACCCGACTCAAGTGAATTAAGGAAAGGGTCTCGCTATATTTTGGAGGGGGTGGTCTAATTTAAAATATATTTAAGCTACCGCTTTTAAACTTGCATAGTGTAAAGTATTTGAAGAAAGATTTTTATCTTTGGTTTCTTGAACTTTGCTTCTTGGTCACGTAACTTGCCACGCCCGATTGTTTATGTAAATTTAAACCAAATTTACAATAGTTTGCAGTTGTAATCCTTGACTAATTTTGTTTTATGCCAATGGCTATACCCACCAAGTTTAGGGAATTAAACGGGGTTTGAAAGATTTATTTCTTTTATTTCAATTACAACGTATATCCATTGGAGAGTGACTGAGACTAGGCAAAAATTGGAAATAATGACTAAAGAATAAACCACTTTCAAAATCCCCATTCAGGACGACGTATAACCAGGTAAGGCAAAGGTTTTGAACGAAAAAACGAGAGTTTTCTAGGACGTTTACATCTTGTAACTTAAATAATCATATTTCCTTCAGTTTAGGGCGTGGCCAATCACGTGACCACTTAAGTCGAGTAAATTGTCAGAAAAAAATCATTTTACATAAAAATAAGCAATTAGAAGTCTAGATTTTAAGAAAAAGACTGAATTTAGAAAATATGTCCAAAACATGACACATAAGTGAGACCCATGCCTTAATTCAGGTGAGAACGTTTGAGTTGGAATTTCTCGAGGACTTTGAAGGCATGGAAAACGTGTCTGAAATGATTGTAGAAACATCGGAAGTGTCGAAAGATCAACAAAACGAAAGTGCTACCAGTGAAAACAACACGTGCACGTGCGCGTGTAAGGAAAGTGAAAACAGCGCGTGCACCTGAAGGTGCAGAATTTGCAATTTGATCAGTGCAGAAAAAGCGGCTCCTGAGCGTGAAAAATGTCTGGCTATGTTATAAGTGTTATAAAAGCAATGGACAATGTCTAGCGAGAGTCCATCCAATTCGAAAGTCCAGTCCCTGAGCTCTCCCTTTTTCCCGCCCCATATAGGGGCTGAACCCGGGCGGGCGAAAGAAGAGTCCAGGATAACTTGCATGCGCATGCTCAGAACGCCGCCATTTTCCCCCAAATCGGGGAAAAAACCATACTTGGAAGTATTTTCCAGATTTGGCTTGTGGCGCGATTTTCTGAATGATTTCTGCATTTAACTTCTGCACTCAGATTGATTAAAATCATGTCAATTAATCCCAAATCAGTGGAATTTCACCAGTACCACGCTATACCACATTCGATTTGTTTTTTATCACAATATCAAAGATAACGGAAGAAATTTTTGTCAAGATTTGTTGACAATTGAAAACACCGACTCGGACTTAAAAGTGCTCGCACTGCATTATGCAAATGAGCTACTTGTACGCGTCAGACTTTTCTTTCAAAAACTTTTGCAAACTCGCTTAATATGCAGAAACAATACGAAAAAATGTATGGGAAAAGAGTAATGACCTGTACTCGTTGTCGATGCGATAAAAGTACAGACTACGATAAACCATGGCCATATTTCGATCGTTACGTTTTTACCACAATATCAACGTCAAAGAAATTGCGCAAGCGCGAGCTGAAAAAGGCATTGCGCGACACATTGACGCGAGCAGCGTGGTTGGGACCTAGTAATTTTTGATTGGTTCGTTCTGAGCATGCGCATGCAAGTTATACTGGACTCTTCTTTCGCCCGCCCGGGTTCAGCCCCTATATGTGGGGCGGGAAGAAAGGAGAGTTCAGGGACTGGACTTGAAAGAACGTAGTCAGGTGTTATCTTCCCCATTGGCGTTACTTTTGAATACATCTTTTTCGTTGGGTCAGCGACCAACAATGTGGAAAAACGCCAACATTACTACGGTGCACAAGAAAGGGAATAGGAATCTTAGAGGGAACCATCGTCAGATTTCACCAACGTGTATTCTATGCAAAATCGCAGAAAAGGTGGTGAGAAACCTAGTTGTTGATATCTGGTCTGATCTAAATCTTTTCAATCCGGATCAATTCGCGTACCTCAGCAGTAAATCCACTTTCCTGCAGTTACTGGCTTGCTACGATGACTGGGCTTAAGCTAGAAATTGTTCTAAACCTACTGAAGTTATTTTCCTAGATCTGTCTAAAGCTTTTGATTGTGCGCCACACGAGCGTTTATTGCTGAAGCTGAATAGGCATTTTGACATACAGAATGCAACGCGTTGCCATTAGAGGCAAGTGTTCGGATTGGACCTCAGTAAAGTCCGGGGTGCCCCAAGGAGCAATTCTTGGCCCAATCTTGTTTATCATCTACATAAATGAAATCTTGGCAGATTTGACATCCACTGTCAAGATTAATGCAGATGATACTAAAATACACCACACAATCAGTTCACCTACGTTTATATCCCTGCTCAGTGGAGTGTGACCTAGATCGACTGGACATATGGAAAAATAAATGGCAGATGCACTTTAATCCGGATAAATGCGAGGTCATGCGTATTACACATAGAAAGTATAAAACCAAACCTATTTACTCGCTGGGAGGGCAATTTAGGTCGGTAGATAACACTAAGGACTTCGGTGTAACCATCTCTTCAGACCTGTTCTGGGGCATGCATGTATTTGCAACAGTAAATAAGGCAAATATGGTACTGGTATCATAAAGCGGTCCATCGGAACAAATAGTCAGGATGTGTTCTCGCAGCTCTATAATTAAGTCACTGGTCAGGCCTATACTTGAATATGGAGCCCGTATTTCATTAAGGATATTGCGACTTTAGAAAAGGTTCAACGAAGAGCTTCGCGACTCTCTTTAACGCAGAGAGATACCATCGTATGGTATCTCTCTGGAACGCTCTACCTCAAAACAGCTCAGCTCAGTTAAAACCTTGATGAGGAAAAGACTCTTTTCCTCTTTCCCCTCTTCTTGATGAGAAATAGACTTTTTACTTTTTACGGAATACTTTGAATCTTGCAATTATTTAGCTTCTATTACATTTTTTTTTTCTTAGCGCATTTTAAATATTATTTACATAGAATTAATTTTGTATTTGTCACATATTTCACTGAAAAGCCCCTTGAGGACGTGGAATAAACGTATGTATGTAAACGTGGCGAAATGAGTTACGAACACCGTTTTAGCTTATTAAAATGGCAAACGCTAGAGAAGCGGAGAGAATTTTTATCTCTAGTTCAATGTTTTAAGATCGTTTTTGTTATTGATCATCTCTCTTTCCCAGAAATCTTTCAGTTTGCCAATAGTACGCGTACAAAAGCTAACCACGACTATAGACTTTACCTGAGAAGAGCGGTTTGTAATTGTTACAAATTTTCTTTCTTCTTTCGATTTCCCTTTTCAGGATGTTATGTTACGTTACGTTACGTTATGTTACTCTGTTCGGCAGATAACACTAACTAATGGTAAGTACGAAAAAATTCACCTCGAGCCGCCACGTTTTCGCGGTTTATCTCACCTCGGTTCGCCGGAATATCGATAGCCCGGCACGAATCGTTTATATGGTAAAAAGCTATCCCGCCTAACCGAGTGCTCCGGGCAAGTAGACAGGGTCCCCGGGTAGGCGAGCTATCCTGTCTAGCATGTAAACGCTTCAATGCGTAACGTTTTCTAAAGAAACATATGGGAAGTTAACCTCCCAGAGTAGCTTGGTTAGCCGGGGCACCCTCCCTCCATGTAAACAGGTCCTTAGGGAAAGTTCATTCAGTGTGACAAGGAAGGGGGGGGGGGGGGCGTGAAGATCTTGAAACTCGAAGCTGAAAATCTTAGACGCCCTCTCGCTAGCGGTTCAAATTTTTAGAAGCCCCACCCTTGCCCCCATCCCCCCCCCCTTTTTGAAGTCGAAATAATTTCAGAGCCCCCTCCTCCTTCAATTCCTTTGCTCTCCTGAAAAAAGAATGCTAGACTGTAGCAAGTATATTTACCGTTATTGTCTTCAATGGTTTATACTATGACAGACTTGAGATCCAGTTTTGATGAGATCCCTGTTGAGTTCTCGAGTATTTATTGTCGCAGAGTGCCTACCTCTACTCCTACTGCTTCACCACGTGATATAGCTGAGTTGCACAGGTTATTATTAACTTGTTGAGTTAAAAACCATCCGATCTGTCATGTCGTGTTGGTTTTGAAGTAATGTAATTTGTGATAATCGGTATTGACATAAATTAATATTGGCATTCTACGGGCAGCCTTGTCACTAGCACTTCCCCATTAGGTTTATTTCTTCTCCTCATCACTTTTACTTGGCTAGTTATGGATGAAGCAGGTGTCAGGAAAGTCATCGCTGAAAACAACAGAGCTCTTCTTGTTGAGATCAAAGATCTCGTGAATTCCTCGATTTCCGACCTCAAACGATCTAACGAGTCTATAGCTTCCCAGCAGATGTCAGAGATCAGAAGGCTGAAGCGAGATTTCGTTCCTCAATTTAAGAAAAAGAGCAACGAGGAGCTTTGTCTATTGCGAAAGAGATTTTGAGTCCCGGCGATTTTAAGTTTACCTTTGACTTAAAATCTGGAAACCATCATGTTGAAATATTCCCGGAGCACAGGAGGTATCTTTCATTTGCGTGGACATTTTCCTCGGGATGTACCAGGTTTTTCCAGTTTTCTGTTCTTCCGTTTGGCCTCAGTTCCGCGCCTTATTTATTCACTAAATTACTCAAGCCTTTGGTCAAGAAATGGAGATCTGAAGCAAAGTCGATCGTGGTTTATTTGGACGATGGTCTTGGAGCCGCCGCGGACACGAACAAGGCAAAAATAACTCGTTTGCAAGTACATGCAGATCTGCTGAAATCAGGGTTTCTTCGCAATGAAGCCAAATGTGTTTGGGATCCCACTCAGGTTATCACTTGGCTTGGAGCTGTTCTTAACACCTCTACTTCTGAAATTTCTGCCACTGCCAAGCGGATTGCCAGTTTACAAGAAGATTTAGCGGCTCTTTTGGCCATTTCTTCGTCTTGTCATCCAGTTCGTAAGCTTGCCTCTGTTTGCGGAAAAATCATATCTCTTGGCTCCTACGTTGGCAATGTCTCTAGGCTTATGTCTAGAAATTTATTCGCAGTCCGCATCAACACCGCGCCAAGCTGGAATTCCTACGTTCGTCTTTCATCTGAAGCTCTGGCTGAACTGAATTTCTGGAAATCTAACGCCGCAAGTCTTATTACCAGCTGTCAAGCACACGTCTTCAAAGATCGTCTATTCCGATGCTTCTGGCTCAACTTGCGGCAGCTTCATCGAGTTCGAGGGCAAGACGTTTCATCAAAATTGGTCAGATTTTGAGAAAGCTTAAAGTTCTACATTCAGAGAGCTGTTAGTCGTTTCCTTATCAATGAAAGCCTTCGCGGAGTCTTTGACAGCCTAGACAGTCACGTGGTTTTTGAAAACCGTATCGTTGATCATGTAGTGGTCATAATCAACAAATTTGCTTATATCATCCGCCACACTATTTAGATCTCTTGGGATCCATTGCACATTAGGGGCCCACATACCTGCGATAGGTTCGCTTCTTCCTACAATGCCAAAATACAGTGCTTTAATTCAAGGTTTTACCAGCCTGGTTCGAGTGGAGTTAATGGGTTTTCTCAGGATTGGTCTCATCATAATAACTGGCTGTGCCCCTTGTGTATTTAACGCGTAGGGTTATTAAGCATATGGAACTTTACAGCGCGCAGGGAACTCTGATCGTTCCTCTTAGGAAGTCAGCCCATTTTTGGCCCATCCTGTGTTCGGATGGTTTCCATTGGAGTACATTTATCCATGATTTGGTTATCCTGCCTAGTTTTCCTAATTTATTCATTACGGGGAAGGCTAAGAACTCTATTTTTGGTAGCAATCCTTTTGCATTCGTTTCTTTAGCTCTACGTATTCAATTAGTTGTTCATCAACTATTGTGGCGTGTGACCTGGAAAAGCTCACTCTTAAGTCAGAGTACGAATTCCTTTAAAGTGATAATAAAACTGTCAAGAAAGTTTTAAAAAATGTAATAATAATAATAATAATGATGATAATGATTATTATTATTACTATTATTACGATCATGACCACTATGATCATTTCACTAAAGAAAACTAAACGAAACAATCATTACGGTGCAAACTGGGCATAATTTAAGGCGGAGGTAAACATGAATAGGAGCGAATTTTGAGGTAATATTGGCAGGGGAATTGTTAGGATTAAAATGGGTTGGAAACACTACCAGACTACCAGACCCCCTCCAAAAAGAGCCCCAGGTTGGTAGGGGACGGTTTGGTATCCGTCTACTAATTCTTCACTTAAAATTTCAGTTTTCCAAATCCATCAAATCTTCAACATTTCATATTTTGCTCAATTTCCTATCCTTTGAGAAAAAAATCTTTTCCCCAAAATGCCCAAAAATCACCCAAAAATTTACACAAAACTGCCAAACAGTGGTTAATGAAATAAGCATAGAGATTTAGCGTCGCTTGAAACGTGACCGAGATATTGGCAGAAAAGCCGTGTTAAGCGACGTCAAAACAGCCTTCACATGTACCCCAGCCTCAAAACAGTTTCCGAGACTTAGATTCTGATGCGTTGATATATGCGCTCATTATCACTTGATGCTACAATCATGGTATTAAAAAACTGCCCGATCATTGGTGAACACGTACTTACCATTTTCGTGACACAATCGGCTACCATAGCAACAGTATGACGTTCTAAAAGCATCCTTAATTACAGCTTCAAGGGCTTATAATTTTAAAACGGCGCGGTGAAATATTTTCATATTATCAAGTTTTAATAAACATGATAAAATGCAACTTTTGCCGAAGTGTAAAATTTTTTCTCACATAGGGTTAAGAGCCACCTTAAAATTTTAAGACGTTAAGGTAGCATATGGTACCATTCGTTTGACAAGCAACGTTGCTAGTGTGATAGCATTTTTTGAGAGACGTTTGGACAAAGAACAGTGCCTCGGTCAGGTCACAGTAGAGATTCCCCAGGCAATCGAGAGACCAGTGTGTTGATGCGGTTATGGATCTTTGTGGTACCACTGCTATGCCATAAGCCCCTCAAGGAACTGTTTCGATCGGATTTTTTTTAACAGTGACACCTTTCATCTTTAAATATAAATCTCAACGCACTAAAACATAATACAGGAGATTGATATCCACACCCTTGGTAGGGATAGCCAAAGTTTTGGGTGCGGTGTATTTTATCGATCGGAGTTACCAGATCTTTATTCATGGTCGATTTTGTTGAAATCTAGAGGTTTTCTTTCTAAATTGTGTACTGTACTTGTAGTTTAGATAGTGTGCCCGATGTGTCAAGAGTGTAAACAAATTCTATGAGAGCGATTTCGAGAAATGTACAGCTGAAGTTTTCGAATGTTAACATAAAACAAATCTAGTCGAGTACCTCTAGTATATGTTCGCCGGGTTTGCAAGAACCGCGTTTGGAGCGCATGATATTTTTATACACATGAACCATATTTCCTGAAAAGTACAGCAAAATCACTTCGTTCGATCTCGAAAAATATGAACTTATTAGTAAGGTGGCTATTTTGCTTTTTTGTCAAACCTTGGTTGTTTTTACACTGAAGCGGGTATTAAAAGAAAAGTAGTAGATGAAGTTCTTTAAAACTCAGTGACTCTTTACTATTTTCAAAGACCTCAGTTTCAAGGTAATAAAGTGACGTAAGGTGGTCAAATATCGATATCAAATCGCTCAATTTTCGGCGCCTGCTAATTATTTTTGTTGGTCGCATGTTTCTCTTATTGTGCATGCCCATTATCAAGAATTTTCATACTAGTGTGACTTCCAACGCATCATAATTTTCCAACAACGCGCCATTACCTTCGGAGAACGAAGCCGATTATTCTAATCTGTAGATCAGTGTTATCTTCGTTCTCCAAAGGCAACTGCGCGTTGTCGGAAAAGCACGTTAAGTTGGAAGTCACGCTAGTATGAAGAGTTGGAAAGCATTAAATATCATCAATCTGTTGGTAAATAAACACCAAACAATTTCAATTTTTTTTTTATTAAAGCGACCGAATCGAAAGATTTTACCACTAAAACAAACTGAACCTGGTAACTTCGTAAATATATTCATAAATTCTACTGTACAATGGTTGCAGGATATGAAACACTTGAAATGAAACTTTCCAGTAAAATAGGTGGACACACAACTGATCTCGTACCCAGACTTCACTTTGTCTCAGTCTCCCTTCCGCCTGACTATAGGAGATCTGGGTTCAAGAAAAAAAAACGCGTAGGCCGGCAGAGGAGAAATTTTTCCTTCACGAAAACGAACATGTAAGAAATATAAATTTGATCCGTAATTCCTGCGTGACTATTCCTTAATAACATCAAGTTTGTCTAGTACTCCTTTGGAGAGTTTCAGCACACAGCCAGTGAATGTATTGTTATTCTCTTTGGAGATAATTTTCACTGGTATGGCTGTCTTCTTGATCCACTTGTCCTCTGTAGGATTATAGCATTCAACACTCAATTGACTTCCCCCGCCGATTGCAACTGATCCACCCAGCACATAAAGTGTTCCCTTCAGACACACCATACTGCCATATGCGCGAGAAACATTCAAACTCCCAATTAACTGCCATTCGTTAGTAGAAATCGTGTACATCTCACATGTTTTCTGCCTGTTTTCATGAAACATATCCGACATTATTCCTGTCCGCTTCCCACCAGCCAAAAAAATCTTTCCTTCCGTTGCCACACCAAAAGACCCGACTCTCTGTTGTTGCATGTTTGCGATTTCCTCCCATTTGTTTTTAACAGTGTCGAATCTCTCAGCCTTCAAAGAGTACTCCCTCCCCAGGCTTCCGCCACAAACATACAGATGATTGCCGGCCGCAACAACACAAGACTCTTCCCTGCAGCCCTCATGAGATGACAAAACCGTCTGCCATGAACACTGCTCAATGTTGTATCTATTGATAATGGTTTTTTTCGTTGATGTGTTGACCTCTATCGCGTAAATTTCGCCCCTAACGACAGCCACCTTAGGAGACATTCTGGTGCCAGACAATTGCAAGTCCAAAGTAGACCAGCCATTAAAAACGGGATCATACCTCTCTGCCTTACCATATGGAGGAAAGGCGTACAACTGATCATGATAGCTCGTCATCTTAGATCCCTGGTTTCTCTCTGTCAACCCGTCTGCTAAACGTTTCCACTCGTCTTTCTCTGGAAGATAACACAAAGTGTATTTCCCTCCACAAGCAACAATGGCGCGGGTTTCAAGCCCCTTTCTCGGCGACTGCGAAAGATGTTCTTTACTTGAAAACCCAGTCAGCTTTAAAGCTTTGGAGATCAATTTTAAACAATCAGAATTCTCTTCCACGAGTTCGTTTGTCACGACATCCAATAAAAAGTCACGCGATAGGAAAGCCAGTCGCACGTGACGAAACAATTGTTCAAATGATGCTTTTCGCTCTCTTTTGTTTCGTTCGATCCACTTTAATACGATCTTAAACACATCTGCTTCAACAGCAACTGAAATTTCGTCGCTTGAAATCCACCTCTCGACTTCCTTAGCTTCCAAGTTTAAGAATTCATCCATTTCTGCCACAGATGCAAAGTTCGCATGGATGAAGTTTCTGGTGTTGGTGATCAGTTCGTCGCACTGGTATATCTCAGCAAAATAAAATGTTGAAATGCAATTTGATTTGGATATCTGTCGTTCTAGAAATCGCCCAGAAACTGTTTTCAAGCCCGGAATGAGAAAAAAGTTCGCTGCAGCGATAAGATCCTCGGAATTCTCTTGAGTTACCTCGACACTTCCTGTGTAGATGAACTCCAAGACATGTTCCATTACAGCACCCGAGATCTCTTCAAACCGAGCAATCCCTTCTCGATTCTCTTTCATGTCGCTCTGAAGAAGCTTGAAGAAGAACGGGCTTGCTGCAGAAAGCACATTTCTATGAGCTTTGAATTCTTTCTCATCTTTCGTCACCAAAGTTAGGTCGCATAAATGATCTTGCCTTCGCAGCATGTTTAGTCGCTTCGCTAATTCTATACAGAAATCAGCTTGTTCCGCATTAGAGATTGGCCGTAGATCTTCCATATTCCAGAAACTTGGTGCAGTAAATTAGAGATCCTTTAAGAGCCGTTTAGATGGCCTCAAATACTAACTCTACGAAAGCACGACCGACTGCAATCGAGAAGCGAAACTCTTTTTGTGCGGAAGTGGAAAAGGATACTGGGAGCGAGATGACGTCATCGTTGAGGTTGAAAAAATTAGGACTGGACTGGACTTGTAAAACACAGACTTTAAATATGCAAACTACAAAAATGTCGACTAGTGAAACGTGAAATTATAGAATGCAGTCTGAGAAAAAAGACACCTAGTAACTCGGGGCTTGTAAAGCGCAGTAAAATAGTTATTTTTGCTGAAAAGATCATTTCTCATCCAAAGAATCACATTTGCATTGCGCATCCTTTCTGCGCATAATTTATGTCGTCATTCAGCGCGCCCTCCTGCACGCGCATAAGTAACACCTTTACTGTGTTTCGTGCCATGGGAAAAAATATTTTACCTCCCCATTCATTTCCCCAAATATTTTCATCGTTCACTTCAGAATATGTTTCTTGTAGAAAATAAAGTTTGGATTTTTGGTCTTTGAGGTACGAAAAAATACTCTTCCTTTTACTTTGATCCCTTAACCCTCTTACGTTTAACGATGTAATATCATATGTTAGCTTGTTAGACATGCAGAAAACTAAAGATTATGTTAAACTAATAGATAAATAAATGAAACGAGCTCGAGAACAAAAACAAAACAAAAAAGAATACAAGTAAACAAAAAACTGATTTTTTGGAGATTTCCTTCTTGGCCTCTCGGGTACCTGGTTCCTGTCCCCAGCTACAAAGTCAGAGAATACATCATTCTACTGTGGTTACCTTAGAGACTCTCCAGATCAGTTTTTTCATAGATTCTGATCGGCCTTCCCTCTGGGGATGTTTTGACAAATATTTTCCCATCCATTGACCATACGGATGTTAATTAGCCATCTTTACGCTTCTGGTTCGCCTACTTCATTCAGAATATCCCTTCTGCAGGAGGTTAGGTTTTCGTTTAGGTAGATTCGTCCTGATTGTACTCGAGTTGCCGCTGTTGAATCAGGATAAAGGTCAGATACATGGACATGCTTTAACTTCGCTTTCTCCTTGTAGATTTTTGTTTTCACTTTATGGCTTTGAAATTTTACAATAATTGGTTTTATACCTTTCCTATGAAGCTTGTGAGAGATTTCGTCGTCGTTTAGATTTATATCCACATTTAATGCTTAGCTAGCTTGAAGACGACCTCCTCAGTCGAGGTGTAGGCGGACTCAGGGACTCCGTGGATTTCAAGGGAGTTTTTTCTAGTATATTGTTCTAACTTCTAGCGCGTCCTGGAGATCGTAAAGCTCTGCGATTTCCGCTTCTTAACCGTTAATTTCCTACCTCGCAGCGGCTAGCTGAATTTCAAATTCATCTTGTTGTTTCTGTGTCTTGGCCAGGGCGGTGTTGACGTTGATTAGCTCAGTCGCCTAAATTAAGGCATGGGTCTCACTTATGTGTCATGTTTTGGACATGTTTTCTAAATTCAGTCTTTTTCTTAAAATCTTGACTTCTAATTGCTTATTTTTATGTAAAATTATTTTTTCTGACAATTTACTCGACGTAACTGGTCACGTGATTGGCCACGCCCTAAACTGAAAGAAATATGATTATTTAAGTTACAAGATGTAAACGTCTTAGAAAACTCTCGTTTTTTCGTTCAAAACCTTTACCTTACCTGGTTATACGTCGTCCTGAATGGGGATTTTGAAAATGGTTTATTCTTTGGTCATTATTTCCAATTTTTGCCTCGTGTCAGTCCCTCTCCAATGGATATACGTTGTAATTGAGACAAAAGAAATAAATCTTTCAAACCCCGTTTAATTCCCTAAACTTGGTGGGTATAGCCACTGGCATAAAACAAAATTAGTCAAGGATTACAACTGCAAACTATTGTAAATTTGGTTTGAAATTTATATAAACAATCGGGCGTGTCAAGTCACGTGACCAAGAAGCAAAGTTCAAGAAACTAAAGATAAAAATCTTCTTTCAAATACTTTACCCTATGCAAGTTTAAAAGCGGTAGCTTAAATATATTTTAAATTATACCACCCCCTCCAAAATATAGCGAGACTCTTTCCTTAATTTATTTGAGCTCACCTTTCTGCCGTTGGATTTACGTTGCGTAGTTCTGCGACCTCGTTGGTAAGATTTGTGTTTTCACGAAGAACATTGGAGACCGTGATCTGAATATCTACTAACATTTCCTTTAATTCTAAAAGGCTTGTCTCCTCGGCATGATTGCTTGGCGGGATTTCTTCTTCGTTGGCGCCAGACGATGTTTCGTCGTTATTGACATTAGTTAATTTAAACTCAGCATCCGCCATGTTGGTTCGTTTAGAACCTTGTTGGGCTTCTTCTTCAACAGAGCCACGTTCTCCTCTCTTATGTTTTCCTTTGATCTTTAATTTATCAGGCATATAGGTGTTTTGAGTGGAGGTAATCAGCAAATTACTCGAGAATTGGGATTTTCTGGGGAAGATATTACTCCATCACAAAATCCGCACGCTAGCCCCGCGCATGCTCTGAATGATTCAAGTCAGATTCAAGTCAGTTTTGTATCCACCAGACGCGAAAGCGATAAACCGGAGAAGATAAATATCTCGATCCTTTCTGTTTGTTGCCTATGAACATTGTGATACCATAAAACATTTTCGATTCGGTGATAAGATGAGAGACCCTGGAAACGAGGTTCGGGGCCAGACGGCATATCGCCACGGATTCTGAGAGAATGTATTATAACATAGCTATATGCTAGTCGCGCTCTGATTGGCTGAATTTTTATGAAAAAGTGGGTGGTTCAGGCTGACGTCATTGTCGGTGAGATTTCTTGCTAGCAAAAGTTTTTCTTACAACGTTTTTCCCGTAAAACTTAAATTTAGATGTTACTAATCGTTAGTAATAACCCAACGTTTGAGTTAGAATTTCTCGAGGACTTTGAAGGCTTAGAAAACGTGTCTGAAATGGTTGTAGAAACACCGGAAGTGTCGAAAGATCAACAAAACGAAAGTGCTACCAGTGAAAACAACACGTGCACGTGCGCGTGTAAGGAAAGTGAAAACAGCACGTGCACGTGAAGGTGCAGAATTTGCAATTTGATCAGTGCAGAAAACGCGGCTTCTCAGCGTGAAAAATATCTTGCTATGTTATAAAAGCAATGGACAATGTCTAGCGAGAGTCCATCCAATTCGGGATGCACTTGGATAGTAGGGAGAGAACTTAGGTAGCTAGAGATGTGCGCCTCGAGCATCTCTTACGCTACCTTGGTGCTCTCCCAACTATTCGCGTGCATCCCGAATTGCATGAACGCACGCTAGACATCGTCCATTCCTTAAGGTGGCTCCCTAGAGTTATGACGAACACCACCTTATAAATCGCGAGTTAGAAAACGAAACTTAGTTAATTTCCCTTAAAGTTTTCCGCCGTAGAGATTTACCAGCATGGGTACTGTTTAAATAAGGCTTATGTTCTGGTTGTCAACTTTTGGATTAAGGCCGTTACCATGGCAACACCTCATCTAATGACAGGCACATTTTCCTCATTTTGGCCTTGACTCCTCAATATTTTAACTTTCCTTCGGTGAATTTTTTCATATTTTGCCATATCATGGAAATGATATTGCCTGACATTTTGAAATGTTAAAAATTCAGCGTTGTTCAGACGACTTTTTCAATATTCTGTTATTTGTCATTATTCTAAATATATTAGATTAGCTCTGACAGATTTTAACAAAAATAGGTATTTTATAGGATTTGTATGTGGTTACAACTGAGCTAAATTAAAGAAAAATTCACCGAAGGAAACGCGAGAAAACTAGCATTTATTTATTTACGCTGACGTCACAAAATCAGAAAAACACGCGTGGGACATGCGTGGTTATTTAGCGCGCGTTCGTTTGACGCCATGTATCGCGTGCCAGAAAGCAAGAGTAAATTAGAGCTCTTTTACCTGTTTCTTATAGAGCTTTTTTGTCATAGTTTTTTGGCCTTAGGCTTAAACACATGTTTGAACTACAGAGTTTCAAACTATTGCTACGTATACCGAAGTAATTTAACGCCTTTCAAATACTGAAGTTGCTTTCGTTTCTTCTTAGGGCTACTTGCGTCATTTTTGCACGCGTGATTAATACTTACTTCTGGCAGGTAATGGCAGCACGCGCTATTGAGTCTCAGAAAAACTCTAGTGAGCCACCTTAAGTCCAGTCCCTGAACTCTCCTTTCTTTCCGCCCCATATAGGGGCTGAACCCGGGCGGGCGAAAGAAGAGTCCAGGATAACTTGCATGCGCATGCTCAGAACGCCGCTATTTTTTCCCCAAATCTGGGGAAAAACCATACTTGGAAGTATTTTCCAGATTTGGCTTGTGAAGCGATTTTCTGAATGATTTTTGCATTTAATTTCTGCATCCAGCTTGATTAATATCATGTCAATTAATCCCAAATCAGTGGAATTTCACCAGTACTACGCTGCACCACATTCGATTTGTTTTTTATCACAATGTCAAAGATAACGGAAGAAATCTTTGCCAAGATTTGTTGACAATTGAAAACACCGACTCGGACTTAAAAGTGCTCGCACTGCATAATGCAAATAAGCTACTTGTACGCGTCAGACTTTCCTTTAAAAAACTTTTACAAACTCGCTTAATATGCAGAAACAATATGAAAAAATGTTTGGGAAAAGAGTAATGACGCGTACTCGTTGTCGATGCGATAAAAGTACAGACTACGATAAACCATGGCCATATTTCGATCGTTACGTTTTTACCACAATATCAACGTCAAAGAAATTGCGCGAGCGCGAGCTGAAAAACGCATTCCGCGACACATTGACGCGAGTAGCGTGGTTGGGACCTAGTGATTTTTGATTGGTTCGTTCTGAGCATGCGCATGCAAGTTATCCTGGACTCTTCTTTCAAAGGGCTAATTGTGGCTCTCTGAGACCGAAATAAACCTTATTTATACTTTCTCAAAAAGACCAAGTAGACTGATCATCAATATTCCAAACACGATATCTTCATTTGTATTGACCAAGTGTTGTAAAATGTTCAAAATTGGTAAAGGTCACATTTATCTAGGTCCTAAACCAGTTTAAAATTTTGACTTACCGAAATGTTTTTCCTCTCATTTAGTTAATATAGTTAATATTAGTAAATAAATCCTTTTCTTATTTTCACGAAAAAAACACTGTTTTCTGAGTTTTGTCACCTGCACAACTTTCTTATGGATGGGATGAACTTTATTCCATGCTTCTCAAACCATTCATTGGTAGTAATCGTACGTGCTCATAATGAACACCACTTCTTAACACTTGAAATAGTTCATTTCTGACTTTGCGCTAATACTGTCCAACAGAATTGGTATTTTTTCATCATGAAGGTATAATACTACCTTTAACAAAGATTTAAGGACTCCCTGACACCAGGGATTTTCTCTCTCATCCCTCTTCTTCCCTTGGCGCAGGCTAGTTTGCGCTTTCCACAGTGTCGAATCTCTTCTGGGCGATAAACGGTGAAGTCTGCATTCGAGCTAAGTGTCCCGTCAGGCCGGAGCTTATCCCGGTTTCTGTAGCATGGATGGAACTCTAGTCCATCGAAGGGTTACAACAGCCCCCTCCCCTCTCCGTCACCGGCCCCAGCATTAAAATTATACACTTTTGTAGAGAGAGGCACTGTCAGGCTTAAGTGTCTTGCACCCCTCCCCCGGGGGAGTTTTTACATGACAGCCAGACAGGAGTAATAATATTCGTGTTATTATTTTGTGGTTTTAATCCAAGCTTAGTAGCCGCTTTAAACTCAAAGCGATCACTGTTATACGCAAACATATTCCAATGAATTAATTTGAAAAACAAGACAAGGACGACTTGTCACAAGTCGTAACGCGCAACAATTAAAATCAATTCATGCGGTGTCCACAAAACGCGATTCTTGCAGCTTTCTGGGGTCTCTTACCAATTTTGACGATCAGGATAGTCAATTCTAGGGTTGCACTGTCACGTAATTAAAAAATAATTCGAAGATCATTCAGTGAATAAACTCAAGACATTATAATCTTATAGGAGAAAAATAATTAAGTCCCTTTTCCAAGATTTAGGTTTGTACTTTTTCCCTATCTTCAAATATTTGTCGAAATATTTTGCAAAAATTTACAGAGCCCAGTATGGAGCCGCCATGTTGGTGCACCTTTAAGGGACACCAACATGGTGGCCGGAAAATAGCGTAAACATCTTGAACTTACTTTGGCTATCTAGGCCACTGATTATCTGAGCTGATCAAGCAAACATTTAAATAAGCACTATTCTTAATACTTTAACATCTAAAAAGGCTAAAAAACCCAAGATAAGTATATATTTTTCGACAAACATGATTATAACTTTACGTCACGCACCGCCATAACTCTGAAATGTAAAATGTGCCTGTTTTTAGACGAAGCATGTTCTTGAGCTGAAAAGTTGTTCACAGATATAAATTTACCCCCTCTCATGCCTGATGAAGCTAAGAACTTTCGTGGCTCTTTAGGTTTAGATTTTAGAAAATAATGACGTCACCTGCAACTCAAAAGTTTCACATGAGAGTATTTTAGTTATTCGCCGTTTTCATTGTGACTTTTGGGGTCGAGAAGTGCTATTAGACAGAAGTAAACTTTTACAAGTTCTTATATCCATTTCATGTGCGCTATCTTATTTTAGAAAACAGTCCTAAGAAAGCACGCGCGCTGATTGGTTAAAAATCCTGTTTGAATAACTCGATGGAGACACAGAACTAGCGCGCGCTGTTGACGTAGTGATGGCGCGAGAAAAGAGAATTTACATTTTGTTAATCAAAGTTTACAAGTTGTTTTCCTTTTTCTCGTCGTGGTGTTTTCTAAAAGAAATAGAAAACATGTACTCGGTGTTTGTATCGAGTTATACAACCACTCGTGAAAGTTTGGGAGAACTCGAAAAAGCTGTGGAAACACTCGCCTTGGCTCGTGTTCCCACAGCATTTCTCGTTCTCCCAAACTTCCACTCGTGTTTGTATAACTCTATACAAACACAGTACATGTTTTCTATTTCTTAAATATCAAATGAGCAAATAACTAAATGGTAAATCATAATTTTTTGAACGTTCTGTTTCCTGAATCTTCAGAGAGGAAAATTCAAATCGTCCGCGCTAATAGACCAATTTTGTTAAAATTCGCCCAAAACAATACACCTCAGCACGAGGCTCTGGGGAATAAACCTCAGAGGCCTCGTACTGAATTATCGAAATTGGTCTATTACAAACTAAGGATAGAGGCCAATCATATAATTGCACTGAGACAACCATTCTTTGTGCGCTCACAAACTTGAAAATTTAAATTGTAAATATTCAATTCTTGTGATAAAGCATTTTTATATCGCGTTGCGTTTTTCATTCGGAGGTTTTCGTCCACGTTGAAAATTTACACACAAATAAATCTTCTTCGCCGCCTATCAGTTAGAGAACCACTTAAGCCTAAGTTTATTCAGTACTGAAAAATTACAACATCAATTAAAGCAAATTTCGTTTCCAAAGCCCTCACCCGTTCCGTGGCGCTGACCGTAAAAGCGAAGGCTCTGAGCATGACAAGTCACAATCCTTAGCAAGCACTGTTGCTTTTAAAAGAGAGTTGTAACTGTCTTCTTACTTTGAGATGAAGGACGCTAAATATCATCGAATCCTCGGTAAGTCAGCATCAAACATTTCTAGTTTTTGTTTTATTCGCAACGTTCACCAAAATCTAAAACATACTGTTAAGTACGAAAGGAACAAAAGCGAATGGCGGACTTGATCTCGAGAACACCTAAATCCGACTCACAACACATGAACGAGGCACAGATGCACCCAGACTCTCACAATGCGGGAGTAAATAAACCACACATACTGAAAACTATCCCATGAATGTGTTCATAATAATTCTACTGAACGTTAGTCGCGGGAAACGAAAAAATTGAAATGAAACTTTGCAGTAAAATAATTGAAAATTGTTCCACTGGAGACACTTACAACTGATCTAATGTCGTGTCCAGATCTCACTCTCTCTCTGACAACGTGGAGAGCTGGGTTCTAGATCACCACTGATTTTAAACAGTCAATCGTCTGGCAGAACATCCGCAGAACTGGTATCCTAATTGTAACTTTAAATATCCTTGACAACATCAAGTTTGTCTAGTACTCCTTTGGAGAGTTTCAGAACACAGCTGGTGAATAAATTAGAACTGCTTTTCCAGATCATTTCCCCAGGTATTCTTGTCCTCTCGATCCACTTGTCCTCTGCAGGGTCATAGCATTCAACACTCAGTCCACTTTCCAAAGAGTCCATATTTAAACCACCCAACACATAGAGTGTTCCTTTCAGACACACCATACTGCCAAATGCTCGAGAAACATTCAAACCTCCAGTAAATTGCCATTCGTTTGTCGAAACATTAAACATTTCACATGTTTTAAAATACGTTTTGTTATCAGTCCCTCCGGCAACAAAAATCTTTCCTTCATTTGCCACACCAAAAGCATTCCCTCTCTTTTGTTGCATGTTTGCGATTTCCTCCCATTTCTTTCCTACGGTGTCGAATCTCTCAGCTATAGTAACGTGGTCACCCTCTTTACTTCCGCCACAAACATACAGATGATCGCCAGCCGCAACAACACAAGACTTTAACCTGCAGCCCTCATGAGATGAAAAAACCATCTGCCATGAACACCGCTCAAAATTGTATCTTTTCACAGTGGATTTGTTCCTTGACATGTTAACCTCTATCGCATAGATTTCGCCGCTAACGACAGCCACTTTAGTAGACCTTGTTGGGGACAAGTCCAGATTTAAAGTAGACCAACCATTAACAACAGGATCATACCTCTCTCCTTTCCTATCATATGGAAGGGCGTACAGCTGATCGCGGTAGCTTAACATCTTAGTCTCAAAGTTTCTCTCTGACAATCCGTCTGCTAAACGCTTCCACTCGTCTTTCTCTGGGAGGTAACACAAAGTGTATTTCCCACCACAAGCAACAATGGCGCGGCTTTCAAGCCCTTTTCTCGGCGACTGCGTAGGATCTCCTTCACCTGCCATCTTTACCGCATCCGAAATCAACTTAAAACAATGCAAGTTCTGTCGAACAAGTTCGTTTGTCACGACATGCAATAAAAAGTCAAACGATACAGAAGCCAGTCGCACGTGACGAAATAATTGTTCAAACGATGCTTTTCGCTCGCTTTTGTCTTGTTCGATCCACTTTAATAGGATCTTAAACACATCTGCTTCAACAGCAACTGAAATTTCGTCGCTTGAAATCCACCTTTCGACTTCCTTAGCTTCCAAGTTTAAGAATTCATCCATTTCTGCCACAGAAGCGAAGTTCGCGTGGATGAACTTCCTGGTGTTGGTGATCACTTTGTCGCACTGGTACATTTCAGCAAAATAAAATGTTGAAATGCAATTTGATTCTGACATCTGTCGTTCTAAAAATCGCCCGGAAACTGTTTTCAAGCCAGGAATCAGAAGATAGTTCGCTGCAGCGATAAGTTCTTTGCAATTTTCTTCAGTTACCTCGACATTTCCTGTGTAGATGAACTCTAAAACATCTTCCATTACAGCACCCGAAATCTCATCAAACCGAACAATCCCTTCTCGATTCTCTTTCATGTCGCTCTGAAGAAGCTTGGAGAAAAACGGGCTTGTTGCAGATAGCACATTTCTATGAGCTTTGAATTGTTTGTCATCTTTCGTCACCAGAGTTATGTCGCATAAATGATCTTGTCTTCGCAGCATGTTAAGTGGCTTCGCTAGTTCAACACAGAAAGCAGCTTGTTCTGCATTAGAGATTAGCTGTAGATCTTCCATATTCCAGAAAAGAAATCTATTTCATAGAAGAAGAGATTCCTTTTTAACCGTTGCAATGTTCTCAAATAGCTTTAAGAACCGGGGGTAAAACGAACTTTCGTGAACCTGAAGAAGAATAGAAGGGACACTGGGACTGAGATGACATCATCTCATAATGACTGGAGAGATTGGATTGGAAAGGACTTGAAAGGAATGGAATAGCAGGAAAGGAATGGAGTAATAAAACGTGGACAAATAAAAATCGCGAACCGGAGTCCTTGTAAAAAGGATAATTGCAAAACGCCGGCTAGTAAAATCAAGGAACTGTAAAACACGGACGAGTGAAAATTTAGAAACTCAGTGTACACTCAGTGTAAAACGAGTCCTTGTAAAAAAAGAAAACTTGAAAAACGCGTACTTGTGATTTGCGGACTAGTAAAACAAGGACTTGGAAATTGAGGACTGGTGAGAATCGCGGCCTTGTAACACACAGTAAATGTTTGTCTTTATTGAAACGATCATCTCTCATCCAAAGAAATGTAAATGATAAACAAATGTAATAATTGTACTGAGTAACATTGGATCTGCCCATTGTTAGTTAAGTCAGGCTGGTCGACGGCGCAGTTCAAACGTCTGAACAACACAATTCACATAAAGTTCTCCAAGATGTATTCCACATACACATGCTGTCTGATTTAGGGAAAGGTTTTTGGAATAGGCATCTTGTAACAGTGTTACATTGGTGTTACACAGTTACACCGAGGAAAACAAAACTAAATTCCCCGGAGTAAACGATGGTTTAATTACTTTTTGGAATAGGCATCTTGTAACAGTGTTACATTGGTGTTACACTGTTACACGGACGGAAACATAACTAAATGCCCCGGAGCTGAGTAAAGGATGGTCTTATTTAAAGCATCATTTATTCATTTATTGGTGTTACACTTTTACCGACGTGAAGTAGTTGATAAAGTAATATTTGACTGTAGAACAAAGATGGCCGCTTGAGGTTCGCACGTAGGTTGTTTAGTTACAAACTTTGGTTGTATTCGTAACGTTAAAATACATAAAGCCCAGAAATACTGTCAACTTTATGGCAACTTAACAAAAGGAACGCATCAACATCCTTTTGGTGATGCCTTTGTAAGTTACGAACAGTGAGCAACTTCATCTGGTCTGTTTTCTTTCACCCTCCCTCCCTCAAAATATATCAGTCTATATGCCCGGCAGTCAGAAATTTGCACAGAATTTAGATGTTTCATTTTAATTGTAGAGCGATTCCAACTGAGAATTATTTTCGTTTGCAAGATGACGAAATAAGCTTGGTTATACTGTGCGCTTAGACTGGTTGGAAATTTATCGAATTGTGACAGAAAGCTTCTTTCAAACCGAATGTGAAGATGCTATGTTCCTTAGGAATAGTTCATATAAGACCCTGACCGGTTGCAGCGAGGGAAAAACAGACGAAGGAGAGGAAATGAAGATCGTTGAAGGTCCTAGTTCCAAGTCGTCGTTGTTTGGCTCAAGGCTTTACCTGGTTACAACGACGGGCCCGGGGGCAGTTTAAGTTCATTCGCTGGGTTATTACACCAGATCTTCTAACCTGAAGTGTAGCGAACAATCCTTAGTTCCCGCAGCAATCGTTGCAACATTTTTCTAGAGATGCATTGTCAAAACAAAATAAGACATAGGTAACCCAGGCTCACTATGTTGCACGTGACATAACATGGGTAAAGTTTAGGTCTCAAAATTTGCTAGAAAATGGAACTAAAAAAATGAAACTTACCATGGACGAGTTGTTGTTCTTAATGAGAGTGATAAAAGTGCTGACAAGCCCGCACGACTCCTGCAGTTGGCAGATGAATAACATCTAAAGCTTCATATAGCTTAGCTTTGACTAGGTTGTCTTTTAGGGATTTTCCCTTACGATATATGATGATGGTTTGTGGGGGGGGGGGGGGGGCCTTAAAGAGTTTTCTCAGTTGTGGTTGATTGTGCTATTAGGTGCCATTTCCCTATGAGAGTGTCCTTGAGGTTAGGCAAGGCCGGATGGTATTGTGTTACAAAGGGCAGTATTTTCTTACGTACGGTTTTGTTTTCTGTCCAAGCGACATCTCTCTATCATTTCAAATTTTGACTGCAGGTAGAAAACGATAAGATTAGATTAAAAACGAACTCATTATTTGAAGATAAAGCGTAGCACAGACCATAGCATTTCTAGGATTTCCAGTCTGGCCGGTTCATTACTATCGGTATATATTTAAGTTGAAGAATCATATCTAAGTAATGTGTAGCTATGTGTGTTTAACACAGCGTATATAGACCTATTTGATAAATCTTTGCTTCATATGTCATTAAATCAGGTAGAATTAGCCTGAAAAAATACAACTTCTGAGTCACGCACACCTGTATCCATGTACCAATTCGACCTTATTTGAATAGTATATGAGAAATAATTAAAACTGTTCCATAAGTTTGGAGGTAGTCTTTTCCATTGAAATGGAACGAGTTAATTCTTGTAGAATCAGACTTAGCATTTCTCTCAAATACCTGGTAGGAATGGGAGGTTATTTCTTATAAAACTCTCCGTATGCTTCGCATACAGTAGTAATACTCTCCTCCCGTAGTATGTTCGTGTAGAGGCTGGTGACTTCCATTGAGACAAGAATGGTGTTTTTAATCAGTTTAGTCTTCTGGATGAAGTTAAGGAAGTCTGTTGTATCCTTTCTGTAGGGCCATCACACCCTGATATGATAGGTCTACCAACAGGTGCCGGCCGGTTTGTGGATCTCTATAAGTGTGTCAAACACTGCTATTCTCACTGCATAATTAATTAGCTCATGGCGGAAGTTTTCATCATGCGTTCGAATTCCCCCGTTCCCGGGCATACTTATTGCGGTGTTGATGCGTTGCGGTCTTAGAGTAGTGGTCATTTTAACCGTAAAAGTGGTCATTTTAACCGTACTCCGGGACGACGGCCAACTTTCGCGTCTGTTCCTTGCACAGTCAACCGCCACCAGCATAGATGGCGGAACATCGTCTTCCCCGTCCGCCCGCTCCCGTCGCTGCTGCAATTGTGGAGCATGCTGCCGTTGAGCCGCCACCAGTTGTAGAAGAACCGCCTGTGGTTGATCCGGTTATCGCACCGCCCGCGGCTCCAGTTCTAGCGGCGGACCCGGCCCCGGCGGTTGAAACCGTGGAAGAGGTAATTTTCCTAGTAATTTTGCTGGCCCAGAGCCAAGTTTACGTTTTTATCATGTTCTACCCGCTGTCTGTCGCTTTAGTGCCTGCGTTCGTCTCCGGTTCATTTGTATTTTCTTTCCCGGTTCTGTTGTCTTGGGTTTGTTTCGGTAAACCTGTATGCTCCCTTTTGTTTTTGGAACTATTGTTTCATGCTCTGTATTGTTTTAGGGCTTTTGTTTCCTCGTGTTTTTGCATGCCCCCGTGGCCCTCTGTTGCGTTTTTTCGCTTCCGCAATTTAAGTTATGTAAAAAAAAAAAAAAAAACGAAGGATCCTTGGTTTTAGTTCTTTTTGCATACGTTTTCCACTAGTCTAGGCTATTTCTTGTTGCGTGGCGTTTCTAGCGCCGTACCGCCGGTTTAGGCAATTGCGTGGGCGTTGCTTTGGTATTCCACCAGTGAAGGCAACGTGTTGTTGCATGGCTGTTATTGTATTCCGCTGGTGAAGGCGACCTGTTGTTTTAGCGCTGGTTTTTACGAATACCGCCGGTGAGGACAACACGCTGTTGTTGCGTGACCTCTGGTCAAGTCCACGTATCGTTGAGTAACTATTTGCGTTTTCCACCGGTGAAGGCAACGTGTTGTTGCGTGACTGTTTTTGCGCGTACCACTGGTGAAGGCAACGTGTTGTTGCGT
>CM042757.1:9229198-9236767 GCA_022496165.2 Catalaphyllia jardinei | reverse complement strand
ATCTGTCAGTTGCCAGTATGGATATTGAGATGAAAACCTGTTTTGCCTATTAAAAGTATGAGCAGAAATCATCTGTCAGTTGTCAATATGGGTGTTTATGTCAAATCATTACTCGTTAGATAAAATTTAGAATCCTCTGTCAGTTGTGAATAAGGATGTTTGGATTGATGCATGATTTGTCAGTAAGGATGTTGGGATCAAAACATTACCTCACAGCAAGGATGCTGAGATGAAAACATGGTTTTGTCAATCAAAATTTGGCATCATCTCTCAAAATAAATGCCAGCTTGGAGGTTGACATCAAAACGTGACTAGTCTTGTTAGATAATATTTGGAATTAGTATATACTAAAACAGTGGATAGCATTAAAGGCACGCTCTGATTGGCTAGTAAAACTCTGAATATCCTTTGCTATCTGCCTCCGAGCAACTCAAGAAAGAGTTACATCCCAGTTTGCATCCACGACAAGTGAAGAAATCATTCAAATTAACTTTTTGTGGTGTACATTATCTCACTGTTTTAGTATATACTAAAACAACTATTCACCACAGTGTGGGTGGCTAGCAACAGATATTTTAATAAAATACTGAGCCATTCACGGCTCAGTAAATACCCACCCCTAGCCACCGGCTGACACTGGGGTGAATAGTTGTCAATTATTTGCAAGTAGTCAATTACAATTTTGAGATCACACCATGATTTGTCATCTAAACTCTGCAACTATCTGTCATTTCCCAGTGCAGATAAAGACTGAAGCACACTTTTGTTCGTTAAAACTTGAAAACACCTGTCACTACAAGTCGGAAAGAATTTTGAGATCAAAATTATGATTTTGCCATTCAAAATTTGGAATCACCAGTTGACTCTGTCAGTGGTCAAAAAGGATCATCATGCAATGGAAACATGACTTGTCAGATAAAATATGGAATCATCTCTTGTGTGTCTCAAAAACACTGGCCTTAAAAAACTCAGATCCACTGGGTGCCTCCATCAATAAACTCAGACCCACAAAAAAAAAACAACTGATTTACACCACCGATTGCTGCAAGCTACCTGTTCATCAGTGCATTGTAAAAGCAAGAATATGGAGTGGAAGAAAAGTGGTAAGATACCTCCACTGATCACAAACAAAATATTTGAATCGTGTTTTGTTTTCTTTGTAAGTGCAAACCAAATTTGTTTTGAGTTTAATCCAAACATTAGTGGCTATGTTTTAGTAAATTGCCCCACCACGTCTGTCTGTTGGGTATGTGTGAATTTACGTCAATGAGAATCTTAATTATAATGTAGTTGAAAGAATGTCTAATCCGGCATTCTAGGCGCTATAGATAGAAATTCTTGTTTTAAACAAAAAAAGAATATTATTTGTAGTGTATTGTATAGACAGCACAATTCTCTGGATAGTTTTTTCTCTTATTTAAATGGTACAGTTGAACAGCTTAATGCCTCTGACAAAACTGTTTACATAGCTGGCGACTTGAACATCGACCTCCTCAAATGTGAAAGCTGCAATTAGGTGCATAATTTTCTACCCTCGTTACAGAGCTATTCTTCTATCCACTTAATAGATAAACCTACACAAGTTGAAGGAAATTCTGTTACCCTAATTGACAATATACTTGGTTGTAAATAATACAGCTAATCTCTTATCCTGTGGTAATATATGATATCAGTGATCACTTTTTGTAGTTCTGTGTAATGTTAAATAACCTTATGGAAAGGAGTGTTACAAGATTAAAAAAAGTCCATGATTTTTTTCAGAAGCTAAACTCTTAGCAGAATAATTTCTCCACCAAACATGAACATCGATAAATTGTCTTCAAGATTTTACAACAAGTTCAATAAGGTAGTTAAAACCCATATGCCTTTTAAAACTGTCTCAAAATGCTGAGTAAGACAACTTTTTAAACCATCGATTACCAAGGGTTCAAAGAAATCATGAAAAATTAAGAACAGTCTATTACATTCTAACTTTAAGATCAATATAGATTCTTTTGAATTAAAAATAACAGTACTCTAATTCGACTAAGTATGAATTAATACTTTCATAACTGTTTTCAATAGAATATCTCCAGCATGAAGAAAGACCTGGGCAGGTATAAGTGAACTCATTAAGCATGGAAGGAAAAAAATAAAAACTCCCTGCCTTACAGGATGAAAGCAGTGGTTGTTTAATGTATGATCCAAAGGAATTATCTTCCATCCTGAACAAACACTTCACTTTATGTGGAGCAGCCTTAGCTGCTAAGCTACCTCGCTCGGAAAGCCATTTTCAGAATTTCTTGTTAATAGTTCAAAGACCTTTTATTTTGATCCCGTCGCTCTTGGTGAAGTAGGATCAGAAATATCACTACTACCTTCGAACAAGTCACATAGCGTTCACTTGTGGCCCATTAGTATTTTGAAAGTTGCAAAATGTTTTATTAGTCAATCACTCATGGATAGAATGAATGCTTTGATCCTTGAGGGAACCTTTTCCATTAAATTTAATTAAAGCTAGCTAAGGACGTCCCTGTCTTTAAAAGTAGTGAGGATACCAACCCCAATAATAATAATTATTGTCTGTCCTATATTGTTGCTCTCTATATTAAATAAAATCTTTGAAAGACTAATGTACAAAATTTAAAATCATTCTTTCAGATAAATGGTCTATTTTACGAGTCACAGTAAGTCACAGTCCACTAATTAATTGATGTAGTAAATAGGATCCAAGGCAACATGGACAAAGTGATGTTCTCCACTGAAGTGCTTAATGATCTGAAACAGGCACTTGACACAATTGATTAATGTGTTGTACTCCTATGGAATCAGAGGAATTATACTAGAATTGTTCTCATCCTTAATCTTAAGGGAAGATCTTGCATAACCCAAATTGGTGGGCGTGTCAGACCAAAGAAATCAAATCCTTGTGGTGTCCCCCAGGGATCTGTGTTGGGTCCTCTCTTATTTCTTATCTACATTAATGATATTTTTAAATCTTCTCATAAATTATGTTTTTTTTCTTTTTGCAGACAACACCAGTCTCCTCTGTGTCCACAAAAATTTAAATTAGTACTTAAACAAGTAGTTCATCCAGATTTGAGTAAAGTTTCGGAATGGTTTATTGTAACTAAGCTTTCTCTGCATGTAAATATCAAGAATTTCAATTTTTCGACACCCTGAATAAAATTCTTAAATTTAGCGCCCAATTTATTTCAACCCAAAGTTTAGTTTTTCTCTTGTTTGTCATAGCTCCCAGTATCAATCAAAATATGTAAATGTAGTTGTATCAAAACAGTTTTGTAAATCCTTGTCTAAGAATTTGAAAAATAAATTCTTATTAAATATTAATGGTTTAATATAAATATAGATGTGGCCTACCTAGTTTAGCCTAGGTTACCTGCAGGTTTATGCTGTGGTCATAGTCAAGCTTTTTTGACTTGACCATTTTTAATAATAAAGTGTTCAGTGTAATGTGTATACATTTTTGTAAAATTGTAAATATACGAGTAATAATAAAGTTGTTGTTATTATTCACACACATACACAGTGTTTTAGAAGCCATCCAAGCCAGGTTTAGTAAGCGGGAGGTTAAGTGTGTGAGGTGCACATTGTGCATTGATTTGTCAGTAACAATTTTGAGCCATCTTTCAGTTGTCAATAATTTTCTCCTACTAGATTTTTTTCAATACTTAATCAAGCAAGCAAGTGCTGAGAATAAAGTAAATCAACAATGTCTAGGAAATAATACACAAAACTCCCAGCCCCCAAATATCACAAAAACTGGTTAGAATTCCCAATTATTAATTTGAAGCTGCATACTTCAAGGCCTGTTCAGTGTACTGTAAGTCAGCATTTTCGAACCTCGGGAGAAACTAGAAATTTTTAAATTGACTAGATATACACATTAATTGCTAGTAGTAAGATGAAGAAGCAAACCTTTTAGTTAAAGGAGCACATTTCGGTTAAACGGTTTGAAAAGTTTAGCCTAAATTTTTCAGTTTCGTTGTAAGTAATCCTTGTCAATCTTCTCCATCCTTGTTCCTTTATGGTTTATTGTAGACATATCTCTTATCTCTTTGGTGTTTTTCTATCTTTGTATGTAACATTTTTAGTTTTCCTTCAATGTAGTGGTAATTTTGTTGATGGTCAAAAAAGGCATGCCTCTTTTGGATGTTCCCAAATAATCTTGACACCAACAAGTATCAGACCAAAGTGTACCTGTTGTTCAATGTGATTAAAATAATGCTCTGATACACAAGCCCAATTACAACAAGTAAAGAACAACTTGGACTGACCTGCTAACAATTTATTGTCTGAAATATTTTCACTTCCTCCATGCAGTGATGTGATCTTTTGGTGTTTATGCGTTTCTTGTTTGGCCTGTCAAGAAATACAAAGATATAATTGAGTTGCTTATGATTTGTTAAACTGTTGGTTTACTTAAGCATTTTAAATTTAACTGATGGAATAACAATTAATAAGAGTACCTGTAGTATATACAAGTGTAGTTACATCATGTACACTTGTGAACAACATTGCAGATACCAGAAATTATATAAACTGACCTGACCTAGCTGAATTTGACCTCCTCATTGATCTTAGTTGTCTTACTTTGTTGTTATATGTATGCAACATCAAAAACAGCATCAAAAAATGCTGTATTAATTTAAGTACTCAACTGAATGTAGCTCAACTTTGTTATCACACTTTTCGAGCAACTAATCATGCATTGCATTTTCCAGGTTTAGATGCTCATCATTTAAACTTCTCAAGTGTTCATTTAAACTTCTCAAGTGTTCTTTTGATTGCAGGCCCTACTGTATTAAATTTTAGTCAAGTCAATATTCAAACTTTTGCCTATCCATGGCACGATTGACTTGACTAAATACATGCAGTGGTTTAAAACCCTACTGGAAAGGATACTATATCATTCATTATGCTGCTGAAGAACAACATTCAGCCCTCACGTCAAGATAAGTTTAGCATTACGTAAATTAACGGTAATACAGGAGTGCAGATTATATCTATGTTAAGATAATGGTGTCATGTTTAATGATGGTGTTATGAAATCCTCTTTATCAAACTGATACTACAGTACTTGTATTACTTGTCACTACCATGTAAAGTTGCTAACTTCATACATAACCACAAATCAAATTACCTTTTTAATACCTTTATGTGACATTGGTCATCAGCCTTTCAGTACTCCATGCCTGTCAATTAATGTCCATGTGCCTCATGTTTGACCTGATAAGTAACACATGTACAGACACTTAAATGTGTAGTTCCAGAATATCTACACACACCTAAGGAAGGTTGTTGGAAATTCCCAGGGGAGGGGATCATTAGAGGCTAACATTTTCAAGGGTAGGCAGGGGGAGCTCAGTTCCTAACAAACAAATTAATACTTAAATACATAAATTGTTTTAAAATTGAAATATAAATGTCTTCTCCATTCAGTCGAGCTTAAACATGAATAAAAAATACACAAAATTAAGAGGGGCAGTGGGGTCTTCGTAAATCCTATATATGTTAGAAATGTACATATCAGTTTTGGACCTTAATTTGTTTACCAATACAATCAAACCTATCCTATACTGTTATGGTATTATACAGTATCTCAATTTAGTTCAGCACAGTTTATTAAGTTGTGACAATATTTGTTTTTCTTGTGATCATTCAGGCCTTTCAGCATTCTTTATGACTTAATTATGTAAATTCTTTTAAACACAGATATCAAACCATTAAAAGGCTATTCAAAAATAATTTTCTTACAGGGGCTTTTCAGCCCAAAAAAAGAGAGAGCAAGCATTTCACAAAGAGCTTTCAAGAATAAGTGAAATATATTCTCTTGAAAGAGGTCCCCTTTATTTGGTGTGTAGCACAACAGCAACTAAGAAAACCAAAGACAAAATATTAAGCCTTGGAGATGGAAGAGTTTGTCATTCTTTTTCAGATTCTCAATTGAAAGAACATTGCATTTAAGTTCAAGTTGTCAGTGGTAATGCAAACCTCACCTTTGCCCCTTCTTCCTATCTCTCTATCGATTATGAATTTGTTATTTACTGTCAGATCGATAAAACAGGTTTTCTTGAATGATACAGGGAAATCCAAGGAACACATAATGGGATGTCTATCAAGCCAGAATTGATAAACAAAGGCTGCTTTCCTTTGGGGTGATCTGCATCAGGATCAGTGATCCAAGATTTGTCTGGATTATGGTCTATCAAAGGAACCGATGAATCCATTCTGGTTATGGATTCATCAGTTTCTTTGATGTACCATGATCCAGACAGATCACCCCAAAGGATGCAACCTAAATCAGGAGAACTTTCTTAGTCATTTAGCCAAATCAGATGGCAACATACGAATTTTGATAGTGACAATCGCATACGAAATGAGAGTTTATAGTCAAGGGGTTAAAGTCATAATCCATTAACTTCCTTCAAAAAACATTGAAGCATACCACTATAAGAATGGCAGGGAAGGAAGTAACCCCTGTGAATGGCAGATTTCATGTTGATGTATTGTTCTGACAATTAGGAATGTACACGCCACACTATGCCATAGGGAGGTTTTACTTTTGCATTTTGATACAGATTTAAGGGATTTGGAAAAACCTTGCAAGCCTTAGAAATTTTGTAAATTATGTAAGGATGATTATTATGGTGATACATTTCAAAGCACAAATCTGAAATCTCTGTAAGTTCTATTAATTATTAACCAGTGAACCATTGAACACACCCAAAACAACAGACAAATAAGTTTTTCATGCATGTATGGCTGCGTTACTGTGTGGGAAACACTTGTCATTATTTATAGATGCGGACCACTGAGGAAACTGGTGTCCCTCAATATTTTATTTTGCCAGGAAAAAAGGTTATTTTGGGCAATATTCACTCGTAAATCTACTTGATTTTTGAAGGTTGATATTTTGTAACAGAAATTTTCGATAATTTCAAAAAAAGAAGGCCCAGAACTAAACCATATAAAGTGCTAGGATACGAGTTTTATTACGCCTATGTACTACCCCCACATGACATGCAATTTTGTTCACTTTGTTGTTGGATCACTAAAATCAGAAGAGCAATTGGCAGCCCTAATCTCTGGTATCTTTTTTGCCAAGAAAATAAACAGTTATTACTTCCATTTTAAACTCGGGAGCTTCTTTCCTCTGGAAATGCTGTTGGACTAGGGACACTCAGTCATGCTACACAAAGTGGTAGAACCGGCATGGTAAATTGGCAAGGAAAAGCTCTAGTTTGCTAAGGAGGTCTTGTCATTTGCATAAAAACCGGATGTAATGTCACAGACAAACGCTACAGAACAGTGATCCAGCCATAGTTGGGAAGAGGATAAACAACCGCACTCCCAAAACGGCTGGAAATCGAGCCTAACGCAGGTCAGGCTTCAGGCAATTCACAACTTAGCTCCGAAAATGGAAAACGAATTAAGTTGAATTCTCAGTCTTGATTTATTATCACATAAATTACCTGCATCAGAAAATCTAGTGTCTCTTGATGTGAGCGAAACTGGGGGAGTATAAAATGCTGTGGGTAGGGGTAGTTAGGTTAATAGCATGGGGGT
>CM042757.1:9191698-9224198 GCA_022496165.2 Catalaphyllia jardinei | reverse complement strand
AGATTCTAACTATAATGATATAATAGGATAGGTCTTTAATTATATGTTATTATTTGTTGGGCAAATGATTAGGTACTAGTCAAAAAATTATCAAAATCGTTCATAGAAGATACAAAATTACGCCAACAGTATTGAGTGCGTGACTCACAATTGAGCTGCACCACAGGTAAGCCCAAGCTCTCTGGGCATCGTCAACATAACATTGCTTAATAGCGTTATTATAAGAGGTTGTATGGAAAATATATCGATCGTACGGAATAGTTCAAAATAGGGGGAAAATAATAAAATCAACTTACCTTTTCTTGTTGTGTGTATAACTTCTGTTTTCATGGCGTTAGGAGGCGTTTGTGTAGAGCGATTCTAGCGAGATTTAGCCTCTCTGTATTCTTCTCTATACATAATATCATGAGTCACCTATTCAGCCACTCAGCTCGTCAGTCAGCGAGCTAGCTGTCGGCCAGCCAGTCAGTTAGAAAGCCATTCAGCCAGTCAGTCAGTCAGTCAGTCAGTCAACTAGTCAGTCAGTCAGTCTATAACAATACAATGTAATGCAGACAGAAGGAAAAAATGGGTGGCGAACACGAATTAGGCTCGATTTCCGCCGCTCTCTCGTGTCTGGTCTGCCCTACCCGAGAAGACCTTCGGGGGAGGAGCTTGGGCTCATTTCCCGAACAGCGGCTGGTAATCGAGCCTAAACACGAATGTGAAAGAGCAAAAGGCCAATGACTCCACGTGTACCGCTGGTAATGAGGCAGTCGCTTAATACAGCCATAATTTGGGAAGTCTGAAAAACTCTCAAATCGTAGATTTATGACATTTATATTACCATTAGTCTCCTGTTACCATTACAAACCGATGCTAAATGAGAATCTTTGAAATCCTAAAATCAACATTCATGAATTCAGAAGGCGAAAAGTGCAGTCGTTTGGATAAACAAGCAGTTTACCAGACTATCACAGCAACATCGGTTATTCTTTTCTTATAAGAAGACGATGACATCAAAACTTTCAGATATATGTCTAGGATTGAACGCTAATGAGGTTCAATTTTCGTATGATAAGCATCACAAAGTGTCCTCACTGGTAAAAAGTCACCAAAACACGCACATTTCTGTCAAATATGGAGTGATATAAAAATGTCAAATAACCCTGCCATATATATCAAGTACTAAATAAACAATAATTGCTTTCAATCCTGGACACAAGTGAAAACCTTTTTGAGTGGCCGAGCCTGTTATTTGAAAATGATTAACCTACGTATAGCCGTACCGTCCCTCCGAGGACAAACGTTTGTCCTCGGGGGGAGGGTACGGCTACACGTAGGCTAGAGAATGATGAGCCTGAGAATGTTGCTGAATACTCTGTAACACGGAATGTGTTCCCCTTTGTAGTGTAAGGCAGATCACAATTTTAACACAACATGTGTAGTAATGTTTTCATTATCAACGCGCTGGCCACATGGCGACTGCGCTCGTCTCCGTATCGAACTGTCCAGGCTCGAGTCTTGGCCATGGACATTACGTTGTTTTCTGGGGCAATACACTTTACTCTCACAGTGCCTCTCTCTGCCCATGTGTGTGGTACCGCCAAATTAAGGTGATTCCTTAGTATTGTATTGCGCATCCCCACTGCGTGCGATTTTCGCGTTATTAGCGCGCAAAAATGAGCGCTTGCACGCACACAACGAAAGATATTTCCCTCAGGCAGAGCTCGATACCGAAAAAATGCCCGTTTTCTTTTAAACGAGCATGGTAATCTATATCTTTATTGCATAATAATAGAGTACATATTATCCTCCTTATTTTAAAAAGAATAAAAAAATTCATCGGAAGGAAAAAAATATATAAGTGAAAGAGTGCACAAAACTTTTAATCAGTGATAATTACGACCGCGAAAACAACGACTCTACGAACGCTTTACGTCCACGTCGTCTTAAATAATGTGATTTTTCCCAAAATTTTATATGATATTGTTCTATATGCTCGACACTTTTCCCAAGTATTACTTTAATAAGCAATGTTTCAAGCTACCGCAAAATGTAACATGGACCGATAAATGAGGTGCGTGATTAGCACGAGTACTGGCATAAATGAGGTAAGATTGGCCCATCACATCTCTTAAAGCGAGAATGGTGACCTATCATTTTCATTGTGTTTTTTTTTTTGAAATAGTGCTTGGTAGAGAACATTTAGGGAAAGTTTCAAAAAAATTCATCGGCAGTTTTTATTTCTGAGGGATCACCTTAAATGCAGAGGGAACCCTACATTGGAGTATCGTCCTCTCCAGGGGAGGGGGGGGGGAGAGTAGAATATTCCTTGTCACTTCATGCTACAGAATCCAAGATAAGCCCCGACTTGATTGGCCGCTTGGCTTGTATGCAGACTTAATTACCTTAACTTCTTCATGGTCGTACATCAGTCAGAAAACCTTTATTGTGTTTTATTACAGTTCATAGTTTACAAAAGATTTCATGCTTACATTGAGGGCTTTAACTCAAAGAATTACAGCAGGAAAAAGTATGTACAGATTTTGTATTTAGCTCTTATTAACCGAGCAGGAGGTCTGTATGGGAGAATCTTGACCGAGGTCGTAAGTAAAGACCGAACGCAGTGAGGTCTGTACACACGACCGTGGTCAAGATTCTCCCATACAGACCGACTTAGCTCGGTTAATAAGATGTTTATTATATGGCAAAAAAACAAGAACAAGTGAATTCGTTTAATGTAACTGGTTTGTACTAACTGACACTGCTTGCGAACGGCGATGAGCCGAATTTAATTGTTCTTAAGTTTGTTCGTCTTCTTTTCTTTTTTCCTCATCAGCTATTTGGCACTTACAGAAATAATTATTGTTAGATGAAAACAGTCTGTGATTTTGCATTTTAGTTTGCAACTTTTTCACTTCAAAAAATTACCGGTCTAGATGCCGGTCTAGATGGGAAATATCCATTTCAGCCAATCAAATTCGTGAATTGGGTAGTCCCCAGTCCTTGTGAGACAGAGCCATATAATAAATAGATTTATTATTCAACTTTCATAACACTCTACGAATTCCGATCTTCTTATTGATTGATTTGTACCACGTGACACTGGGTTATTCAATTTGAATAATAAAAATGTTAACGCACTCATTGCTCGTGAATTATCGGGATTTACCTGCACTCGTTCATTGTTAGTGAACTCGTGCAGGTAAATCTCGATAATTTACTATCTGAGTGCATCAACCTGTAATTAACGAATAAAATAGAACATAATTAGGTCATGGGTACTTAAAATTAATGTAAGATTCCCGCTCATTAAACATGTTCAAAGAAAGCAGAACTCAAGTAAAATTCTTATTTAAAAAGTCCACCATGGCACTCCACTAAAGCGATGAATTCTGCAATAAACAAGAAGAAAAATGTACGTACTGGTAGTACTCAATAGATATTTTGCGGCCTTAGGCAGTATTTTCTAAAGGGGGTAAGTTTCTAAAGAAACTGTGGTGCTGCGTCGGTGGGAGTATTACAAGATAATTTGGTTTTATCAACTGAGTTGATAACGTGAATTAGCCACCGTAAAGAGATTCAGAAGCTGACGTTTCGAGCGCTAGCCCTTCGTCGGAGCGAACCTAATTCACAGTTTTTCACTATAAGAACCGACCAGCCCCATATAAAAAAGACGGCGGTGCTCGTCAAAATGAGAACTACCAAGAAATGCCAACAACAGGTACGAAGGTCCTGATTCGTGGGTGTGGCTTAAACGTTTTTCACCCCTAAGAGATATCAATTCTATAACTGCACATTATCGGTTCAGTACCCTTTAAGGTACTGCAAACCCCCCCCTTCCCCCCCCCCCCGTGGACGTTTTGAGGCTGGACACCCAAAGGGGTAACAAAATCACGTTTTTATCGACGAATAGGTATTAGGAACCCCGCTCTTTTCATACCGGAGTCCAACCACCCCGGGCTCCCAGCCGACAAATAAAATATATGTATGCCGCTTTATGTCTGAAACGAAGTGGGTGACCCCAGATTTTTTTTCATTTTTGATTCATCTGCGCAAAGAAGAAAATAAATTGGCGCCGAATTCAGTGATTCCTGAAGATTTAAGAGACTGACTCGCTGGTTTCACATGTGCTAATAGTTTGTTTTCTATCCGGCTGCCGAATTTCTTTGTAGCGGAATTCTTCTATATTTGAGAGCCAGCAGAAATAATATTAAGCATAAGCATTCTTCATGGGCAAAAACTCAACTTCGAAACGTACATAAAGCGTTTAGATTTTTAGGACTGTCACGGTTAGAGGTTTTAAAACCCACAAAGTTTGTCACAACAACAATCAAAACACTCTGCCACCCCTCCCGCCCAACAGAGTTTTTTACCAACCCAGATTCTGCGTGGTAACGTGACCAGCTGCAACAAGGGTCTCTCTCCCAACAACAGGGGGAAGAGAAAAAGCTAATGATCAACGAGTGATGAAAACCAATAACTCACCTTGGTAACTAATTTTTCTGTCCCTTTCTAAGTCCGCAAACATTATCAGTTCGGTTAGTTCCTCAGCTGGTATTCTCCTGTCCATATTTAATAGAATATAGCGCAACTCTGCTGATTCGATGTACCCCTTGTTATCGGCGTCGAAAATTCTGAACGCTAGCATTGTGTCAGCCTCTCTCTCATCCGGTTTCTTTTGGTCTTCCATTAGTTTAACAAACTCTGGGAAATCGATGACCCCGTTTCCTAAAAGTATGAAAATCCCAAGTAGATCGTGAGATAAATCGTTAAATACAAAACAAAGGGTCCGCTTAATTAAATTGATGTACCTTACTTTTATTCTCTCACCTTTCTGTGGCAATATTTTTCTTCGGAGAAACTCGAGTAAATGCATGTATAAGGTCCCTAGTTTTCACCTCGATGATATATTTCCAAGTAGTATTTTACATCAAGATGGTCCATTGCAGTTGATTATCAGACTTGCCAGACTTTTAACAAGCTTTTGACCAATCAGTGAACTGATATTATTTTTGGCATTAATTTTATGATTCATAATAAAATGCAGGACAACTGTCCTTCCATCACGACAAAAATAAAGAAAATTTCTCGCACCAAAATATCTGAAAAACAGGAAGTGGCGTGCAGTTTCCATGACGAGATGATCAACTGCGCATTACAACAACACATCGAACGAAAATAACTAAAGCATGGATAACAGTTAGATCGTATGTTATGAAAAATATAAAGACCTGACTAAAAATAGCAGGCCTCACTTAAACTACATCTTTAAAATTTTCCTTAACTAAATAAAAATTACATCGTTGTGTAGAAATACACTGACCATCATACTGTTCCCAATGCGAGGGTGAATTAGTTTGGCCAGTACTATTTTAACCCTTTCATTGTGATACCTTATGAAACAGGTAAAAAAGTTGTTTTATAACTGTCGTAGTTACATAACAGTAGCACCAGAGATTGCGGGCGAGGAGATTGGGGGCGGAGGGAGGGAATCAGCCTTCCCCCAGGCTGGGCGAGAGAAAATTACAACGTGCAAGTGTAATTGAGAGACTTGCCCGAATGGTGTAGTGCTATCGAAATTCAATTTCCAACACTGTAATGGGGAAGAAATTTTGTTAAAAGGGCGATAACTCAAACTTAAGATAAGTCGAATGAGGATGATTTTTAATCAGTTGCACTGGGATCGATAAATCATAACCAGACACTTTATATTGTTTACTTTGTAATGTTTATGAAGTATTAACCAGATGGAGAATGTATGCAGTAAAAACGGACGTTTAGGAAGCTATATTTAGGTTCTTGTTTTTGTATTTTGAGGTTGTTATTGACAATTGGGCTAAGTAGGTTTTTGAAATTTCTATAAGGGAGATATAACCGTTGATAACCAGAAAAATAAATAAGATTGGGTTTGGTTAAATATACAGTATTTTTTCACAACTGTATAATGTGTTTTCGTGTAAAATAAATTTGCAATCTCAAAGTCACCACGATCGTTGTCAGAATTTAAATGTAACCCATATTTAAGAAACTGCTCCATCTTACTTGGCTGTTGACAGGTTGTTGTATTTTTGGGTATTAAAATGCGTATTGTCTGGACGCCAGGAACTTGTCCAAGTTATGTAATTGGTTCCCCAAAGAAAGCCGTTAAGCATGTGTCCCGAAAGGTTCTATTTTAGGTCCTTCTTATTTCATAATCTAATTGTTACACAAAACTTGTAGATTTGACTGCTGGCGAACTGTTTTTCTCTCAAAATCACGAAACTGAAAGGGACTGGGACGAGACATTATAAGCGCAAATTCGTTCCCAGGCCTTTTCTCTGAAAAATTGGATGGCTGTGACACTCGACCATATCGCCCTTATGTGCTTGTATTCACGGATAATACTCGTCTGTCGCTAATACAGGTCAGATCAACAGTCTACTAGTATACCGAATCAGTCTCATAAATAAAAAACCAGGAAAGATTTATTGCTCGACATTTCGGGGTCATCATGTCTCCATTATCAAGAGACTAATTAAAATGCATGCAAAAAAGAAAAGGTACAAGAAAAGCAAAAATTACAATAAACGGCCTAAACAAACCTTTGCACGGATAGAATCCGTTTGCACGTTCAATGTTGGTTTACGCATGAGAATATATAACAACGAGGCAATCAAGTTTGCCACTACATTTCGTGATGATGTGAAATTGCTCAATGAAGCGTTCAGGCATTTCACTATTGTGTTGGAGGCTATAATGTTTGTAAATGGAAGATGACTTTCTAGTGTGTCCTTCAATTCTACGCGCTCGTGTAAGTGACCCCGTGTATAACCCACATACCCTGCACCAGTCTCATAAATGTCAGGACCTTTTTTTTATCAACCACTTCCTCTGTTTGATCATTAAATATTGGACGCCTCAAATGAAGCTAGAACGTTTCATGATTGTAAGTGAGTCATATTTGTAATCGTTTCCCTCAAGTACCTGCCCCGGGGCTATATAGGTATGTGCGGCCCCAAAGGGTAGGTTTTTTCAGCCGTTTTGGTCATAAATAGGGTATCGATTTTGGCCATTTTGCCGCCATTTTGGTCATAAATAGGGTATCGATTTTTGCACTCTAGTCTTGAATTCGTTCTTTTTTTCGAAGAAGCTACTTCTTCATCATGTCCCCCTCCTTCCATCCACGCTTTGCCTTCCTCTCCCTCGGTTTAACCACACCCCTGCCAAATTTTTCTGGAAGTAGCTCTCCCTTGGGAGTACCTGAAGCCTGGAAGCTAAGCTGGCCTTTTATGAGATATATATTTTTTTATTTTCTTTGGGCAAGACATGTTTGATCAAAAGACTACTGCAAGGCTGACCTAAAAACTACACTTATTAACCGAGAGTTTGGTCTTTACAGGAAAACCTCAGACCGAGACCTTGCACTATTGGGGGTTTTCCCAGGACGCCACTAAAATTCAAACTCCAAAACTATTGACCTTCCTGAGATTTTGCTTTGATGATGTACAAGAGCAGCCGAAAACTAATAATTTTAGCTCCGAGTGGGTTCTAGGTTTTGTGATAGACTACGCTTGAAATTCGCATAGCCAATGACAGGAGTATCGAATGGTCTTTGCGAGCATTTGCGGGCATACGAGCAGGGCGTTTATTTTTGCGAGCACGAGCAGTGATCAATTTTCTCATGCGAGCAGCGAGCACTTTAGAAATTATACAAATGGCGAGCAGTGAGCACTGAATGCTTCGTAAATTTTCCGCCAGCTGGAATCTCTCTTTATTAAAACGTTGTTTCGCGCCAAGTAATTCGGCTAGGCCCCATGATGAGGCCTTATCGCGGTTCAACCATTCCCAGTAGCTTACAGCCAATTATGCCTTGTTTAATGTGCCGTTTGCTGCAAAATTATTTCACTTAGCTTCACGAGAGTCAGTGGGTGGACGCTAAACGGGAACTGACGTTTCTAAAACCCTGTTTACAAGCAAGTAGGTTCCTTCTCAAGAGTGTTAAAGATTGCCCGCCTTTACAAGCGAAATGTTTCAAATAGGGTTCCCCAGCTACCTGAGACTGAACTCAGGCCGGAGAGTTTAAATAAAAGTCGACAAAAAGAGAAAGCATTTTTCCAGAAACATTCATGGCGGCGCGCGCATGTTTCTCCAATGTTTCCCAGTTTCCCATACGGCAAACATTTTTTCCAGTGTCAGTTTTTGTTTTCAAGATGCAAAATATGCTAAGCTACACGGCAGGGAATTTGAACAAAAATCCGAGCATGCGAGCACTTGAAAAAATTTTGCGAGCACGAGCAAGCGAGCACTCATCTAATTTTTGCGAGCAATTCGAGCAAAGGCTAAATTTGGCGAGCACTTTCAAATTGGATGGGACCATTCTATATCCCTAATGGTGGCGGATAGGATCAACTGTTTCCGTTGTTTTCTCCAGTCTGGGGCCTGTCCCGGAATTGTTTCGGGTTATATTTAGTTAATCGGTATTTAAAGACAGGAAGGTGAATACACCTGCAGCTTCTCGTACGGAATGGAACATCTGTTTATATTAAAAATATGTGAATAATACAGCTCTGTTATCATTTTTTGCTACGGCTTTCTAGGTGCGAAAACTTTTAGGAACCTCTGGCCAATCAGTTTAGTTTGCGTTGCAGCCATTATCGTTTCTGAATTTTTTTATCTGAATGCAAACCGTCGAGAGACTTGTGGCTTGTAGGTTGCAGGTTGAAAATCAACCTTTGAGTTCGAGCGAATCAGTGCAGCTGTGTTGTTATTGTCTACCTAGAATAAAAACTTTATAGAATAGAATAGAATAGAATATAGAAAAAATTAAAAGAAACTTTATTTAAGTGTTAACTAAACCATGTAGCCTGGGAGAAACCCATACTAATAAGGGGACACATATTAATATAAAATGCAATACAGAATTAAAAGATAAGACATCTACATGAAATTTTAAGATTAAGATTAACTTTTGTCTTTCATTCTACCGTCATGTTGTGAAAACTGATTTTTTTTTTTAATTTTTACTTTTTGCCAAGACACAATCTCAGTTACGTATATGATGTCCAACAAGATATGCGTTTAGTTACCCGAGATAAGACACCTTATTGGCCAAATACAAGATGGCTTAATGCTTAAGACATATCGTGTAGCTATAACTGAAGACTAGAAAAATAAACAGTTAATGGGCATATGGACTGATAGAAAGTGAACTTGGCGAGGGACAAGTACTTAAAGATAGAGCTGTTCCCATTGTTAACATCGTCCAAAGCCAAAATAAGATTGTGCCAGTTATGTAACAAAGCACGCCATCTTGCATCCCGACGAAGCATACCGCGTTTGTGTTGATTTAAACGGTCTAGAAATTATAAAACAAGAAACCAAAACAATCTCGTATGCACGAATACACTTTGTGATGATGCCAATTGGTATAGCCCTCAAGTCCTCATAAGCATGTCTGTGCTCTCCATTTCGTCGAATGCTATAGACTAAGTTCAATATATTATTATAACATGGCTCCGAGGCTTTCGGGTCAAAATTGTAAATTTTTTTAAGTTTCTTTTGTCTCTCAATTTCCAAACGAGACTTGAATACAGAGAAAACAACACCAAAAACAGAAATTTGACCTGAAAGCCTCGGAGCAGTGTTCGAATATTGATCAGTATATCGAACATGGCCTATTAACTACCTACGTTAGCAAGGTGTCCCGGAAGGTTCTATTTTAGGTCCCTTTTTGTTTCATAATCTATTTGTTACATAAAAATAGAAGATTAGACCGTTGGCAAGCTGTTTTTCTCTCGAAATCAGGGATAACGAGGCTGGAAATGAACATTTTCCTGAGCAAAAAAGGGTTCCCTATGTGTACATGTGTTGCTCTCAAGTTATTCCAGTTAGCAGAGTTCATGGTATGAATGTAATTACACCATGACTGATATTCGAAAAATCTCTCAAAATTTCACGAGCGAGTGCAATTTAAAATAATTCTGAAATGTTATGAGTAGTGTTAATCCATAATTGTTGCTCGACTTTTCATACGATAAGTCATTTATTATACAATCTCGTTCCCAGGGTCCACGTGTCTTTTGGTCAGCACCAAAACACGTGCCTTGGTGCTGACCAAACGCACGTGGGCTCTGGAAACCAGAATGTTTTTGACACTTCGTGACACATAAACAGGCACAAGCAGGCAAACGACACCCTATTTAGGCAGAGATTAAGTGCTAGGTGAGGCACTGATCTCTAGTGATTAGGTCTAAGCGCCGGCTCGAAATGGTTAGCTTCCATAATTAAAATGTTCTGGTTACACCATAATTAGGCTTGGTAAACCTTTGGAAGGATTTAACTAAGATCGGTTGGTGCTTTATATACACAAATTTAAGTGTTTCTCCATATTTTAGATATCTAGTCACAACCGATTGTTTATTATATGACTGAGAATGTTACGTCTGTGCACGCGCGTTTATTTGTACTTGAGTGCAAATTCAAAATTTAAGATAAAATGGCCTGCTCTCAGCCAATCACAATTAAGTTATTTTATCAATCATATCAAACATCAGTTATTACAACGGACATGATATTTGAAAGGATGGAGAATTTTCAAAATGACTGCTGTCGACCTTGGACCAAAACTCTTTTCAAGAACTCGTATTCAAGACTTTTAAGAATTGTAAAATCGCCAGCAAGTCAGATTGATTGACCGAAATTTATTTTTCTTCAAACTAAAGCTACTATTTTTAGACGATGGTGGCAACTGTGAATAAAGTCAACGACGATAAAACAAAGGTACCGGATGAATTTATTTTTCATAGTGTTTTGCTAGCCGTTTATTCGATGAGAAAATTGACAATCGATGCAAATGTAGGTTTAAGTTTATTATTTAAGTTTCGGCTGCATACTTGTACTGTAAACAAACAATTGCGTCTGTATTTTTATGTTTTTAATCCGTTATATTCACCTCTGAAAATTATACTAATACAATTATTCTCCTTAGGCCCAGTGAACATTGGTGAATATTCACCAATTAATGTTTAATTCGCCTTTGGCGCATAATAGTTAATTTCGGACACACTGTGTGGTCTCTGAAAGGCATATCTCTTAATGGTGTTTCGTTTACAAAACATGAAGCATAAGATGATAAGAAGACCAAAGGATTGCTCTGAGACGACTCTTGTTTACAGTACATAAAGTGTATTCTGCAGGACGAATTGATCTACTTTGCGTTACACAATTCAGTACAACGGGAGAAAGTATGGAAAGGAACGAAATCTCTGTCGACAGGCAAGTGGTCGTAGTGCTGCCAGATTTTTTTCTTCTTTGAGCTGAATAATCTTGTCTGGAGCACTTTAACGGATACCTCGAGTACGGAAAACCGTGCAGACCTTAGGTACTTCAAAAAGGCAGATCACCTATCAATTTCTTGTAAATGGTCAGGGGAGACTCCCTTAAGAGAGGTACCAGAATCCTCTTTTATGGGAGTGGTTTTTTAACCCATAAGAGGTTCCAATTCTAAAATATCATCATCATCATCAACAACATCGTCATCATCATTTTAATACATTAACATGACAAATTCTTTAGTTCTTTATCAAAAGGTTTTGATTTTAATTTTCTGTGGCCTGACAGTTAAAAGTCTTGACTCACCATCATAATCGACTCCATTGATCATTGTTTGCAGTTCTTCCTCAGTCGGGTTAAACCCTAGAGACCTCATTATGGAACCCAGTTCCCTTGTAGTTATGATCCCATTTTCATCTCGGTCAAACAACGAAAATGCGTCCTTGTATTCTAAGAATTAAGAAAAAATATTTCTGAAGTTTTCAAGGCTAAAAAGAAAGGTACGTGATGCCTCTAGTTTGAGTGTCGAAAAGTAATTGGTTTTGCGCTTACTGTGTGTTGCGATTGGCTTAAAAAAAAAAACTCGCGCCAATTTTTCATCCAGTCAGACGTAAAACCAAAACCAATCATAACTCGTTTGCACGCGTTTTCCCGCGCTCTGGGTCAGCGTCATGTTATTACTTCGAATTTTGATTGGCTCACTGTAATGTTTATGGCTTTTGTGATTGGCTAGAGTGAAACATTATTCAGTTTGATATTGGTTTTACGAAATTCAATTGAAACCTGCTCTACGTATCGAATGTGAGATTCCAACTCTAAATAACACAAAATAAAAATATTAAACATTTATACGGTGCGAATATCCATGAAACAATCAACTTTACTTCATAAAAATTAGAACTAATCCTAAAAGACGTAAATTTACAATGGTTACTAAAAATTGCAAATGAAACGAACCATTAGCTATAGAATTAAGATTTACCTTTTTCCTTTTAATCCTCATTTATTTATTTATTCAGTTATTTGTTTATTTCATGTTTTAATTGTTTTTCATCAATTGTTTTCTTTTGATGTGCATCTCAAAAACTTAATTATTTACCCATGTGTATAGCGTAAGCTTAAGGACCTTATTCAATACAACGTGATTGTAAAATGAAATCAATGTTACTCAATGAGCGTTTGAGACTGCAAATGGCATAGGAATGTCAAAACATGGGTATTAAAATTCAAAATTATGAAAATAAACTTATAAGGTAAAAAGATGAAAAAAATAAAAAGTAGACTGAAAATTGTCGAGGCTTACCTTCAATTTGCTCGTCAGAAAGTTTTTCCTAAAAAGAAACAAATTTAGTTAGTTAGTCTCTCAAATACTACTGAATAGGCTATTTCTGAGTGACCTTGTGCCTCTGTTTCAAAACGAGTCAAAACGAACCTGTAGGCAAAAGACATTTTTATATGAGTGGTATCGCACTTTGACTCGTCTCCAAAAGACAACTCAAATCTGGCCTATAGTGGGTTATAACTGGCCAAGGTAAGAGTTTTGAACAGTCAGATACCTAACTGAGACGTTTAGGCAAAATAAGCACTCCAAAATTTAAGTTCAATTCTGCAACTAATAAACATAATAATAACAACAATAATAATAATAATAATAATAATAATAATGATGATGATGATGACGATGATAATGATAATAAATGGTGGTTTTTGCTATTATAATGTTTTAACAGGATGACCCATCAGTGTATTAAACACTGTTATCAGAGGGGTCCTGTAAAATAACTGTAGTGAACATAGGGTAAAAGGGCAAAAACAGGTAAAAAGAAGGCGTAAAAAACTAGTAAAAATGTTCACTTAAGCATTTGTTAAATAGAAATCTTGAAGTTATTGATGTAAATTTCGATTGATAGTTCACTAAAAATCTTGTCTCCTTAATAGTGAGAGCTTTTCCCAAATTTAAGGCAATCTTTAGGCAGTTTCACTGATATCGTCTTAGTCCTATCTGCGTCTTAACAGATTTCGTCGCGTGAATATAGGTTATACGAGGTTAACGTTTGGACTTAAAAGACCCTAGTCAGCCTCAGCCATTTTCGATAACATCGACATTATTGATATAGCATGGTGAAGTGAATTCTTATTGTTTTACTGTAAGCCGTGTTCCAGAAGGTATGTTTAATTATCTTGAGTAGTTCTACAGCGATTTTTCTTCGTTTCGACAGGCTCCAAATAAAATATAATAGCCAAATTCTCGCATGTAAACAAAAACAAAGGTGTGGCTGACTATAAGGCCCTTTAACATAGCTCATGGGTAGAAAAGTAATAGTTTTATCTTTGAAATGCTGTTTTCACTTCATTTCATTTGATTGGAGTGCAGGTGACCAAAAGGGAATATATCTCAGCCTCGTTCTGAGACGAACATGAGGACGAGGTTGTTTTCTGTCCGCCATCCTTGAATTTGGCGATATTTTTTGATTGTGTCAATAAGAAGCTTACTTTTTAAAAACAACAAATAACTTAAAATATAGTATACATATATAATTTAACACTTTTATGCTGAGACTAATTATTTACTCTGTTTTAGAGTTATCTTTCGGCCAAGCATGAAATGACTCCAGCACCTCGCGACAGATGGCATATTGTTGTGGCTGTAATTATTCTTCTGGCATATTTTATCAGCTAAGAGCAAATGAGAAGCTGGTCTTTTTTGAATAATAAATTGAATTCAAGAACAGAAATGTTTCGGTGCTCTCTGCTAGATCCATCTGCCGACATTTTGATTGACAACAAAGACCATTTGCGATTAATCAAGCAATTCACCATGTGGTCTGAAAACCTTAATTATTAACATAACCAGGCGGCGCTGTAAAATAATAAAGGCAAAAAAATCATTTTCAATTAATTCTAATTTCTAATGTAGATATTCTTAGGATATAAAAAAATTTTTAATGCTGGTCGAGAATTTAATTGAAAAATTCCCTTGAATTAAGTTGCAAAAAGGAGTCTGATCTACAAGCTAAAAACAAATTGAATTAAGCAAATGCCAGTCAACATTTGAATTTCCTGGTACGTTTTCCAAAAAGGAAGCCAAAAATATTCTTTGAACCTTATTCAGGACTGATTTTTATATTAACATTTCACCTCGTGGTGTGGAAAAGTGATTTATACCCCTCTTTCTACTGTAATGAATTTTCTCGCTAAAAGGAAAAAAAGGTTTGAATTTGCTTGTTTTTTGTCATCCTCAGAGACCGAGGGGCTGCTAGTCGATGCAACATTTCCGGGCGAGCTATATAATTATATATTTTCGGGTGAAAGTGTTCTTCAAGAGCAGACAAGCGAGCTTTTCTGCTATTGAAGCTAACTTTCGCCCGAAAAGACCGCTCCCTCGGAAGTATCGCATCGTCCCAACTAGCAACCCCTGGGTCTCTGAGGATGAATTTTAATATATGTTTTCCGTTTTCAAGGTTGCTGCGGACACAGTATTTGCCATTTATGAGTAAAAGTATTTTTGCATTATAAAACACTCTATGAAGAAATTAAATTACTGCTTGGTGACAAAAACGGACAACTTACCATGGTGACAAAAAGCAGCTTAGATGCGAAAGGTGAGACTCGACGGGTTGGAAAACAATTTTAACACAACCTCATGTTTACAAAGGGGTTTCAAAGACAGTTGGAAACAAGTAATTCATTGGTTGTGGAAATTCTATTTAACAAAGGATACAGGTGAAGCCCTTGACAATGGGTGGTCAAATGGTAATCAATTTTGTGCATCTGTTTTCTGCCAGAAAAACTCGGCGAGAAAGAGCGCTGAAAACGTTTCTTCTACTTAACAATTCGATCATGAGCTAGAGATTTCTATTTGCTGATAGCTTATAAGGCCGAAAGCCGAATCAATTATCCCCTCAGAGAAATGGAGAGCAAATAATGTTTCCAATGATTTCTTCTCTTATCAAGTAGTATTTAACTTCACGCTTTAGCAAGATAGTGCAGAAGTGACAGTAAATGCTCATATTCCAACGAAAGAGTTCTGAAACTTCAGAAAAACGAGAAAACGTCGCCATGTCGAAGGCGACTTCCAAACCTTGTATACTAATGGCTGATCTGAGTGTGCCAATCAAAAACAAAGGAAGCACGTAAACACGACGCTATAATAATAATAATAATAATAATAATAATAATTGATGTTTAAACAGGGTAAACCCTTCAGTCACAGGATTGGTATCAACGGGGGCCCTGTATAACATTAAATAAAAGAGAGTTTACATTTTAATAATCGAAATAATAATAATTTCCCTTTCTGACTGACTGACTAACGGCGGGGCTTACTGACTGACTGACTGGCTGGCTGGCTGGCCGACTTACTGACTGAGTGACTGACTGACTGAACAAGTGAGTGACTGGCTGACTGGCTGAGTGAGTGAGTGACTGACTGACTGACTGACTGACTGACGGACTGACTAACTGGCTGGCTGGCTGGCTGACTTACGGACTGAGTGAGTGACTGACTAATCAAGTGAGTGACTGGCTGAGTAAGTGAGTGAGTGAGTGAGTGACTGACTAACTGGCTGGCTAACTGACTGGCTGATTGATTGACCGGCTGACTGACTGACTGATTGATTGATTGGCCGACTAACTGACTGGCTGGCTGATTAACTAACTGGCTGACTGGCTGACTGATTGATCGATAAGGAAAAATCAGTTGTCCACCAGCATCTGAAATTTATGGAGTGGAGGGTGTGCAATTTTAAAACAAGCTTCGTTTGCGGGGTAAATTTGTCGCTAGTAAGAAACGTGTCGGGTGTCAAATTTTACGTCACAGCAACGGCAGTCTAACAGAAACCCAGGGTTTTATCAACCATAACCTAATCAGCCCACCTACAAGTACATAAAACTATAGAAAAGCATAACAAAGGGAGACAACAATTTTATTCATGGACGCAAACATCTAAAAATTCAGGACCAAAACAATTAGTCTCAGTTGCTTGTAGCTATTAAAAAATCGAGACTCCATAAAAAAGGAATCGTTATATTTTATAATGTATCATAATAGTTTCTATGTACTTTGTGACCGCCTTGTCTGAGCTAGCAGATTGTTTAAAACGCGAGAGGTACACGCGCGAACTGAAGTGAGGCGCGTGTATTGGCGCAAACGAAGAAAGGAGAGAGAGCTGGGCAGGACAATGAACGGTCTCTCTCCCCAGTCTCTTATCCCCTTTCCGTGTGCTTAGCGAGTTAATTAGTTCCCGTGTTATTTCGTGCTTGTATTTCAACAATTCAATACAAGCTTCCGCACAAAATAAGGGTTTTTACTATTCATTATTTTTTTTTATTCAAACGAGAATCGTCAAGTTAAATCTGGTAATAAAAATATCATCTACATTAGTGAAAAAAAGACATCAAATCTACAGACATTCATTAGTCATTTGCCAAACGTTGGCTCCAAGCTTTACAAATATTTATACGTTCCTTTTTCAATACATCCTTGAAAGGCATCTTTCCATTTTCATTTTTTTTTCTTTGTATGACTGTTCCGCCCAGACTAGCAATACTATTTGCGGAACAGTCTTTTTTGAGCTGAATTTATACCAGAAATAAAGTTTCCAGTCCAGTCACCCGGCTCTTTCAGACTGGGCATTCAATACAAATTATAAAAAAAAATGCCCATGAACACTTGTACTAAACATTAAATATCGGATCCAAGTCTTACTCTGTTTGGTCGTGGGAGATCTGGGTTCAATAAACCTTTTCGAGTCAAAAATGGCCGTTAACTTAAATCTCTCTACGCATTTTAAGGTTTTATTCTAAGCACAGATACCATGGTTATGGAATTTATTAAAGGAAAGTGGGGTTTTCTAAGGGGTTCAGGGATGTTGTTCCCGGAAGATAATACTTTGTTTGTTTGATACAGTCGTTCGGATGTAGCACGAGGTCTTGCAAAGAAGTAGTGATGTTGGTGGCTCGAGTGTCGGAACTTGCTTCCAAATTTTTACTTCTTCTCAAGCTTCTTCTATCACCATGGTAACTATGCCCATCTTTTGATCTGTGTATTAGAGGTACAAGGAGCGTGGAGAACTCTAAGAGGAAAGAGAAAGGAATTGAAATTTGCTCATAGCTTTATAAAGATGAAAGTTCCTGCACCCAATGTATGATGTTTCATTCATTCAATTCTGTTAAACTTAATTTAGCGCGAAGTTGTATACAATGATATTTAATATCTTATTTGAGGTTATTTCGCTCTGTTAAGAAAAACAACGCAATTATTTTAGAGCGAAGCGCGAGAAAATGTGTAAAAGTTTGTCGAGGAGTTGTTGAGAAACGCATGGCACACTTCGGAACCCACTGACCAATTTCAACGGTATTTCTTTAAGTTGCCGTAAAACATGAGATTCCTACATCAATTAACCATAATTATTCCAAATACCAAGTAAAACTGCAAACCTATGCTTTTCACAGACCAAGTTTTTCAAAGTTTTTCAATTTTTATGAAAGCAAGTTAGTAAACGATACCTAGTGAATGTTTAAATTTCACTATCACGAACGACCACAGAGGATAAAAGGAAGAGAGTTTATCACCGAAAAGGCCTTATACTGCTGAAGGTGTTCCTTTTCGAGTTATTTTTTTGGCCCCGTTCACAAAACGCCGGAGAAATTTGAAAACGCACCTTTTTGGTTAAGCCGACAGTCCACACTAATCCGTCACGAAAACGCCCTTCAAACCGCAGAAAAGCCGGCTTTGCGTTTTAAGTGTGGACGGAAAACATTTTGACTGAAACGGAGCTTTTTGAAAAGATGACATCGGGAGAGTCGTGCGATTTCTCTGCTCGAGTTTTCTTCAAAAACAAATCCAAAATGATGCGGTTTTAAAATATCCCTCCGGCGTTGTGTTGACGGAAAACACTTGAAGCGTACGTATTCTCTTTGTCTCTCTCTGCCTTCATCCTCTCTCGTGGTATATAGATCATTTCAATGCTATGGCTCACAACTCTTAGTCTTACCCTCTAAACTCATCTTCCTTTCATCAGTGATTCTAGCTTTTTCTAGAATTTCATAAACCTCATCGATAGGGACATCGATTAAACTTAGCAAGGCCTTCTTAATGTGTACTCCTTCAATATAACCGTTATTTTCAGGGTCAAATACACTAAATATCATGAATAAATTGTCATCTTCTTCTGCACTGTTGTGCTCCTCGATCATATTTACAAATTCTTCAAAATTAATTGTACCATCACCTGAGAAAGAACAGAGAGTGAAAATACCTACATTAAAGTGTATTGTAACAGGTACTAGTAATTAAATAATCCATAAACCTTTACGCCATATTAAAGGAGCTATGTCACGAGTTAATTTGGTTTGCCACCGTAAAGAGATTCGGAAGCTGACGTTTCGAGCGTTAGCCCTTTCGTTGGAGCGAATCTTCTGAATTTCTTTATGGTGACCAATTGACGTTATCAACCCAGTAAATAAAGCCAGATTATCTTGTAATACCCCCAACCGACGCAGTACCACAGTTTCTTTGGGAACTTCCCCCTTTTATTCGTTTATGTGACGAGTTGCCTATCTTGAAAAGTTTAGCCGGCCTCGATTCGCTCCGACGAAGGGCTAGCGCTCGAAACGTCAGCTTCCGAATCTCTTTACGGTGGCCAATTCACATTATCAACTCAGTTGATAAAACCAAATTATCTAGATTTTTCATGTTCGTCGTTTTTAATCCGCGTTAATCTTCTCCATCCTTGTTCCTTTATGGTTTGTGAGTTATTATAATCGCTTTGGTGTTTTTCTTTCTTCGCGAAAAATGATTTTCAGATTTCTCCAATGTATGTATGGATACTTAACAGGCCATGTTCGATGCATTAATATTCTAACAGCTGCGAGATTTTCAGGACAAACTTCTGTATTTGATGTTGTTTTATTTAAATCCAAGTCTCTTTTGGGAAGTGGGGGACAAAAGAAACTTGAAAAATTTACAGTTCTGAGTCGAAAGCCTCGGAATCATGCTAGAATACTGATTTAGTGAACATGGCCTATTGACCGATCCCCATTGGGGCTTTTTAGGACCAATGCAAACAAACAATGGTAAATAAATATTCAAATACCAAGCTCGTTTTGAGATACAGGTAGTTGGCTTTTACAATAGAGTTACCCTAGACAGGTTATAATGTTGCCATGGTGACCTGTTAGACTGCAATTATTGCTCACCAATGTTATAAAGTTACAAAAGTTACTCTCTCTACGCATGCCCAGAAATCGTTGATCTTGTTCGCATGCGCAATCAAACCAGAACCTGGTTTTTCTGTTCTGGTTTTTCATTTTGTCTTGAGAGTTGTGCGTTTGGTCGCCGCTGACCGAAAACGCTTGGGCTCTAGAGGCAAAATTGCCTAAAATCCTACTGCCACACATGCGCATTTCTTACCATCGAAATCTTTTGCATTCACCAGGTCCTGCACTTGAGAGTCCGTTGGGTTTGATCCCAGCATGCGCATAGCGTATTTAAGTTCCTTAGTTGATAATGTTCCGTTTTCGTTCAAATCGAAGCATTTGAAGGCTTCTCGGTATTCTGTAGCGAGAAACGAGATTGGGACAAAAACTCAGTAACAGTAGATAAAAACATATTTCCAGAAAAAAAGAAACAAATTTGTGGTATCGGCTCGATGTAGCCTTCAGAACAGGCACGGATTAGTGATACACAAGCGCGGGCGCGAAGCGCGAGTCGAATGTAAATCTGCCTGTAGTCACTGGATGGTTTCCGCTAGTTTTTCAGCTGCTGACCAAGCTATCTTGATGCAACAACAACGTACTCTCTCACAATACATATTAACAGATAAAATCACAGCTTTTATGTTTACAGTATACCTTTGTTGACAAATATTAAAGTTGGAGTATGGTGGTTAAGAAAACCATTAAGTTTTCTTGTTGGCCCCCATATTTACAAAATTTGTAAACTTTCGGTGCATTTGAGGAACCAGAAAGGAACAGAGCCTCTATTTTCGGAAAATAATAAAGATAACAGTCAAAAAAAAAACTTACAAACGAACAATCAAAATTACAATTACAGTGAGACAAAATAAGAAAAAAGTAATCTAAAACGGGCAGGTTTTAAGAAAGAGCGAATTTAAACAGAACAAATTATAATACAAGAAATCAGTTATTTTGGTCATTGTGTAGACAGCAGAGACAGTAATTTTATTCATTGTTTGATTAAAAGAAAACTGACAATGAAACGCACTTTAAGCAAACAGGCTACTTTTTTCTTTTCTTTTTTTTAACTAATAATGAGCAGCAAATCTCAGACCAATCCTGGCAAGGTTCTCGCGGATCTTGCGGCGCTATGATCCCAACTGAATACTTCGCGCAGTTGATAGCAGTCATATTTTCTCACAAACACCCGTTACATGCCTGTTGTGGAGTTTCTAAGCACGACGACTTCGGATTTCACCAACAATTAAACATTAACTGATTTATGTTTAAGAAATAGAAAACATGTACCGTGTTTGTATCGAGTTATACAAACACGAGTGGAAGTTTGGGAGAACGAGAAATGCTGTGGGAACACGAGCCGCAGGCGAGTGTTTCCACAGCTTTTTCGAGTTCTCCCAAACTTTCACGAGTGTTTGTATAACTCGATACAAACGCGGAAAACAACTTGTTAACTTTGATTATCAAAATGTAAATTCTCTTTGCTCGCGCCATCACTACGTCAACGGCGCTGGTTCTGTGTCTACATCGAATTATACAAACAAGATTTTTAACCAATCAGCGCGCGTGCTTTTTGAGGACTGTTTTCTAACATATTCTAATCGACAGTAAGTGTTTAAACTGCGGCCTTTTTATCTCAAGGCAAAGGTTGCCTGTGCAAACAGACACTGAACTCACCAACTTCGTGCGCTCAATTCAGCGAACAAAGCCTAAGAAAGTCTGTTTCAGTCAGGCGAGAGCAAACGCGACAAGAAATGACAAGTAATTTCTTTATGGCTTTTATGGCCGTTTTTAAAATCTTCATGTCTTAAAGGTTGAACTTTTCATAAACCTACCTCCAATTTGGTCCCGGGTCAGGAAATCCTAAAATCATAAAAGGAAGTTCCAGGAAAAGAAATTGTTAGAAAATGAATTGTTGTTACACAGTAAGGTTTTAATTTTACAATTATTCCCTGCCAGTAAGTAGCATCTTATTCGTCCGTATCAAAATAATTATTTAAAATGTTTATTTTCCTTGCTATAATTCCTTCATGTAAGCATAATGTTACTGAATTATTGTCGCCTCAAATGTACAGAATCGATCCATTGTCAAACGAAAGACAGAAAGAATTGGAGTCGAAACTTTAAAACCATTAGCAACTTGCTGTGTTATTTTTTTATAAAAATTCATAAAATAGAAAAAGTCTATTCGTTTTCCTTTCTTCTGAGACCTGGAAACAAAACTGTAATGGAAGTGACAATTCTTTTTGACAATTTTAATAATGACACACATTGATTTGGAGCGAGACAAAACGTAATTATAATAGATCCTACTGGTCCGCAAATCTAAAGGGAAATGGGACTTTTCCAGCCATGCTTTTGTCACTTCCCCTGCCGACCTCCTGATACAACTACAATCTTTCCAAAGGCGGCTAAGTACGAGATACAAAAAACCTCAACTTGTCGAGCAACAATGTTTCGTTGAAAGATTATTTGGGTCGATGTTTCGCGTTTTTCACTTTGCGTGAGCAACATGTCGCGCAACAAGAATATTTGTTGCAGGTTGAAGAAAGCTGTTGCGAAATTTAGAGCGCGGGTTTACTTTGAGCGACAAATTTTGGCTTTGTTGCTCGTTTTTAAATAGCGGCCAAACACGAGATACAAAAACCCTCAACTTCTCGCGTAACATTGTTTCGTTGCAAATTTTGGGTCCATGTTTCGCATTTTTTCACTTTGCGCGATCAACTTGTCGCGCAACAAATATTTTTGTTGCGGATTGATGAAAGCTGTTGCGAAAAGTAGAGCGCGGGTCTATTTTGAGCAACAAATTTTGGCTTTGTTGCTCGTTTTTCATCAGACTCGCAACTTCTCTTGGATCCTGACCAAACAAATCAACCAATCAGCGCGCTGCATATCTTCAACCCGCAACAAATGTTTTGTTGTGCGAAAAAGATGATCACGCGAGGTGAAAAACGTGAAACATCGACCCAAAACTTGCAAAGAAACAATGTTGGGCGACAAGTTTTGTATCTCGTACTTCGCCGCCTCGAGGGAACGTGATTCTCTCTCTAAACACGTAAAGTGCAGAAGGCTCTGGTTGCTATAGCAACCCTACAAGAATGACAGTTAAGACGTGTAAATCATTTATCCAGCAGCAATTAGCGTTGGCTCATCATGACAAAAAAAGAATTCCAGAGTAGCATGTCAACTTTCCACTTAAATGTATCCAGTAACAGCTAGAGATTAGAAAGAGGCTTGACACTGCAGAATTAAGAAAACCATTTAAATTCCCAGCGAAAGCTTGCATTTTAAATGCGCTCTTTTAATATATCTTTCTTAATAACGACATTAATTATTAATTCTGAAGTTCGGTTTAAAAGCTCTGGTTTCTAAGTTATCAAGATGGTGTCCCAAGATTAAAAAATATTATTGATGTTAACATGATAGACAGTTTCCCTTCTGTGGTTTCAATACTCGTCATATTGTGAGATTTTAATAGAAGTTGTTTTCGTTTTGCAACTTAGTCACTTTTTCCTAGGAATTTATAGGCTTTTTGTTTTCAGCACATTTAAATCTTGGTCTCAAAATGATCATAAAATAAAAAAGGAAAATAATCTTTGTCGTTTATATTGATGCATAAGGTACATTTAAATTTTGTATAATAAATATATTTGATGTTTAACTGCAGACAATTAAAGTAGGCACTACGCATACAAAATCTGTAATTATTGCTTCCTATAAGTTTTATTCGAAAATTTGTATGCATTTCGTTTGTATAAATCGGATAGGGTTGGAACCGCGTTTAAATATCCAAACTGCATTTTCAAAGATTAAACACGTATAGAAATCAGTAAGTCAGTCTCAAAAAGTAAGGAAATAATTATGCTAATGATAGGGTTTAGCTCTCACCAGTTAAATGTTCGCTAAAACCCGAGCATGACTCGAGTGAACATGAATTTGAAGGCGACAGAAATTCAGCGATGATATTGTAAACATTTCTTGTTTGCGTTGTGGAGGAGCTTTACCTTACATCCCAATTTCAAGATAACATTGCAGTTAAAACGTCGCGGATAATTACAGTCAGAGTCGCACTGCATGCAATGTTGGTACTTTCGTTCGCGGGATCAAAGTTATTTTATGCTCAATCATACCTCGAATTTGGGATGTTTTCTTACGACTAGCTATTTGTTTAGACAGACTGGTTTTCCATTTACCTACCATTTCAGCTAGATCGCCCTGGTTGACACCTCATTAAGAAGTCAATGGCATCAAAAGCGATGCGATCATTTCTCTTGCAGACCCGTGATGTATTCCAATTCTCGAATGTTTATAGCGGATTGGACAAACTCCTGCAGTTCCGCTGTCGTCACCATGGCAACCACCCGCAGGCAGTATTTAATTTAAAATGGTGGTCGTGCGATGCCGAAAACGACAAAAAGGCTAATTAAAAAACGTCGTCTGTCATTCTTTCGCGCATAATTGAAAATTTCCAAGGGCACGAACGCAAAAACAGCTATTTCAAGCTGGTTTTGTGAAAGAGTCTTTGACAAAGGCAACATACCTATGCTTTCGTACTTTCGCGAGGAATACCCTTGCGTTGATTCCAAATACAGTCGTTAACGATTTTCAAAAGTTATCCTTTGAATAAGAGGCCAGAGCAAGTAATACTCGCTGAATAATTAATAACATTTTAGCGGAAGAACTAACACGAATTTATAACTAGCCACTTTGTATTTCCGCGAAATCTTTACAATCTTGGGATAAAATTCTTGTGGCAAATGTTGAAGTATTTTCGCAGTCAGCTTATGCTAACTAAAAACGCGATTTATGCACAATCGCATTAACTGACCAATCCTCAATGTAGCTGGGGCGGATCCAGGATTTGACGAAGGGGGGTTCGGATAAACGGCCGCCGAAGGCGGTAGCGCCTAGGGGGGTCCGGGGGCATGCTCCCCCGGAAAATTTTTAATTTTAGGGCCTCTGAAATGCGATTTCCAGCGTTTTCAGGAGCAATTTGAAGTGGTCTAATTGTTCTAAAGTCACCTCCATTTTTGTGCTGACTGCAGTAGTTTAAAGGATGGATTTTCTTAACACTTTGGTTGGTTCGCTTTTTTCTAACCACGCGTTTGTTATACGTTTTTACGTTCAGTTTAGGGGGTTCGACCGAACCACCCGAACCACCCCTAGATCCGCCCCAGATGTAGTGTCTAAGAGCACGGATTATAAGAACTGCTTCATGCTACAAAAAGGAGGATTTGCAAGAATAAAATTGGTATTCGGCTTCATGTAGATGTTGATGATTTCAAAGTCAACACAATTTTATTCATGATTTTAGTCTTAGTTTTAAAGGGGCTATGAACGAAAGTGGTTTTCGTGACTTCGTCAAACTGCTTTTGAGGGAATTCAGCATCTGTTATTACTAATTAATCAGTCTTAAATCACACGTGATTAAGCTATTGTAGAAGGGTTTGTATCTTAAAAAGAACTCTTTACAATGCGTAAAGCCAGTTTAAGTTGCCACATGTGTTGTTTAACAAAAAATTCAGTCATCAAAAGAGCTGCCATTCAGAAATAAAGTAAATTTTTTTAAAAAAATGAAACCTCAAAACAACAGTAAACGAAAAAAGAAGGATGGTTAAAATTGGCAAAAATTTCGAAAAGAATCTTGAAAAATAATCTTGAAAAAGTTAGTTGAAACTGTCCTTCACGAATCCGCAGGGTATGACAGAAGCTGTTCCTTGAGTCGCTTAAGTTTTTCAGTGTGGGACGCAGACGGGCGAATAAAATGACTCCGAGTGATCTGCAATGGAACTTCTTTCTTTGTAAGGCTTAACTTGTTCGAAACGTCCACCAGGGAGGAAAGAGTGAGTTCATTGTCGTCATTTTTCTTGCCAAGCTGTAACAGATATGTTGCCATGCAGTAACCGGTCATAAAAGCATCAAAACCCGCCCTGTGCCCGCAGTCACGTGTCTTGGCGTTGGTGAGCTGAGTCACGTGGACATCACGTTGTTGGGTGACGTGATCATCGTGGTTATTATTTGCACCCAGACTCTCGGAGACTTCCATTGTCGACGAATAATGATTGTCGCACTCTGAGCTTGCATCGGACGCGTTGTTACCTGTAAAGCAAAGTGATTTTGTAAAGCTCATGGAAAAAAGCGCATGTAGATGAAACCGACTGAGGAATGCGGGCTCATCTTTCTGAACAGCGCGACGTGTTGGTAGTCAAGCGAGATTTAAATGTATTTCTTCCGTTTTCCATCAAACAAGTTTGTGTATGTACAGAATGCGAGGTTAAAGCCACGGCATTGAGCCCTTAATCGACAAACAAATTCTCTTTACCAAGCTTCATACATTCCCTAAATTACCAGTGTAAAGAATTTATTGAAATATCACGACAATTACTCTTTGAAGATTGTTTCTCTCTTCTCCTTGTGTCTTCTTGATTTATAGACTAATATTTCATGAAGAATTTAGTTTCTGATCAGTCACTCACCACAAGAGCTTCGATGTTTCCTTTTGCGTTTCTGTCTTTTCGCCTCTTTCATTTTCCACTCACGATCCAAAACATCATCCACGTCGTGAGAAAGAAGACAAGTTTTTTCACGCGGACAAAATCCATAAGCCTGTGAAGGAATAAATGAGTCGGGAAGATTTAAAAGCGATGAAGGAACGACCTGTTCCAGAACAATAAATAATGTGTTTTTCCCTTCAAATTCCAGAGTATATGTGAGTAAAGATATACTCTAAAACATCCACTCTGACAAAAAGTTCACTTCAAATCACACGAAATAATTTTTAGAATCAAATTTGTTTGAAGTTTTAACTACCAAAGCGCGTTTACCTTTAATACATGAATTATAGAATCGTTTATTTTTGTTTTCAAAGTTCCTGGGCGCCGCCATCTTGAATAATTCTAACGTGGAAATGGTTGCCCCCTTTGTTATTAGACAAAAGCTCTAGTCACAATTATTCAAGATGGCGGCGCCCTGGAAGTTTGAAAACAAAAATACGCGCTTCTGAAATTCATTTTTCCCCACTATAGATACTCTTTTGGAAAAAAATCCAAACTAACGTTATTGCAAATACTATATCCTGCGGTTTAAAGTGATTCCTTGGTAGGAGTAGAGGTTCCCTTTAAAGAAAGTCAGACACTCTATTTTGGCCATGTATAAAATTACCTTCAAATTGAAGAAAAACTGAAAATAGTAGTTTACTAAAATAGAAAAATACCAAAGGGATAATAATACACCATAAAGAAACAAGGATGGTTAAGGACGGAGAAGATTAACACTGATTTGATTTTCTGACCGAAAGCTCTTATCCACCGCTCCAAGTGTTTTCTCCCGAGAACAAAGAATAGATCTTTTTGCGTCTTACTAAATATTCCGAAAACCCTACACTGCATCAGTGGTAGGTTAGAAATTACGTCTCTCCTATGTTTTTGATCGGAGATGTCTAACAACTGACCAAGCCGAAGACATCTAGGTTGCCCCGTTTCAGGTTCCCGAAAAAAATAACTTGCGCACTTGCAAATAAGTAAAATGTAGAAAGCGTGAAACGTTAGTACCAAACTCTCACTCCTCCTGGGGCGTGTAGAAGGATAAAAAGTCGGATAACAACTGTCCCGTCCCCAGTCGCCCGCGCGAAAATAAAACGTATAACGATTAACTAGTGAGGAGGGGCCCAAGGAATCTCTTTCTCTCTTTTTCTCCTTCGCATCGCACCCTGCGCTCGAACTCCTCACTCGCTACCAGCTCCCGCTCGCACACTCTTGCTAACTCCCAGTCTCCTGATCGTTCTCCACGCTATGAAAAAATATAAGAAATGCCCGTGGAGGAGGCAGAGATAACAAGTCGGCTGAGTATCATTAAGTCAGCACAACCAGAATGAATGAATGACTGAATGGCGAGCTACGAGATTAACCCTTGTAAACGTTACAGTGGAATATTCAGAGTGGTTCGAAAACCAAATTGGACGTTAACTTTTGCGCGAAATCCGGACGTTTCTCAAGAGCCTTGTCCAAGATTGTAGTATTTTCATGTATACTGAGGTACAGGTTTGATTGTTAAAGCGGATCGAAATGTCACCTTGATCTCAACATGATCTTTTTCATGTTAAAGTAAATGCTGTTTCTATTGGACCCGTTTGACGTCGTGAGACAAACAGAAGATATCTAGAGGACAGCAAGATGCTAACGCAAACCACTGACTACCTTTTTAACAGATTTGGCTCTCCGAATCTCCATCGGTGGTTGCATGACAAGCTTCTATTTACAACGGCGGTCACAGACAACACCCAAGTTCCCATCTTCGCGAGGAAGTTACCTATAAACGTTAACTAATTTAGCGTGCAGTCGTGAAGACTCGCAGAAATCCTCCTTAGATATTAGCTAAATATTTAATCGTGTATTAAGCAAGAAACTAGCGAGCCCACAAGTACAATTCTCTCCAAATGCTCCTCGTTTGTGACTCACGAAAGACCTTCCGTAAAATCGATGGTGAGGGGAATGGGCACCAGAAAAACCTATAAGAATCGAAGGGTGCTTTACGTTATGCCAAACCGACCGGTCACAGACCAGTGGGACTGAATACCAGAGCAAAATGGAAGGACATTTTCCGTTCAAGCCGGGCCAGCCAGGAGGACCTAACAATGGCTCTTCACAGTCTTTCTTCCTTTTCCGAATTCCCTACATAAGTGAAGAGAAGTAGGGCAGTGAAACGGTTTCTCAAAAATAAAACGGCGAATTTCGGTGGGAATATTCCGACCGAAATAAGTCCACCACCTCCAGAGCTGATCTCGAATATTCCGGTCAGAAAGAACCGAAGCGGACCTTTCCATTTGAATTCCGACGGAATTTTCCGGGATCTTTGGCATAATGAAGGCACCCGAATCTTACCGCATATTTCTCACAGACATTGACGTCAGCACGAACAGCCTCGTTTTCATCATGAGATCCACAGTAAAGTTCCTCGGTGAAGCCTGTAAGCGAGGTCTTCTCTGGAAATTTCAAACAAACGTGCCTTTGTCCTTGGCTTTGATGCTGCAAATTGTTTCGCTGGCTACAATGAAGGAAAAAACTCTATCAGTTAGTAATTAATTGTTAAAATCTAACTATAAAAACATGTTAACTGAAGCCAATTTGAAGCCTTTTCAACCCACTGACACTTTCTTCACCCTTGTGGCCTGTTTCAGTAACCTGCTTTTTTGTCATCTAATCTAATCTATTACAGTGTGCCATGAGTTGCAATTGAGATTACCTATGATCTGTCCAGGACTTCTGAACCTTACAGTCCCCATGTGAGATAAGTGTGCACACAATCTTCTGATTGGTTCAAATAAGGAGTGCACCTTTTTTAGTTTTGAGGGTGGGTGCGTACTCCCTACCAGCTAAACTACAGAATACAGGGCCACTTTTAATCATCCACCAAACGAGCCAGCTCGTTTGCTCCTTTGTCATCCACTTCCAAGCCAAATGAGGCCTAGGACATAAATTATGCAAATTTCGATTATTCTTCATTCTTTCATCCACTGCCGAACCAAACGAGGCACTAAATATATAGAAATACACAATGTAGGACTTAACCCATATAGAAATTATTCATCGTTCTTTAATACACTGCCGAGTCAAACAAACCACTATATATACTACATTGTACTCTTGAACTGGTTATTAAGTCAACCTGTAAAGTATCGTTCTTTTATGCACTGCCAAGCCAAATGAGCCACTAAATTTATCTCCTTCAAAAGTGGCCCTGTATTGTGTAGTTGCTTGGGTGATTTTGGAAAAAATACCCTGCAAACATATTTGTGCCCCCATAATTTCACACACATGACCACCACCCGCCCCCCTCACCTCATAAAATAGGTGTGCACGCATCTTTCCTATCTTAGCCATTTTAAATGCATGAGAAGAAAAATGCTGTTGACTATTTTCAATTATCTCTTTTTGTTCCAGAGATATTCAAGACATAATAATCCAGTGACAGCCTTACTGCAAAACATAATCTTATAAACTCACCACTTTTTAAACAGATAGAGAAGGAAGGATGCTGGCTCCCTGACACTGTTATCAGAGACAAACTTGGTATCAAATATCCCAGCTGGAAACATTTCTGATAAATCAGCAGTGAATACTTGCAGTTTGTCAGGTAATGTGCCATAGAAGTTCTCATACAAGAAAACCAAATCTAAGAATCCATTGTGAAGGACAAGGGGCTTGCTGGCCATGATTAGTTGATTGAAGAGATCCCGCACAGAGTGCTGAGATGCATATTTCGAAGGTTCCTGGAAAAAACAGAAGAATGTTATGTGCAGCTCAAAAAAAAATCTGCACCTCCCCCATGGAAGTGATTTTTTCCAAGATCCCCACCCCTCTGGAAAATCAAATTTAAGCCTGATACATTTCTTTCAATGTTTTGGTCTTACAGAACCCCCCACCCCAAGAAATTCCCATCCCTTCCATGGGATGAGTATGTGTGATTGAATATTTTTTGGAACTGCACAATGGTCAAAAATTATTTCTAATTAATTTGAAACTCCGAAACAAAAGGCAACAATTCTGTAACAGGCCCATGTGGACAGTCAGTATCAAATTAAAAAATATAGCCCAATGCTTCATATAGCAAAATAATTTCTTGCATGAGCTGAAGTGCCGAACGCTTTCTGAATCCTTCATGGGACACAGTAAAAACCAATACTTTCAAAACACTGTCACACTCAGGTGTTCCCTACCTTATCATCTCCCCTTGTGTATGGAACTCCTTTGGCATACTGTTTGTTAAAGTCAAAGCCATGTCCAACCAAAAACTTCAGTGATGCTGGTTCAACAACAAAATTCTCTGTACATAGAACCACAATGTTGTAAGTCCTGACCCTAATGTTTAGCCGTCCTTCTGATTCTTTGTTCTTTGTGTCATTACTAGCTTTTGTTTTCTTCAACTTGAAACATGAAATGCCAAGGGAAAGTATAGCTCTGGATTGTGCCACTTCCTGCATGTACTTATACCGGTCTTCCAGAAATCTGAGGGACAGGTTGTCAGTCAATAATCTGTTTATTACATTTGGTGTGTGTAATTTGACAACAATCACGTTGCTCACTAGTGAAACATTTATCCCCGCCCCCCCAAAAAAGGTGCTTGTTTTAAAATTGTACCCCCTCCAAAGCCACTGCCATCCCCTGGGATGTAATGAAATTATGATCAGTCCTTTGGTGTATGGTAGTATGGTCACATTATTAAGTTTCTTTTACTTCAAAGCCTTCAATGAACATACATTTCTGGTGTACACACTAAAGTGACATCTTTGATTCTGTCATTAAAATCTCATCCTGATGATGTAGCTCTACAGGCTTATTAGTTAAGTGAAGAGTTCTTTTGGGGGAAGAGTGTACATAGGGAGATGTATAATTTTCCATGTATCCGACATGTAATATTCAAGCTATAATAACAAGGTCTTGTGTAAAAAGTTATTTGCCTTATTTAAAACTCACTGTGCCATAAGATTCTTCCTGTTTCCAATACCACTCATTTCCTACAGAGGAAGATGCATGTTTATCAGTGCAAAAAATTCTCTTAGACAGAGGAGCCTTTGGTAATGGAAGATTATAGGCATGAAGTACTCACCGTATCGAGCGCCACGAAGGTAGATTTCTTTATTGCACGGACAATCGAAGGCCATACCTCTGAAAAATTGTCTGCTGAAACTTCCACAACAGGAACGTAATCAAAACGTGCCGTCATTTTGAAAACCGCTTTGCACAGCGAGAAAACGCAAACGCCGCCAGGCGTCTAACCGTGCAAAATGGTAAGGACTGGGGCGAGCAACGTTCACGTGTCGAACAAAGATGGCGGCTTTCAGTTGATGAGCAAAGCTTACAGAAAGAAAGCCGTTTATCCGTTGAATTCTCTCACTGTAGTCTTGCGTTGACTGTAACATTAGTTTAAAAGGATATCGTGGAACCTCATTACATAGTTATCAGGAGTTTTGACGGTGTAAACCAGTCGAAAAAATGAAGTTAACTGCAGATCTAATTCTACAAAGTCCTCAGTACACAAACGCTTTGCGAGACAGGGAACTTGATTTGCGTGGTAAGTGATGTTTCTTTCTCTCGCCAACACGATGAACTGGAATTTTTAACATTTCAGGTATCCAGTTATTGGGAGATTGGGTCGTATGCGTAATGCTTTGTAGAGATTTGAAGGCAAACTACGTACATTTGTCATGCAACCGCTGCACGTGTGCATTTCCATGTGCATTTCAATAATTTTCCTTGCAGAGCAAAGTTTTCAAAACACTACATTTAACCACCAATGTCTGTGTAATCAAAATTTTTAACCTTTAAGTCCAAAATTATATGTGGTTTAGGTATAAATGAATATGTATTTTCATTTTTGTGCAAAGATAAGATCATATGCCAGTTCACAATGTATGCTAACAAGCGGTAATTACAAGCCAAAAATGTGATCGCCATGCTCAAGATCTTTGGCGTGAATGCTACCTGTATTGCAATCAATCAAGTCCATACCGACGTGTACCAAGTTCACACCCATCTAAACTTGTTATAAACTTTCTGTTTTGTGTTAGAGTGTGGCTTTTACTCTTGCAAGTATGAAACGCCTTTAAAACTTTTTTATTACAAGTACAAATGTTACCAAGGGTAAGCGAACGTGACTGGAAGCTGCATAAGTTAATACTCTGAACTGACATAAGTTCAATATCAGTCTAACTCTGACATCAAAACAAAAAGTTCACGACAAATTTTACAGATTTCTTACATGGAGCGAAGTAACTTCTGTATGGAGTGAAGTGACCTCAGTTATTGATCAAAGTGACTTTTTGTGGGGGTGAAATGACCTTGGGGCAAAATGACCGTAATTCTTCCCAAGTCTGAGTAAGTCAAAGTGTATCAGGGGCTGACTGACTATATCAAATGCTTGACTTGAACATCCTGGTGGACATATCCTTTCACACAGATAGTCTGATATCCTTTAATAATTATTATAAAAACAGGATATAGAATATAAGATG
>CM042757.1:9173381-9191598 GCA_022496165.2 Catalaphyllia jardinei | reverse complement strand
ATATTATTTTCCCACGGTCGTTAATTATTAACTATTTATCTCTCATTGCATGTCAATTAATAGTTTCGAGCAACAATTAGTCCATTTTTACATTTTTCCCGTTGTGCCCTCCTGGTCAGCCAAGCAATGCAGAGAAAAAAACATACCTGCCAACTCTCCCGGTTTTACCGGGAGTCTCCAAGTTTTACATTAAATCTCCCGGTCTCTCGGAATGCCTTTTGGTTGATTTTCGGAGGTTATTCCTGGACATTGTCTTTAATGACACTCTCACAATGCAAAGATTTCTAGAAGTCTCCAGATTTTTGTACTCTAGGGGTTGGCAGGTATGAAAAGACATTGATCGTTACATTTTGTTGTTGAAAATGCAAGTGAAAATCTGAAAAATGTAATGTTCTATGATTAAAAAAGGCGGAAAAAGTGAGCATTTTTTTGTAAGCCACAAGCACTTTTTAAAAAAATTAGCATTATTTTAGCACTTTTTTGGCAAAAAACAAGCACTGCTTTTAGCATTTAATGCTTTTTTTACGAGCACTTTCGGTAAGAGCCTACGTTCTTCTCAACAAAAGATACAAGAAGACGGAAGGAGAACTTTACTTTTTGCCTTGTCTTCTTTTTGTCCATCTCTCCACTTTAATATTACGGAAAGATGCACGTGTTCTGGAAGGAAGCCATTACTCCTGGCCTAGCATCCTCTGATTCTACTTCCTTTTTTAAATAATATACCAAGGTACGTCTTCCGTTTTTGATTATGGTCGGTCCGGTCAAAAGTGTACTACTAAACAACGTTTAGATATATTGAATGCTGATGAAGCTAGTACCGGGTAGGTGGGGAGCATCAAGCAAGGTAGAGCTCTAAGGGAGAGGGTGTAGGATCTAGGACAGGCCTGGAAATCGGTCGATGCCCCAGAGGGGGTACTCCCTATAATGGCCTATACGGGGAGGCTCCGCCCGAAAGAGGTACCTTTTTCAGGCTTCAGGTATATAAAAGGGTAGTAAGGATTTCACAAGGCGAGGTATATAAAAGGGGTAGGGAAATCGGTCATTTAGGTATTTAAAGGGGCCTTTAATTATAATATTTTGAATAGACGCCCCTTATGGCTGTATCAGCTTGTTTATTAAGCACTACATGAAAATGAAAACAAGACTTCCAAAAGTAGGTACATTGAAGGGGGTACCTTTTTTCTAAAAGGTATATAAAAGGGGTACCTTTTCTGCCAAAATGGTATATAAAAGGGTAAGGGGTTGGACCTCGGGGCGGAGCCTTCCCGTATTAAACTTTGTTAAGTACCCCACGGGGGGGGGGGGGGTCGATGCAATGCACTGATTCGTTAGAGACTTTTCTCTCAGATTTTGACTACGCCAGATCTTACGCAAACAAAAACGTGAGAAAGAATCATTACTTTATACAAAAACGTAAATATGTCCACTTTATTTTTGTTCTATTGATGAACAAGAACATTTGCAAGTCAATGCATTCTTTTCAATGACAGCTTTCCATTTCTATTTCGCTCGCTTGGAGACAGTAATTTTAACCGTTTTGGGGGTTTTTATAAAACGATCAAGTGTTCCTCGAACATCTTCACATCTTGGTTTCGGCTAGTATTGCCAAAAAAAAGGGTGGGGAGAAGAGAGGGGAGTTCGGGACATCCCGATAGCGCCACGACTTCAAGGCCCTATTAATTCGGGATACGGGATATTTACCGGTATACAGACATGAGACACGGGACATGATATATTTTTCCAGATAAAAAAGGATTGTGGAGTGGGAAAATCGTTAATTTTTGCAATTTTCTTCAGAGCGATCTTGGATATTCATAGATACTCAGAACCTCCCTGAATAGGGCCTCACTTTTTTTTATCAATTCTTAAAATCATCGCACGTGGAAATGGGAAATAGAAAGCTGAAGCTACCTGAAGCATTTGAGAAAATAGAAAACTTCTGTTAATACGCTTACTCAAAATCGCAGAGGAAATTAAGTATACGTATGCCGTAAGCAAGGTTACATAGCCGTAAGTAAGTTTACATGGGATACATCAACTGAACCAGGAGCCCATCCCGACTGAACAAATTATTTTGTTTCCTCGAATGCAAACACGTGACCTACTCTAAAAAAAATTGTCCAATCAAAAATCGTAAGGAAGGAGATTTGTAAGCTATTCTAGTGTCAATTTCGAACGCTTAGAGAACGATTCTGAAACAAGTTCAAGAAGGAATCAAAAGTCTTTTAGAGCTTTTACAGCGAGGATAATGGCGAAAGGCAGAGGTCGCGGTGGCTTATCTGACGGAGGGAGCAAATGTGGTCGTTGTTGCTCAGGATTCATGCGGCGAGTACGCAATGACTTACTCCTTGTGCTCATTGTCATCGGTGTTGTGATCGGCTTTGTGATCGGAGCTCTCGTGAACGATCCTGTAAATAAGATCGAAGACATGGAAGAGAAGAAAACTGTGATCATGTTGATCGGATTTGCTGGCGAATTGTTCATGAACATGCTCAAAATGCTCATCTTACCACTGATCGTGGCCAGTCTCATTTGCGCCTTAGCTTCTCTGGATGCGAAAGCCACCGGGCGTGTTGGGAGAAGGACACTTCTGTATTATATATCGACTACTATCGTGGCTGTCATTCTTGGAATCGTCTTGGTTGTAAGCATTCAACCCGGAGACACCAAGGTGGAGAAAGAAAAGAAAGATGTGGAGCGGATTCGAACACTGGATGCCTTCTTAGATCTCATCAGGTGCGCTTAATTAAAGTAAATACTATACGTATTAAAGATTGGGTTAAACTTGAGTGTTTTTTTCGTTATCATTTATTATTGAATAATCTGTTTGATTGCTACAGAAGATTCCCGGTGGCTAAGTCCTCGTGTTAGGTTCGAGTCAGGTATTTGTTTCGAGTTTCTTATCTTGTACTATGTTTGTTTTGTCGATGGTCCATTTCTGCACGCCTACGTGCATTGTTTGCAAAAGGTCGAGTGCCTATCACATTGCTGAGACATCGGAGCAACTTCAGAATACCCGTCCATTTCATTTACATGCGTCGGTGTGCTTTGAAGAACGAGGAATATAACAATAGTTGCTATTCTTATTCAATGAGATGCTAATAAGTGGACGGGTATTCTGAAGTTTAGCCGAGACATCTGCCGAAGGTTAACACTAAATCGAACTGTATTCACGTAATTCTGGAGTCTTTATAAGAGTTAGATCGTGTTCGTGCTTTTCCAAGCGTAAACAGCGGGAAACGTCGTCAAATCTTGCGTCAATTTCGAATTCTGTGGGCGCGCGACGAGAATTCTGGAGGTCTTCCAATCATATGTACTGTATGCATTTTAATGGCTTACTCTTTCCAGAATTTCACCTATCGTGAAATTTCCAATTCAAATTTGCTTCTGGAAAATGTGAATCAATCTGATAAATATTTTGAAGCTTTTGTGGATCAGTTCCGATAAATCAATAAAGAGAACTTTGATCTAAATAAATTAACTTTATTTCTGAACCAACAACAAACATCACAAGGAAGTGTGTAAAAAATGTGTTGAAAAGGGAAAGAATCCTCAAAAAGCGTCACAGCACCATTCTAGGAGGAAACCCCAATCTGCTATTTCTACATGGAACTTTCTCAATTTTTCGTGTTACGATCTGACTCGGAACAACGATCTGACTTGGATCAACGATCTGACCGGATACCTCAGCTTGTACCACAAGTCTTATTTTCTTTCTGTTAACAATAAAACTGCCTTCTCTGACAGGCTAGTGAGTAGTGTCGCAATACACCTTAGGGTTCCACTTCAGTTGAATTCCTATTTCTTGATGGATTTGCACACAGTGCATGCCATTTAAGAATTAATAACTGGAGGAATGTTTTTGGCCTATCTTAGATTACTTTGTGTTAAAATTTTAGTTATATTATCAAATAATGAATCATGTAGTTCCAGAAACTTTACTAGGGCTTTTCTCTAAGAATGCCCCACCCTCTGAAAATTCCAATTAAGCTCCATGCATTACTTTTAATTTTCTGACCCTAGAGAACTGCACCCCCCTCCCCCGCTCAGGAAATTCCAATCCCTTCTGTGAGGGAGTATGGACAAATTATTTTTTAGAAGTGCACATTTAGTCTGACATCATCAATGTCATAATTTGCAAATTTGGTGACCTTCCTAGAGCAGTTTACAGTCCTGGGAACATACTGTAATGATTTGATTTCTTTTGGTAACTCAAAGAAGGGGGCTTATTGGAGAGGGGATGGCACTTCTAAGGGATGGAGCACTTAGCTAGTTTGCTTTGAACATATACATCTGAATGTTACAATGCTTAAATAAAAACAACAGACACTTAAAGTCAAAACTGTAACAATAGGGACTTTGTTAGCCATAATTTTTTATATTATTTTCAGATGAGAAAGTAGACTTTATAATTCATTCTACTTGTGATTGTATTTCAAGTGCCTGTCTTGAATGGGTCTTTAGAGGGAGGTGTATTGGAATAGAGTGCCTATTACAAAAACAGCATTTGAGGAGAGCACCTGTTGGAAGAGGGTGCTTATTGGATGGAGGGCACACTGACTTAATCAAATCATTACAGCAGTGCAGCCTTAAAGGACCTCAGTCACTGTTATTTTGACTGTTGACAAAGTTAGCGTTAAATTGAAGGAAATCCAAAAATATTGCTTCACAAAGATGGATAAACACCAAAGAGAGAGCAAGAAACCATAAAGGAACAAGGATGGAGAAGATTACAAACAACGAAATTGAAAAATTTAGGCTAAACTTTTCAAACCATTCAGTCGGGACTGTGCTTCTTTTAGCCGAAACAATTGATACAGTCCCAAAATATTAGTAACGCAGTAAAGATGCATATTTTGCTGAAAAAGCATAACACGTCAGAAAATATGCTCATACAGATCTTCAGATATATGTGATACTTTAGTGTGCTGTATTTTGTTAACAAAATAAGAAGTCAGATATAATTTTTTAATTAACAAATCTTTTATCAGGAGCTGTTTTCCAAGCAACATTGTCGCAGCAACTTTTCAACAGGTAATTAGAAAATCAACACAATATTATTGTCTGCAGTCTCAACTCAGAAGTAATAAAATGTTCAAAACCCAACGATAGCTAGGGTTAGTAAAGTACACAGTGGCTTCACTTGGGTATACAGGGTCAATTTTGAGCCAGTTTGTACGATGGCTAGGAGTGTTAAGCTAGATTGGAGGCAAAACTTCACTTGTAATCAGTTAAGTACAGTAACACAGGAAATTTACTGTTACATCAGAGAAAAATTCAGAGCAAAATCATGTGTGGTACTTCATTAGTGATATGCTGTTTTCACTTTGGGGAGAGCCTATACAAAAGTGACAGATGCTAATGTTGCACCTTTTAGAGTTAAAAATACTGGGTTTGGTACCTCTTAGGCATTCAGCCTCAAATAGTCCACAGCTGTACCTTCTTTAATTTAGTGCCTTTTAGGGTATATTGAGCCAAAAAGTCATTTGACATCAGTTAATAGTTCAACATTAAGGGTACCTCCTAGGGGTGAAAAAAATTTCGAGCCATGCCCACAAAATGATACCTGCTTGGTACCTCTTAGAGGTTCTTTTCAAAATTCTGATGAACACCCCATCCTTTAATATGGGAGTTCACCCGGGAGGGGGGTACTCCCAGAAAAATTGGGTGGGGTGTGTGGCCTGCTTCCCAAACCCTTACCCTATTTATGACCAAAATCTCTGATATTCCCTACCCTATTTATGACCTGACCATTACATCAAAATCCTGTTTCAGACCTACAATATATTATTATGATATAAGTTCCCTAGTTCAGACCAATGTTAAATTACCATGAGCATAATTTGTGAAGGGCTTTTTTTAATTTTGTTTTTGATAATGATGAAAAAGTGGCTTTTCCCTAAAAACATACCCATATAATTAGGCTTAAGAACACAAAAAAACATACCCTATTTATGGCCAAAATCAGCTAATATTGATACCCTAGTTATGACCAAAACAGCTGAAAAACAATACCCTTTGGGGCTGCACAAACCTATATAGCCCATGTAAGGGAGTACCCCTGGGGAGTCCACCACCTACATGTAGGGTTTTCACCTGTTCTCTACAACCTTTCATGTATTAACAGTGATCCATAGCTCTCAAATTTTATGTAGGAACATGAATTCAAATATGTTATCATGAACATTAACCTGTTTAATGTGCGCCATTTTGCCTCAGTTGAGTAAAATTTATCTTACAGAAAAAAACCAAGTACACCACTGATGATGGAGAATTTAAATACGTCAATGTGTCAATGAATGGGACAAATGGAACACCTTACATCGTTAAGAAAGAAGTATTGAGGAAAGGTTCTGAAACTGTCCCTGATGGACTGAAAGTTGACCCTAAAGGTTCTATTAATGTATTGGGTCTTCTGATGTTTACCATTGTGTTTGGAATTGTTTTGGGAAGAACTGGTGAGCGAGGAATGCCTCTAAAAGCTTTCTTTGAAGCTCTGAATGAAGTGATAATTAAGATGGTGGCTCTAGTTATGTGGTAAGTGTTTTGGTCAAGGTCTTACTGTATTTCATCTTTTTTATTGTGTAGTAGGGCACAGTGGCCCCATCGTCCGTACACTCTACTCCAGATTGAGTGGTCCAGATTTGAGCCCTGGCCAGGGACATTGTGTTGCATTTTTGGGCAAGACACTACTGGGATAAGCCCTGCCCTGATGGGCCACTTGGCTTGTATACAGACTTTACCAACCTAACCATTGCATAGTGGGGGAATTGTGCTTGATTCCAAGTAGAACAGTCCAGGTTTGAGGTCTTTAGTGTCTGGTGTGGGTACTCTGAAAGACAGACCAAGATTCCCTGCTCTTTCTGCTTGGTGAGAGAGGAAACCTCTGCTTGCAACTACGTGATTGTTTGATGACTTGCCCTCTACAACCAGGGAAAAGCTAAAAGTACTTTCAACTAGTTTTGTGACAAGTTTAACTGGTTTAAAACTTATGCATATCGGAGGCATGGTGGCCACATGTTTGGTGTGCTTACCTCTGGATTGAGCAGTCCAGGTTCAAGCCCTGGCCAGAACAGTGCCTCTCTCCACCCAGTTGTATAAATGGGTAGTAGTAAATTAAATCCTGGGCAGTAATCCAGTGATGGATTACCATCCGATCCAGGTTGGGGGGGGGGGGGGAGGGGGAGAGTAGAAATACTCCAAGTTGCTGGATGTTACAGAAACTGGGATAAACTCTGGCCTGATGGATACCTGCCAACTCTCCCGGTTTTCCCGGGAGTCTCCAAGTTTTTCATCATATCTATCTCCCGGTCTCTCGGAATGTCTTTTGGGTGATTTTCGGAGGTTATTCCTGGACAATGTCTTCAATGACATCAGCTCACAATGCAAAGATTTCTAGGCGTCTCCAGATTTTTGTACTCTGGGGGTTGGCAGGTATGCTGATGAGCCACTTGGCTCATTTGCAGACTATACCTTTTACCATTTTATATAGGGATCAAAATATATTTCAAAATGAGTGTTTTCAACAGGGGGGCTGGCGGCTACCTTTGATCTTGCCGCTTTTCTGGTTCCTATGATCACCCCAGTAAAGAAATCTGTCAATCATTTGAGAACTATAGCGAAAACTGCGAACAACACGCAGGAACAACCGAGGGATCGCCGCCATTTCTGTTCAGGATTTGTTTCGATTCGATCATTTTTTATTCGCTCTATAGTGGTTTTTTTTTAACAACAGCTCTGGGATGATCAGGACTAAGGGAATGAAGGGTCAACTTTGTGTCAGATTAGTGACAAGATTCAGGCTGATATTTTCGTACTGAGCGTGGTGAATTTCACATTGCTTGATCGCTTAGTTGCAGGAAGATATTGTTGGCTGCCTTTATTTTGCTGTGGAAATTTTAAGTTTCATTACCTCCCATCTTCACACTGTCGAAAGAGAGGATTCCCTTTGCAATTACTCTTCTCTACTCAGTTCTCAGTGTGGAAAATGTTAAACTCTTTCATGTGTGCCATCATTTATCGCGATGCCTTCGAGTGTAAGTCTTCAAATTAATATTTGGCAACTTTTCAGGCTAGTTGTATATTTAAAATTGAGCGTACATTAAATAGGCTTTTTTATCTACAGTTTTGTCCGTCTTAATTTACTTAGGAAACGCCGCATTTGCTTTATAATTTCCCTGTAATATGTTGAGTTTGAAGACTTTGTACAAGTGATTTAAATCATGAAACTTGGAAGGCAGTTACACACACTCAAAAAGATTTGCTGTGATAGTGAAGGTTTTGGAAACCTCTGTTTCTTTCTGTTCAGTACTAGTTTGAACTCTCAGATTTGAAAGTATTTTCCGGCTTGAGTTTCTGTGCAGGAATGCCCGAAATGGAACTGCTGGGCACATACTCAACAGACTCAGACCCAACAATTTACAATCTATTTAATGATTTCTTGGCCCGTGGGAATAAAGAAAGCAGTTTATGCTCACATACTTTGACTTATACTGGTGATAAGCATCCGTTTTATTTGTGATATAAGAAAACTGTCATAGTTCTGGAAATAAGAATGGGACTGCCATACCTTTATCTGCTAAGTGTGACATGAAATAGACCCAGGGAATTCGAAGGCAAATGAGCCATTAGTGTTGCCTGTATGTGTGTGCTAGCTAGTAATGAGGTAGACAGGCAAACTGGTCATTAAAACCAACTTTAGCTTGGACAAACCTGAGCCAACAGAACCTTCACAATGTTGAAATAGGCCAGTTTTGACACTTGGCTCCAGGGCTTTGGAGTACAACAAGTTATATCGAGTGCAAGGGATGTTTGTATTATTCTTTTAAGGCATGTGATGAGTAAGAATTTAATCACATCAAATTTGGCCCAGAGTGTTGCCTATCAGTGACTAGTTCCTTTAATGAAAGGATTGTTAAGCAAGACAAAAAGAAGGCTAAAATAAAGTCAGATAAATGCAGTCTTTAATAGTATTTGTTTCAAATGGTAATTCTCTGTGCAATAGAGGATAAATTGTTTAAAACCTGTTTCAGAGGCAGCAAAAAAAAACAGTACCAGGGATTACAGAAAGGGCAAAAAATGAGGTAGTAAAGTCAAACTTCCTGTACACATCTCAACTACTTGATTGAGCCTATTATTTAAGCAGTTCATCAAGTGTAGAAGATCAAAACAAAAGTCATTATGATTATGCAGAAACAAAAACATAATTAGTTTCAAATACATGTATACACAAAGGCGATGGTGATTATAATGACTCTCAATGCTGTCAAGGGACCTGTCCAGTATTTACTTTGGTAAATGAAGCCAGATGCTTTGTCTGACACTGAAACAGACCTCATATAGTAATAATTATTAGGCGAGAGGCAAAATCTTCAACCTTAACCTGCTAGTGCACAGAAGGATTACGGGTTACAAAGCTGTCCAAAAAGGAACCCCTTACCAACACGCAGTCCAGAAATACATAAATACTTTGGTTTATCCCGTCAATATTACACCGCTACACACAAAAAAGCTCCAGTGAGGTATTGCACCGTGATGACTGCAATCTGGCTCACACACTGAAAAACATCCATATTGCTACGCAGTGGAGTTCCCCATGCACAGATTTACAGTGCAACACTTATCTCCGCTCCCTCAAAATGTTCAGAACCTAGATCTATGGTAACTGGGACTTTTCCTTAGACGATTGAACGTGAAACAAGCAAAACGTTTACCAAACTTTACAAACGCTTTCCGCGGAAGTTTGCATTCTTTCTTTCCCACAAATCAGTACTTAGTCTTGCTCGGCCAAATTTCTTAACTGGGGCAATCATAGAAACTCGGTTCCAGGCCTCGCTGCTAGCCCCCCCCTGGTTTTCAACATATAAGTGTAATATGTAATACATTGTTAAGTGTGTCTTTATTTTGTTACCAGGTTTTCACCGATTGGTATTTGCAGTTTAATAGCAGCAAAAGTAGCGGGGATGAATGACATCATTGAGTCTATAAATATGGTGGGACTGTACATGGCGACAGTGATAGCTGGTTTATTTATCCATGTACTCATCATCTTACCACTGTTGTATTTGATAGCAGTGCGTAAGAACCCAATGAGATACATGATCGGTCTGAGAGATGCTATTATTACAGCTTTTGGAACTTCTTCAAGGTATGGAAAAATATAAGTGGCTCTATCATTAGTTGCGTAGGTGACATGCTGTCTTATATTTTATATTTTATTCCTGTAACAAATGGCTTTACTGTCAATAAGGGGCTATCTTTATGACTCAGATTATTTGCATGTACATCTATTAGGTGAAAAACCTTGTCTGATATAGTTTAGTATCATCCAATGATAATTTTGACAAATTCCAAAGTAAATATATGACATCTCCTGGAGTACAGTTTAAAAGCAATTATGCTGGACCAATATATAGAGGCAGAACTTTCCTCAAGGAAAGAAAATTAAAATATACATTTTATTAATAGAAAAATAATCCCTTTTATTGGGGGCGTAGTTCTTTTCTGCATCACGTTTTGTTTTAGCTATGTTCCCTTGCCCTCCTGAAAAAGGAGCATTTTCAATTGGTCTTCCTAAGACTTATTATTCGCTCTTAATCCCCCAGGGGTGAGTGGTTGGTCAGGTAATTGCACAGGGGTAGAAGCCTCCTATAGAAAGTGAAAAGCAGTTCTGTTGTTTACATTAGTTTACATAAAAAATATTTAAAAAACTCTGTTAAATAGAAAATATATTTCAACATTTGCCGTTTTTATCTTCCTTAGTTCTGCAACTCTTCCCACCACAATGCGCTGCCTTGAGGAGCATAACAAAGTTGATGCTCGCATAAGTCGTTTTGTTCTGCCGTTTGGTGCCACAGTGAACATGGATGGTACTGCTTTGTATGAGGCCGTTGCTGCTGTGTTTATTGCCCAGGCCAACGGCATTACACTGAATGTTGGCCAGTTGATAACAACATGGTAAGAAAAGAAGAAAATCTTAAAGATAGGTAAAGTGAAGGGCAGGGCAAGAGTAGTTTGGGTTTGTGTTTGTCTACAAGTACAAATTATTGTTTGCCTTCTTTTGCCCTGGTGAGAAGCTACTGCTTAAAACACTGGCTGGTGGTTTTTGTCAAATTTTTCATGTGTAGGTCATTCACCTTAATCAGCATATAAGTCCATCTGCCTCCCTGTCAGTTGTAATCATAGACAGACACTCAGACAGTCTGTCCGAGTGTCTGTCTATGATTACAACTTGAAAGATTAATGTAACATAATATTAACATTAATTTGTTGAATTAATATTATAGCTTCACTGCCACTGCAGCCTCTATCGGTGCTGCAGGAATTCCACAAGCAGGCTTGGTTACCATGGTGCTAGTCCTTCAGGCTGTCAATCTTCCTACTGACGACATTGGACTCATCTTGGCAGTGGACTGGTTTTTGTAAGCATTATTAACAATATTAAAAGTAACATCAAGAAACAGTCAGCAGCAAACCACTAACTCTTGATAATCCAAGAGAGAGCCTTACTCCTTCTTGATGCAGAAGACACAGGACAAGTCAAAATAGACCATTTACAAGTTCTCTTGTTCCTCTGTTTCAAAACGAGTCTAAGTGCGAAACCTGTCATGAAAATGACTTCTGCATGCAGTTTAATTTTGAATTCGTACAAATCAGTGATTTTCATAAGAATGGTTTTGCACTTAGATGTACTTTGAAACAGAAGCACAACTTGGAAATGGCCTATTGAACACTGCCCCACAAACCTACTGTTTTCCTTTTTCTTTTGACCTTTTGTTCTCTACTGTTTAACTGTCTTCTACATCAAGAAAGAGAGAGAGCCAGTAAAATTTTTTTGGCAGCATTGTTGTAAACTTCTCAGGTGTGTCGATTGCAGAAAGAGAGGAAGTTCATCCAATATGATAGGTCCACAATGGGCACAGAAAGCTAGATTATCAATTTTGTGTCTGTCATTGACAATAGAGATTATTGAGCATTATAATTATGTTAGTAGTGGATGCAGAGAATTTCATTGATTCTCTGGCTCTGTAATTTGTGCAGAGAGATTAGCATTGTTGGTCTGCAATAGGCCCAGAATAAGATTGAATAGCAGTATGGATGTGCAATGCATACAATGAGCCTGTAATGTGAGCAGTGAAATATAAGCCATCATTACAGGTCTGCAATTCATGCAGAGAGAGATTAGGGGACTTCAGCTTTGAGTACAAGTACGAGGTCGAGTACGAGAACGACTTTTCAATTCTAGTTTGCAGGCTCCACATTATCACAATACAGAGGTACCTCATCCCATGAGCTTCCCTCTTTACTTAAACACCAACATATAGAGCGAGGACTCCAGAAACGTCACTGGTTTAAAATTCGAAAGTCATACTCATACTTAATCTCGTACTCGTAATCCAGTCTGAAGGTCCCTAATATCTAGCATTGTAAGTCTAGGAAACATGTAGGAAGTTAGATAATATACGACATTTTATGCTGGTAATGCGTAGGTCCGCAGTGCATGTGGAAATTAAGACTATGTAGTATAGATCGTTTTCACTGTCAAACAATAAAAAAATTAATCGAAAACCATTCAGCGGATAAAGTCAAGAAATTGTGATTTTATTGGATGTAAATAAACAAGACACTTCTCCAAGTTTTACGTCTATGCGTTTTCCCAAACCACAGATATTCGCTGAAATGTTTCGCAGAAATTTACAGAGCTCAGTATGGAAACGCCATGTTGGTGCACATCAGATGTGCACCTATATGGCAGCCGGAATATAGTGTAAACATCTGGAAGTTACTTTGGCTATCTAGGCAACCAATTACCTGTGCTTAACAAATAAGAATTTACATACTAAGCACTTTTCCTAATGCTCTAACTTCTAAAAAAGCTACGAATCAGGAGATAGGTATATATTTTTCGACAAATGCGATCGCAGCTTTGTGTCACGCACTGCCATAACTCTGCAATTCAAAATGCTCTGGTTTCCAAATGAAGCTTGTTATTGAGCTGTAAAATTGTAAACAGATGTAAATATACTGTCTCTTATGCCTGATGAGGATAAAAACTTTGGTGGTGCTTTAGTTTTGGATTTTGGAAAGCGATGACGGCACATGAAAACGATCTATTGCATAAGTCTGCAATAATTCATTATAGCATCTCTACATCGTAATGTAACATACATTGCTCAAGGTCAAGGGTAACACCACATTTCCTTTGCACAGGGATCGTATCCGTACAGCTGTAAATGTTGTTGGTGATGCTTATGGAGCTGGCATAGTTGAGCACCTGTCACGGAATGACCTGATGTCAATGGACTACAGTGCACGAGAAGAAGGTATCTCCCTGGAACCCCTTGAGAGGTACACGCCCAAGAATGAGGACGCAAATAACGTACATGCCAGCAATCCTTCCCTGAGGGCCACCAACTTCTAAAAGATAACCGGAAGTTGTGATTCCATTTTGGAATTAAATTTTGCTCTCGCATTTCTGCTTAACTTTAAGTGCTGGCTGTAACAGTAATATTTCTAAGCCCATTTTAGCCCCCGTAAATCCCTGTGCCCCTTCACAGAAATTACTCCAGTAATGAGGAATGAATGCGAGTCTACAAACTTCATTATTGTAGTTTTTCCTCACTAGGTTTAACATAAAGAAATTGGGTATGCAACTAAAATATTCAAGATGCTAAGTACTTTCAAGTATAAGCTCAGCATTTTTGAAATAAAAAATTCCTTTCAACAATGCAGCCCCTCCAAAAGAATACATGAGGTCACCTAAATTGTGTTACTCATTACATTGGAACTGGACTGGAAATTAAATGTATTACCTATTACAATCTTTTTTACTGACATTTTTTAAAATGATAATGAAGGAGTGCATGTGTGCACAAGGATTGGACCAAACTTTATTACGCAGAATGTCAAATTCATGTACATAATTTGCTGTTTGTCTTTTTTTTTCTGTTTTTCCAATATTATAAATATAATAGATGCCATCTGCGACTAAAATAGCCTTATGCAAATGCTGTTTGGGTTCGTCTGTGTAGGAGGCTACAACTAAAATCAGTCAACACATAAATGTAACTTGTGTTCCTAGAAACATCTTGTAATAATAGGCTATTTTATAGTTGCATGCTGTTACCTGGCCAATGAATGCAAGCAGGGCTGGACGTGACCCTGCTTTGATACAAGCCTCTTTACTTTTCTCATTTAAATACCAACTAGTTGGCATCAGAACAACTTGATTTACACAACAAACGTCGCAAGGTCTGTAGCAAACAAGGTCAGCTCCAGCCTCACTGCCATTCAGTTAATGCCAGGTCCCTCAACAAACAATTGTAAAATGGTCTATTCCACATAATTTAATTGCATGAAAAAGAAATTTTAGCTAATATAAGTCAGAGAACATTACAATTTATTTAATATGTAGGCATATCCATTAACACATAACAGCAGAATGCGTGGATGGCCATATTACCACAAAATTACATTTTCTGTGTTTGCGGCAAGGCCTTCTGTGTTACAACAGAAACTATCATTAGTCTACAAATCGGAAAGAACTTTTGAGCACATTCAGGGTGTTGAGTGGTAAGTGCGAGAAGGCAAGACTAGCGGTTTTCTTTGCTTGTTGCTTTTTACTCTGATAGCGCCTCTTCATGAATGCTTGTAAATTTTAGGTATTTTTAAATTAGTTTTGTTGGCATTAAAAATTGTAAAGCATAATATTTATCACACTAAAAAGTATGTAGAATTTTAATACACACTGTAGAAGCCATAAGTTGGTTAGTAATAATAAAAAAAGGTTGAGTGATTTTGTGTAAATTGTGTTTGCTGCCATCAACATATCCCAATGAAAGCAAAATTTCTTTCAATCAAAAGAGACTTAAGTTTTGATTACGTTACAGTGTTCGAATAGTGAGTTGACATATGTTGATCATGCAGACAAAGAGAATTATGTAGTGAATTTAAACTTTAAAGTGGTTTTTGTTAGATCCTTCCCCTGCAGTAATTTTGAACACTACCTAATAACAGGCCATTTTACAGTTGTGTGCTTAGTTACCTGACCTATGAATGCAAGCGAGGTTAGAAGTGACCTTGCTTTGATGCAAGTCCTAGGGCTAATTAGACGGACTGTTGGGACAGCTAACACTACAACTTTCTCATTGCTTTATAAAACTTTGGTCAGACCACTTCTGGAGTATGCTGCTCCAGTTTGGAGCCCATATCTTGTCAAAGATATTCATGCAATAGAGAGCGTGCAAACACGCGCCTCAAGGTTAGCCCTTAGGCAAAAAAAGGTGATATGTCTTATGAAGAGCGTTGTGACATGTTACATTGGCCATCTTTGTCCAGTCGTAGGTCATATTTCTCTCTTGTCGAATGTTATAAGATCGTGTTTGGCTTATCGCACTTAGATTTTGAGGAATTCTTTGAATTCGCAAAAGTCAAATCCACTAGGGCGAATCACTCGTATAAGCTTTATTGTAAACTATCTAGATTAAATTGTTTTAAATATTCTTTTTTTAACAATGTAATTAGTCATTGGAATGATTTACCTAGCAATGTTGTTGAAGCCGGTAGCCTTGAACTTTTTAAATGTAAACTAAATCCTTTTTTAAAGTTGTAATTTTTGTTGTTTGTTTGTTGTTTTTAGGAGAGTTTTATTCATAGGGTTAACCTCTAGACTCTCCCTTTCAAATTTATGTAGCTATATATGAGTTTCAATAAACATGTATGTAGACCTCTCAGCATTTCTCATTTCTATGCAACCATTAAGCATAAGAACAACTTGATTTACACAACAAAAGCAGTGAGGTCTGTATCAAAATAGGGTCAATTTCCGCCTCGCTGCCACTTAAAGGCCAGGTCACTGGAGGCCTCGGTCACTGGGCAGGCAACTGTAAAATGGTTTATTATGTAAGTACTCAACTCCCTAAACTTTTTCAAGAGCACAGTAGTGTTATCTGCATAGCTAGTGCCTCTAACAGTCCAAACAATGGCAAAACAATGGCTGGAAGCTATGCTGTAAAGTTTGTGACCACATATGTTCCTGAGTTCTAGTCAGTGCGTGGCACTTTCCTAACCAACAGCTGTGAAGTCTACACATCGCTACTTCTCTCACGAAACTTGTATTCCTAATGGTAAAGCCAGAGTCGTGCCGCAATAAACTGCTTCTTAAGTTGATCCCTAAAATTTCTTGACTTTACCCATGGATAAATCAATTCCCCTTTGGTCAATCTCCCAAGCAGCATGGGCCAACTGTAGCCTCCATGATCAGAGTACTGGTCTGTCAACTGGCATCGCAACAGCTCCATGATAGGGACTGGCTGATTATGAAGAACCAGATATACAGCTGACAAAGGACCTGTTGTACCTTTGACACGAGGCGGCAGTTTGTTGAGATCTGTTGTCAAAGTATCTGATGAGCCGAGAAATTCAAACTTCACTCCCCCTAAAATGAATCAAGGGAACCAGTATTATTTTCATTAACTAGATGTAGCTCTTGCTAAGTGCCAACGAGCAACCATTCAAAACAACATTAATACTAATAATTAGGGAACTTAAAAACCTTTCTTGTAGTCAAGTATTCAACACAACTGCCTTAAATTCTGATGTAAATATTGTAAATATCCGCTGTAAATATCCGCTGCATTTGGGTGTCATGAAAACTCAGACCCCAGGAAACAATAATAATTATTAAAGAAAAAAAGATTTAAACTTATCTCAATCCTTTCTGGACTGTTGCCTCCTATGAGCATTTCGTGACCATAAAAAATTTTAGTTGGTAGGATTGAGATATTTATCATTTCCGGTTTATCACTGTTCCGTCCCATGGATACAACAACTGACTTAAATTTGAACAACATTATAGCGACTCTGCAAATGTCCTCAAACTTGATCTCAACTCCGCTTGATGCATGCCAAAGCTGGTGAGCATCGACGATCAGAGCTATGCGGCCTTGATGTTGCAATCTCTGTGCGCTGCGATTGGTCCGTTGCAAGCCAATTGACCTCTTTTCCACTACGTCATTGGAATCTGAGGAATCTTACCTTACAACAGGAATGTTACCTTACAAACATTCCTCTCGATCACTCGAGATTTCTACCGCCTACACAGTACTTTCACACAGCTCTACAATGCTGCTGCCTCACCAGCCTTGCGTCTTCGCTTGGCTGGCTCGTTGGCAATAATATTACAGTCTAAGTGGCCAGTTTTCAAAGTCCTGATTTCTTTGCTCATTCAAATGCCAGTATTAGGCAGCCACGTCTATTAAGCGGTTACAGCCACCTTGTCGCAGTCCTATGTTTGTGTTTCTTTATTATTTTTACCTGTATTAGTGGCCACCCTCAACTGGAAACTTAAGTCTTCAATTTATGCGGTATTTCATTGTAGTTACAATGTGATCCGTCATCACAAAAAGAACTAGGATGTCACCCAGCTACTGTAAGCTAATAATCAGCCATTTGTTGTTGTTAATGCTTATCAGATGTCCACAACGTACTGAAGAACAGTACCAAATCATTAGACCAAGCCCAGTGAGTATTATTACTGATCCCATATCAAGTGGTGACCTGTATTAAGCAGCCACTCCTTCAAATCCTGGAGGCACCTATATACAGGTTCAACTGTATTTCAACTGTATTTAATATTTCCAATGTGGACTGACACACGTCAGCTAATTAAGTGTCGTAAAGTGGAGTTAGAGGCACTGATTGTGTGAGAGGATACTACTCATGGCTTGCCAACTGGATATGTCAGAGTTGCCAGTATCCTAAGACCATCAGTAAGTTCCTATTCCTCTTAAGGATATAAAAGGATCTTATAAGATCCTTTAGAAATCAGAATCCTACACAATCCTGTAGGATCCTGTCTGCCTATTTTAGCTAACATGTTTCAGTTATCAATCCTGTTTTGAAGCAATTTAGAAAACCCATTTTAACCAGAAATGCAATTTGTTTTGACTCTCTAATCTATAAACTCAAGCATTTCTTCCAAACCTCAAGAATCATCCAGCCCAAGGGTCCCTTGCAGAACAAAGTAGAGAAAACTGATACCCAAATATACCTAGCTAAGAAAGCAAAGAATTACAATCTGAATGTATAATGTTTACCTGGTATTAGGTCTGACCTCACTAAAGCAATTATCAATGGAAACACTGGGAGATTGTGCATCATATCAATCACTCTGCCAACAATGCCTTTCACAAATAATACCATGAGCCGCAGAGCTGTG
>CM042757.1:9135575-9173371 GCA_022496165.2 Catalaphyllia jardinei | reverse complement strand
CAACTCATGAAATGTCAATGTGAATCAACAAATTAACAATTACTTATTAGCAATAAGCAAACTAATAATTTTCAGTAAATTTAATTATAGGGATGATCATCGTAAGTTGTTATTTTATTACTACATGTAGGTACCAACAGGTATTTTTCAAAAGTGGTCGCCACCCAGATGGGAATAGAAATATCATTTGTTGATGTAACTGATCTGAGTAAACTTAAGAGTGCTATCAAACCAAACACCAAGGTATGGATTGCTTGCCTTAGTATATCAGTACATTTAAATCAATAATTTGAACACTGTAAACACAATGTGGGCAAAGAATGAGCCTAGCAGTAGGTCCCTTGCATGACCCTGTCACATGGTACAAAATTAAATATACTGGTGAGCAAGTTGCAGAGTGGGACTTCCAAAACAATGCACCTGCCTTTGTTTTGGAAGTCCCACTGCGCAACTTGCTCACCAATATATTTAATTTTGTACCATGTGACCGGGTTGTGTTCTATTTGTGCTCAGTACAAGCTTCCAAGTACTAAATTTTATTCTGTTTCTTTGGTTGGTCTGTAAGTTTCACCTGATGTTTAACCTGTTGCTTAGGCAAACCGTCAGCACTTGCCACAGTCATTTGTTGTTGTTGTTTATAGTTGTAAATACCTAAGAGGAGAATTTAACCTTGGGCATTCGGCATCAGTTCTAAATTTTACATCAACTTTGTCTCAGTCAGTCATGTATTTTCCTGGCTACAGACCAGTATAGTAAGTTTATTTTCGTCTCCACATTGTGCAGTTCCAGGAAACATCCATACCTATCTCCCCACAGAAGTGATTGGAATTTCCTTAGGTTGGGGAAAATTCTGTAAGACCAAAGACTTGAATGAAGCTTAACTCTGATTTGCAGGGGGGGGGGGGGAGGGGGGGAATGACTGTATATTGCCATGGTTTGAATGGTTTTGGTCAGGTCACTAGTTCCATCTGTGACAGTTTTTGGGATACTTACTGATCAAGATGCAGCTTGCCTGGTGTTGCACAGTTATAGTCCACTTCATACTATCAAGTCCCAATACCTGTTATACAAATGTCTATCATTAGATGAGGTCAAAGTTTCACCTGTGGTTTCATTTTTCAATTTTGATTTGCCTGATATATCTTTCTACATATAATTTGTTTTAAATACAGATGGTATGGATTGAGACACCAACCAACCCTTTGCTGAAACTTGTCGACATTCAAGGAGCTGCCGACATAGTCCACCAACACAAGGTAAGTTTGGTGAAAGATGTATTCTCAAATTTATGATCATGCTCGTAACTCCCATATTTTAGCTCTGTAATAACTAACAGTCAAATATTTTTGAAAATATTGTTCTAGGGAGTGATTCTAGTGGTGGACAACACATTCATGTCATCATATTTTCAGGTACAGTGTGTTTCAGTGGCATCTACAGGTAGCACATTATGTAAAATATGCAATTATAACTAAACATGTAGGTGTGCATGATCTGTCTGAATAAGGTATGTTTGGGGGTGGTAAAAATAAAGCTAATAAAAGGTGAAATTGGGATTGCAAAATTAAGAAGGTTGATTGCATGATGTTAGCTTGTGTCTGGTTTATTTTTCTCACTTGGTTAGCTACACCTTGTGTTTGTAAAAATGCTGAACCATGTTACTTTACATAGTTACATAGATGACCATAGACCAAAACTATTTTTCTCTCTAGAACATGGAGAAAGTTGCTTTAAATTTAGTGATGAATAAACTGGTAATATCATTCTTATTGATTGACACATTAATCTTTACAGATATTGTTCTCCTTAGAAAGGATTCAAGTCAAGTCCAGTTAATTAACTGCAGCATAAGTCTGTTATAAAATATAGCAACTATTCTTTTGCAGAGACCTCTGTCTCTTGGGGCTGATGTTGTCATGCACTCAGTCACAAAGTATATGAATGGTATGATTCACTTTCACCAGCCAGTATAGTACACCATATATTTACTAAATTTTCCATGCTTGGAACAACAGCGTTTTGACCTGAAACCATAATAATATTCTTCAGACAAATGGTCACAAATAAATTATAAATTAAAGCTTGCTAAGAGACTTATTATTAACTTACTCAAATGGATAACACTGATAATACACTGTGTAAAAACTGTGTTTGAAATGACAGAAAAGCACACAACTTTGTTGCAATTCAGTTTTTTAATCCATTATGTCAGAGTTACCGTCCATATTTGTTAACAGAAAGCTCTTTGTACTTTCCTGAATCACTGATCAACAACAACAACAACTTTATTGTACCCAGAATTTTACATTTAGTTATTGTCTGAGCTACTAACTAATGATTGATCACATGACTGTGCTTTTTCAGGTCATTCTGACACTGTAATGGGAGTGATATGCACCAATAATGAAGAACTCTGTAACAGACTGAGGTTTCTGCAGAACTGTAAGACTGTAAAGCTATCAAGTTTTGTTTGTTAAATAATATTAATACTCTTTTGGAAATTGTTTCGAATCAAACTTAATTATCACACACTCATGGATAATTTAGTTTTAGAAACTTAAGGTAATTTATTACTGACATAAACACCAATGACATACCAGGTGAGCTTTCACACAAACACACATTTAATTTAATATCTTCACAAGTGAAAATAACATGTTATCTCCACGTGCTATAAGTTGCTATGGTTACATAATAAATTGTGCCTTTGCAGCAAAAGTGAAATGGTTTGGTATTTCACTGGTGTTCATAATATTTGCAAGCTTGTTTGCTATGTTCACTCATGAAATATTTTTCAACACTCAAAGAGAAATGTTGTATCTCTGCATAGCCATGTAATATCCTCAAATTGTCAACCTTATAAATTACTATAACTGTTTGGCAGCAAAATGTGCTGTTTTGTATTATGTTATAACCAGTTATAAAACAAACCCAAAGATTAATTCATGTGCTTGTATTGGTTGTTAGACTTATAGACTAGCTTATACAATTTACTGTAAGTTCTTTTGAATCAATCAGCTATTGGTCCTGTTCCAAGTCCCTTTGATTGCTACCTTGCTAACCGTGGGCTTAAGACTCTTCATCTACGCATGCGGCAACATGAAGTCAGTGCTATGGCTGTGGCTAAATTTCTGGAACAAAACCCCAGGGTAGAGAAGGTGGTGTATCCAGGTATGCCAGGGAGGGAGGAGGGGGGGGGGGGGGCTAGGCTATGCTCAGGGGTATTGGAAAGGGACATTGTTATAGGAGTACAAGTTGATTGTGATTATCAACTTTTTTAAATTATCAATTTTTCGCTCTTTTGTACAACTATAAATTAAACTTTACAAAACGATGTATGATATTAGAACTGCAATTACAAGCCACAGTCTGGTAACCTGTAAGGGGAATTCAGTTCCTTCAAATGTCAAATGTTAGCATAATAATATTATTGCTTGCTTCATTTGCATTTTATGCATAAGACTACATCATTGCACAGCCTTAGGTGTCATAATGCTTCACCTACGATTTTGGGGATCTACTAATTTTTGTTTCAGAGAAATCATTGTCACCGCAGACCCTATTTTAAGGAGTTTGGAAATGGGTGTGGTCAAGTTAATGGGTGTGGTACCTCTGGAATGCAAGGAATCTGTCCCAGCCTTGCACTTTACATTTTTAAAAACTTAAAAGAACACTGTTCCTGTTGTATTGATTATATTTAATGTGTACTATGAGGATAAGTTACCTAACTAAAGTCGCAAAAAATGCCATTTTTTGACTAGTGAGCCACCTTAAACTACATAATGCCAGTCCCCTACTGCTGAAGGCAAATACAGTTCAACCCCTATAAAATAATGGCCACCCTCTGGGAAATGGATAGTGGCCGCCGGGCTGCAGGCTGTTTAATAGACGTAAAAACAATAGAAAACATTGGGACTTTGATTACTGGCCTCCTGAAATAGGGTTGGCCTTTTAATAGGTGGCTGTTCAATAGGGGTTTGACCATCTCCATCAAATTTATGGAAAGTAAATATAATGTATCTTGTTTTCAGGTCTGGAGTCTTATCCTCAGCATGAGCTTGCTAAGAGACAGATGACAGGCTTTGGCGGAATGGTGACCTTCTTCATCAAGGGAGATTTAGAAAATGCCAAACAATTTTTCAAATCATCCGAGGTATAACTTACTGTCTAGTTAACTCTTCATGAAACATCATTTTTATATGCTTTGGGTTTACTAAAAGATTAGGTTCCTCAGAAATGAAAGAGGAAAGTGCCATGTGTCCTGGACTAAAGGTCTGGGGCACTCATTTCATATATTTTTATTGTAACAGGGCTGTCAAAGGGCTATAAGCCATAACACCTGTTATGGCTGAATATGGTTAATGGGCCACTAAGATGTTTTGGGTGAAACTGCCTTTTGTTAATAGACCTCACTCACAAAGAAACAAGTTTGCTATGGTTGTGAAGATCAAGGCAGCACATGAGTTAAAACTTAATGACAGCCCTGTGTAAGAAGTGGTTATTTGAGAATGGGGGTTCGGGGCTTGTCAGTCACCTACAAGGCGTTAGTTGAGTAACTTTGTAGAAGGTGGATTGGTGGATGCAAATTTTAGGAATCATTTACAAAGTCTAATGTAATATATGCACAACTATTCAACACTATGATTTTCAAGCCAAGAGCCACTGTCAATGATGAATTTTGCAATACATCCCAGTTGCCATGCCAGGCAAATGCAGTGAATATGAATTTATCAATAAATTGTTTGGTTGTTTTTTTTCAGTTATTTACTCTTGCTGAGAGTCTTGGTGGTTTTGAGAGCCTGACAGAATTACCGTAAGTTTTGTGTTATGAAGGCAGATTAGCATTTGTGTGCACTTGTTTACAACACAAACCCTATTAATGTCAGTATTGTCTTAATTTGCTTAAATTTCCACAGTCAGGAATATTGATCTCATGTGATATTATTCATGTAGCATTATTCTTACAACAGCAATCCCCATTTATCTTTGTAGGGCGATCATGACTCATGCATCTGTTCCAAAAGATCAGAGAATAGCATTAGGAATATCAGACACTCTGGTGAGTTTGAATTTAACAATGTTTCTGTTGGACAGAAACATCAATGAGAGTTGCCCATCAAGTGTTTAACTGGCTTAATTTGTGTGTATCAATGGTGTTACAAGTATCTCAACTATCTTCCAGATTCGTTTGTCTGTCGGACTTGAAGATACTGAAGATTTAATTGAGGATTTGGACAAAGCACTCAAAGAAGCAGTGAGTGGCATTATGCTACAAACAAAATTTACACAACTATTTTAAATATTAATTTAATGTGCAGTCAAGCCCACAAAGCCGTCTTCACTCATTGCCCAAATAAATTGTCAGGTAAAGGGTTCACAATGCTTTTCCTCGCAAACACAAAACATTAAAAAAAAGGGTTAGTGTTTGAATAAAATGCATCAAAAATTAACTTGGGCAGTTGGTTATTATTAAGTTATGAGGATCATGTGACTGTTCAGTATCTTAATATATTGTGTGTAAAATTTGTCATTTTCAGGTGCCAGATTCTCTTCTTCAAGGAAAACAAATTATAAAATTGGAATGACAATTGAGGTAAATATAGGCAACGCAGGTATATTTATTGGTAGCATGAGTAAACAAAAAGCATTGAAGTGTTCTTTTTTTTACTTCTGATCAATTCTTATGGATGACATAAGAAGCATGTTTGTGTACTTTTTATTTCATGCTTATGCCATAATGTTGCCTTCACTATCAAAAGAAAAAAACCTTACACTTGTCTAGACGCTTAGAGACAAAATTATTGAGAAAAACTTTGAGGTGGTGTAGTTTTTTAAATTATTTTAATATATTTCCTGAGAGAAAATTTCACAACAATTACATGTAATTCGTAGAGACTGTAGTTAGGCTTATGTGTGAATGCACGGTATCTGGTTGCTTATTAAATAAGATTTGCATGAAGAACAAAGAAGTGACTTAATGTTACTATTAAATTCTTTTATTTTTCATATAATAATAATTATAAATAGTACTTGATAGTTTATTATTAGGTTGAGAACACAAAATATGGGTAGGGTTAAACCAGTAACTGACCATCAGGAACCTGCTTATGCAGGTACATGTAGCAACATAATTCATGTAATTTAACAAAACTTTTAAATAAGTCCTAACAACTTTCTTCGTTTAATAGGTCAGCTAACTGGACTGTGCTACTACCAGTTCTGCTAATAATTTGATTCTTAGCTCAATAATAGACAGAAACCTCAAGCTTGCTTAGTCTAACATTGTAAATATTAGTAACAACAAACCAACCTCACCCCCATGTCTCTCTCCCCATTGTGAGAGAAAGACCCTGGGAAACAAGGTTGACAACAAACGTGCTGTGTACTTGTTATATCTGACTAACAGTTAATAGCATTTTAATACACATCTAATACTTCTTTATGACCCAAAGGCATGAAATGCCTGAAATTCTCCAGACAAAATTGCTATGTGTTGAGTTGTGTGAAGAACTCTGTAACAAGGTGATGAGTTTTCTTTTTTTTTCAGGTTTCTCAAGAGGCCTGGCCAGTTATAACTGATATTTTCAAATGCAATAAAAAATGGTTGCCTGAATTTTGGTTTGTCTCTTACCGGTATTTGTTTTTTGCTCATAATCTCTCAACCTAAAACCTGGGAGGGTTACATCCCCTGACCCAAACAAAGGGCAAGTGGCTTTTACACCCTCAGCTCAAATTCCCTCCACCTAAAACCTGGTAGGGTTACATTCCCCGACCCAAACAAAGGGGAGGGGGTTTAACATCCCTCAGTCCAAATTCTTGTAGCTTTACATCGCTCAGCCCAAACCCTGGGCATTGGCCACGGGGTTGAGAGGCCTGGAGATCATCACACAAAGTCCTGTGAACAGGAGAAGAATTGAGTAAATATAGGTTACTCAGACTAGTGTTGTGTTTGTGTGATGCTTTGTACAGGATATCTCATAAGATAACGCTGCACAGTATTTTAATGACTGTTACTTAGAGTGTATGACGTGGTGGCTTGTGTCTTGTTGTCTTTTTCATGTCCTCTTTAATTTTCCACCTCATCAGTTCTAAGCATGCAGCTGCATCCTCATGACTGTCATGGCCATCAACTGGAATGCAAAAGAAAAAAATGTTCCAAAAAGTCAGCGTGGCCAAGTGGTTAGAGCGCCAGATTTGAAATCTGTAGGTCGCGGGTTCAAATCCGACTGCTAGCTAATGTTGTTCTCAGTAGCCCCAAGTTCAACTTCCCAGCCACACTTGTAAATAGCCAACTGGTTTTCCCCCTGCCAGATGGAATTTTTAACCTAGTTATGTTTATTTGAATATTTATTTATCATTGTTTGTTTACATTGGTCCCGAAAGCCCCAATGGAGAGTGACCAATTATGTTCACATTTTTTTACACAGACTTGCAAACTTGGAGCAATCTGGTACTTGTCTGTTGTTCACACACTTCCTTGTTGCAAAAAATTCAAATTGAATAGTGTAGACTGACACTTAGTAATGGTCGACCTGGCCACATACAATCTCTGCATTTTTTACCTCCCATAAGGAGACACCCCTCTTTAAGTTGACACTTCTTTTGGTCCCAAGGAAGTGCGACTGTAACACATCACTACATACCACTATCCTGAATAATCTTCTTTAGATGTTCTGCCATGAGGTTACGTAGAGCTCTCTTGTAAGGAAGGCCCAGTCGGTGAGGAAATACCACAGAAGTATCCACCACTTTACTGTGAATTAACTGGGAAGGAAAACATTTATAATAATTTATAGACTTTTAGTATACTTGTAGACTATTCAGGACTACTCTAACAGTTACTGACAGTTTTAAAAAAATCATTTTCTCTAAAAAAACAAATGAATTTCAGTCCAATGTTAATGAATTTCAAATCTCAAAAGTATTGCCCCTTGAAAAGTGATGATCATGAATGATACTCTGAAAGTAGCTGATGAACTCAAATTTTTGTTGACAAAGACACTGCTGCTGGCTGTTACTGTACATCCCACATGCTTTGCCTTGCTTTGATTGGCAGACCAAGGCAGTCATGTCACGTTGCCTGTCATCGTCAAACCCACAACTCCCTTCCATAGGCCTGACCTGGATTTAGCCTATCCAACAACTGCCTGTCAGGCAAAGCTTTATTCAAGCAAACCCAAACAAGAATCATCACAGACTGTTTTTACTCATGTTATGATATTAGATACAAATTATTTGTACCAGATACCTTAGTTGCTTTGAGGTCACTCTCCAAGCTGTGACCAACCAATATAGTGTCCCTGTGAATCATACTTAAAAGCACAGCTTGCACTTCATGGATAGTTGTTGTCACACCATGTAATGACTCTGCCGTAACACCACTGAACCTAAAACAGACGGAACAAAAAATATGTGCAAATTGTGTTAAAAGCCCCTCAGTCGGTAGCATGAAGTGACTAGGAGTATTTTTTGCTTTTTTTTGTATTATAATTAACATAATTATTTATTTTTTAAAACAACATTTACAGGTAGCTGCACTTTAATACACATGATTACCAATCAGAACAAATACACATGGGTACAAGTATATTACAATAGAAATTTTTAATTTAATTTGCTTCTTGCAGATCAGGTATTAAGGTGTGGCTAATTGTACCTACAATTCTTTTTTTCAAGATTCTAGAACATTTACTCATTAATATTTTATACTCTGGACTAGTCAACAAGATCAAGAGGCACTATGAGAGTGAGTGGCACAACAAGAAATAAAACACAGGGGCCCTGATGGAGCCCAGTGCTCTAACCGTTATTTACTCACTGTTGCTTCTACAGGGTATGCGTGACATATGATGGGGGCAAAACTTAATATGTGGCACATCAAAAGCAACTAAAAGACACAATGTTATTGTGAATTTATGAAAACCAAAAAACATTGTTAAAGTTAAAAGTGTATATGACATGTCAATATCTGTAATATCCCCCTTTGCTGCCCTCCTTTAAGTTATGCAGATAGCTTGAACTTATAGGGAAAAAGGATTTAATTGTGAGAAGGATATAAAAAGACACTGAGCGATTTTCAAACACAAAGTGATATCATCTCTCCTGTTTAGACACCTTCTGGAAGACACAAGCAGTATTTTTACCTTGTATTGTAGTCCACAATAGTTCTTTCTGGCAAAACAAAAGAATCATATACGCTCTCTAAATTCCAGTTCACAACAGTAATTCGAGTCAGTTCCAAACCTGCAGTGGTGTAGCACTAAAAGGATGCAACAACAAAATAATCAAAAAATGTATATTTTTGCATGCTTAATTCATCTGGTCCCATGACCTGAAATACTAGGCTAGGGGTGACAAATGGTATTAAAATGCAAGACCTGCCAAGACACTGAGATCCTTAACTTTGAAAATCAAATATTGAAACTTAATTTTAGACTTCAAATGAAAATGAGACTGTGTCTTTTCAATCAGGGTTCCAACATTTCCAGTCTCCAAGACTCAAAATTTAATATCAGAGTTTGACTCTCTCTTGGGGAGACAAAACTGGTACTGGAAATTACATCTGATAATTGGCTAATAAACAAAAAAAACATTATTTTCTTTTCAAATTATTAGAAACAAATTTAAATTTAATACTATTAACAGCACAGAGATATGAATATTATTATGAGAACTTACCATTTCACAGTCCATGGAAAAGATTTTTTTGCGTTGGTCAGTCAGTGGACTCACTATGGTGGTCAAAAAACCATCTGTACTGTATACATTATCACTCACATGAACCTGTCAAGAGGACAGACAAAAACATTTTAGAGTCCACTCAAGTTAGTAAGAGTTAAGGACTTTCTCCAACCATGAATGCATGAAAGAGCCCACAGAACATAATAAAGCAGAATGATGTAGCATTATGTGTTGTTGTGAAGTATTTATGAAATAATTCATATTTGTACTGCGGTTGTTGATGAAAGTGAAGAGTGATCATCGCAGTAAATTTTCCAATTTAAGCAATTGGAAAGAAGAAGCCTGAAAAAAAATCAGGGCTTCAACGCGATTTGAACCCATGACCTCCGCGATACCAGTGCGATGCTCTACCAACTGAGCTATGAAGCCACACATTGGGAGCAACGTCAATTTCTTGTGTCTTTTCTTGAGTTGTTGTTAAAATCTTAACAAAAACGACAAATATGAAGGCAGGAACCAATACGACATAGAATGTTTATTTTGAAGGTGTACTACCGGTATATTTCGGCTGACCAAACCAGCCAGGCTGGTTTGGCCAGCCGAAATATAGTACACCTTCAAAATATAGTACACCTTCAGCCTGATTGGTTTGGCCAGCTGAAATATAGTACACCTCCAAAAAAAAACACTCTACATTGTATCGGTTCCTGCCTTCGTATTTGTCATTTTATTTGTGAAGCCAATTAGATCACTCTATTGATCCAACGTTTACCAGCAGGATCATCGTTCCGGTTGCTTGCTTAAACATTTTATGGTCATGTTTACTTAACAAAAAGCTTAATGATGTTACTGGCCTGCGTATGTTCCATGCAAATATGCTTGGATAGTACATGTAAAGTAATTAGACACAAAGTGTAATATACTGTTAACTGCTGCTGATAAGAAACCCCCTACACCCCTCACCACTTAAAAGTGACCAGGTTATAGGTCCATCCGCTAGTAAAAACCAAAAAAGACATCTGGTTTACAGACCCTCCAGGATATAGGCCCCTCTTTTAATAAACCTCTCTAAAACCATTATGAAGTTGTGCCCAGGGCTTATAGGCAGCAGTGTTTATATTACATAAAATTTCCCTCAATTAAAAGCAAAGTGTTACTTACAGTTATGTAAAATCTGGCCTTATTTACTCAGAATTAATCTAGCATCTTGGATTAATTTTATTAAATAATACATATTATGTTTTCATCCTTTTGAACAACTCATTTCTCAGTTAATAAATAGTCTAACTTGATTCAAGCAAACTTATTCTGAAAACATAAAAAACATATTATTAAGAGTAAAATAATGATACAGACCTTGTCTCAGAACAAGTTATGCACAATTTGGTAATCACTGCAGTGATGAGAGCATTGACCATACTGGGCAATTTTCTTTGGCTATTTTCTTTGGGCAATTTTCTTTGTTACGTAATATTCACATAAGCTAAGATAAGGTTCAATTAATGCTGGACACAAAACAAAACCTATAATTTACCACAAATTAACATTTGGGACTCACATCTACTTATAACTTGACATTGTAACATAGCATTTAATCAAGAACAATACTTATACACGATATCAACAGTGCTCAATAAGTGAAGTTAAAGAATACCTTTCCAACACAGCAGCCAGGACTACCTGCATCACCTTGACAACAGGAGTAATTTGTGATAGGTTCTCCTGCAATGATTAATTTCAGCTAAATAATACATACCAGTAATATTGCTAAGCTAGCCGAGTTTATCACCAGAGAAGCCTCTCTCTATGCAATTGTGAAAATTAATCTCCCTTTCACCCTTTGTGCTTCTCAAAAATGCAAAGTTAAAAGTGATTCAAGATATAAAATTCTCCCAAAATCATGGAATTTAAGTGCCGCAAAATATGTGCACCTCAAAATAAACATGTCAAGAAAATTTCATGTAATAAGGTACTTCCTCTGGTGAGGTAGAAAGCTATGTCCACTATTAATACTTATATTACTGGCATATACCGGTAAGTTAATTTATAATTAATTTTATGACCTAGCTATGGCTGGATTAGTTCAGATTCTTCATGCAATGTACTGTCTTTTAAATGTCATTACTGACAACAAGAACATAACATACTGTAATCACTACAAATAATGATTATAATAAAACAGTAGATAAGAAAAGATCTCTCAAATTCTTAACACTGACATGAACTGTCAGGACAAATCTTCACCTCTTTTTCGAAATAATTTCCCTGCATGATACACACATTCTTCTCTCGTCAAGTACTTCCCATCTTCAAGTACAACAAATGGCTTGCCACAGCGACAGCAAATCCTTCGTGAAGCTAAGGAAAAAAGAAAGATTGTTCCAGATGGAAAACAGACTACAAGACTGTATCTGATTGAAGTTGCTTCATATTTTGTCAAAGTTGGCTAAGGAATAAACTCAGATGATAGTTCATCATCATAACCTACTTGATTCAATTTGCAATAAGCCCCTGCTCCCCTCCCTGTTCTATTATTAATTAACCCTTTCTCTTTTCTTCCAAACAACATTGATTGAGGCAATTTCTGAAGTTGAAAATTAAACAAAAACAATTATATAAAAATGGTTACCAACTGGTAACTTGATTGCACTGTGCTGTTGCTAACAAAGTATCTACTAAACTGTATTAATATATAAACCGGAGTTTCCATTGAGCTTTGATAGTTAAGGTTCCTTGGAACTGGGGGTTCTTTTTCCTTTTCAACTCTTTTCCTGCATCCCAAGGATACACTTTGCTAAAAAACTGTACGTCCTTTCAATCTCTTGCGTGATAAGATGCACACATCTGCATTAATGAGAACTCTGTAACTTCAAGAACAGTAGAGGCACTGGTTGCTTTATGACATAATTTATTATAAAATTATTATTCAACCTTCATACACTGTGCGAATTCTGATTTTCTGATTCGTTGATTCGGATCATGTGACAATGGGTTGTGATGCAACAACCTCCTTGATGTCATTATCGTGGTGTAATAGCCGTGATGTAAATTCAATACACCACTGTCATTACACCATGGCTTCGGCTGACTCAAAGTTTGACAATTTTTGTTTGCAGTGTATTCAATTTGAAAATTGAAAATGTTAACACACTCATTGCTCACAAATTATCGGGATTTACCTGCACTTGTTTGTGAGAGGCGCAGTGGCCTCATGGTTAGTGCGCTCGTCTCCGGATCGAGCAGTCCGGGTTCGAGCCCTGGCCGGGGACACTGGGCTGTGTTCTTGGGGAAGACTCTCTCCACCCAGGTGTATAAATGGGTACCGGCGAAATTAATGCAGGGGGGTAACCCTGCGATGGACTAGCATCCCATCCAGGGGGGAGTAGAAATACTCTCAGTCTCTTCATGCTAAGGAAACCGGGATAAGCTCTGGCCTAAAGAGCCACTTGGCTCGTAAGCAGACTTTCCTCTTTTTACCTGCACTCGTTCAGTAACAATGAACTCGAAATGTTCATTGTTAGTGAACGCGTTCTTGTAAATCCCGATAATTCACTCACTGAGTGTGTTAACCTGTAAGTAAATTACACAAATGTACAAATATATCAAATAATAAAGTTCTGAAGAAAGAATACTGAATGAATTAAATCATTTCCCAAACCCAGTGCTCTTGAGTTTAATTCATACTTTTGCAACCAATAACTTTGACAGAGAACTTAATAACAAAGAGCAAATTAAATGAGATTCAAAGAGTGGAAATGGCTAATTGAAAAGCAATTAATCAGAAACGTAAAAATGGAGATAAAGATGCTCAACTTCTGAGATATTGCCATGGCAACTTACCTAATGAAAACTACAGTATAACTGTAACTGATCACAAACAATTAATTTTCATTTGGAATTTAAGATCTCCTTGTTCATACAAACTGATTATTATTCCTTATATGTTACATCCCAGTTTATATTGCCTTTGCTGCTGTTGTTCAGAATTGTAAACCTCAAAGTATCTGTTGCAGGTCAATTTGTTTCCAACCTAGGTCAATTTGTTTCAACCTAGGTCAATTTGTTCCAACCTAGGTCAATTTGATTTTTTACATATACATTGTAGTAGTAATAAATTTCCTTAAATTATCAAATCAGACATACTTATAAAAGTGAATATACCACCCATTATTACCCTACAGTACATGTACCTCTGCCCTAAATATATACAAATTAATCTTACTGTAATTTATATCGAATGGACCTAGGTTGGAACAAATTGACCTAGGTTGGAATAAATTGACCTAGGTTGAAACAAATTGACCTAGGTTGGAGACAAATTGACCTGCAACATATCCATAACATGAGTCACAAACAGCGCAAATACTTACAGTCCTTAGGCTGCTCCTTTCTAGTTTTGAAAACAGCTTTTCCTGGTGCAGACGGACACGGTCTTGGATAACCATTCTCAACTAAATCATCTTCACTCATTAGATACTTGGATAGAAAATCATACATCACCTCTTCTGTAATATAATTAAATAGGAATCAAGAAAAAAATTACATGTTAGTCCTGCAAACAAGCTAAAGGAACATTCAACTATTTTTGCAGCAACAGTGAATTCTTCAGAGATGAGACTAAATTCATTCTTACATGCAAATTCTTTCCTTAGATTGTTGTATTTAACAATTAGATTATGAGCTCAATATTTCTATCGTGTGATAGTTGGCACGCATAGAAATCGGATAATCAAATTGTTTTAGTGTAAATCTACTAGTCGTTCAGAACTTTATCTAAATCCTGTTCACAGGCACTTCGAAAATTGCCAAGAAACGGGCTTCGTTTTGCCAACAAGAGTACACTACTATGCTACTCACTATCTAATAGATAGTGAGTACTGTAGCCAATCAGAGAACAGCATTCGTGATAGAACGCTAGTAGATTTCTAATCAACCTTAAATAGTTATAGGGAAATATTTAATTTACTGATTTTTTATTTGGAGTGTTTCAATATTGTAAACAGGTTTGTGGACAATGTATTATTTTAATGCAGAGAATTATTTGAACCATTCAAAGCATGGTCAAAGATGCTTCTGAGATGTTTTAGTTTTGCAAATAAAATATTTGTTTACCTGCCAGACAGATACATTCAAGCTGTTTGCCCAGCCAAGAGTAGCTGGCCACAACACAGGACTCATTGACAGCCCTGGGATTAGAGCAAAAATAAAGTAGCTACTAAATAATCGATGGCATTATAAAATGTTAATGAGTTATTTAACCATAGCATCTACCTGTGAGTTGTTCAGTTGGACTGACAGGTTTTTCCTGTTTTACAGGACTCTTTGTGCTGATAAGAACTGCACCTGATGACAGTGTCTTGGTGACAGCTACCTGTGTTGCAGTCTCAGTTTTGACTGGTGACGGTGATTCCAGTGGTGTCATATCTCGCAGTTTTTTAATGGCATTCACACAAAGATTCAAGTACACTTGTCTTCTTGTGCTTCTGTCATACAATGCTTTCTCTTCATCTACAGCCTGAACATAAAAAAACATTAAATCTCTTAGATATGTCTTCTGTGTTTTAGGTTTCTGGTTGGTAGTTTGTGTGTGTGTGTGTGTGTGTGTGTGTGTTTAATGGGAAAAACTATTTTTGTTGGTTTAGTTGATCAACTTTTTCAGTTGTTTGAAAACAAAGTTGAAACAGTTGAAAAAGCATTTGCGTGACTATTTTGTGGGATTGTAGCTAGCATAAAGAGTTGCTGCAGGAGTTACTGTATTTCAACTGGAAACAGTTGGAAAGGTGTTCTACTGAGAATCAAACTGTATCAACCCAAACCAGTTACCGTTGAAATGGTGATCCAAATATAACTATTCCTTAATAACTAACACCAGCTAGGAGTTACCTTTTCAAATGCTTCTTTCTCACTGGAGCATATTCTAAGGTACTCATCCACAATCCTGTCCAGGTACCTTTGCCGCTGACTTTGAGGCACCTTAGCACCATACTCCACAGGGATCCTAGGTCTTGGCAAGGATCCTGCAGGGGTATTAGTCTTGACGACATGGGCCACCCTTTGTTTAGCAGGCCTGTAGCTCACTGCAGAACTGACAGAGGATTCCTTGAGGAAAAGATACATTGATTTGTCAACCATCAACAATATCAATAGTCTAGTCTAATTCATAGTCTTTACTATGAATTTATTTATTGCCTTTCCTGTGAAGCAAAATGATCTGTTGATTTGCCTCTGGACCTCTCTATCCATTACTTGCAGCTACAGCAGCATTCTATGATCCCCAGCAATATTAATATTGTCCAGTGATACAAACGACAGTCTGTTATTATACAGCTGACCAAACTACACTGTGTGCCCATTTGCAACAAAATCCCAATTGCAATCAGACATTTTGTCTGTGATAATTGTTTTATTCATCAATGATAAATGTCAGTTTGCAGATGAATGAAATATCTCTTGAACAAGTTGAACAGTTCCTAACTGAGTTATGGGATCCTTTTCTTGAATGCTTAAATTGTGTTGCATCAATGCACCTGTAAGTATTATTAATATTATTTTAAACATTCAGATCAAATAAAGTTCAACACAATGTAATATCTGGGAACATAATTATTTGTTTTGCCCTGCAACAAAAATGGTGACTCAGTTGGCCTTATTTACATTGATGAAAAGACAATATAAATATAAATTTGTACCCTTGTACTCAATGTACACTGTACTCTCTGGTATGTTCAAGCTTTGCATACAAACCATGATAATCATTATAATGACATTATTGCTAGTTTAATACAAATTACAGTTCTTACTAAACTTTCTGGGGGTTTCACAGATTCAGTTTTCTTCTGTATGGCTGAAAGCGTCTTAGGGTACCTCCTTACTGGATTGGCATTTGATGATAATCTGCTTGGCAACTACGACAAAGAAAACAATAATTTTTTCATATGTAAAATTATCTTGCAGAAAGTACATGTATGATGTCATTACATTGGTCAGTTCTGTGTGCCACATTTAACAACAGAACAGCCCATTCCATGTGTCCATAAAACTTGAAATTCACTGTGGTAGCCAATGTCAAATTGATAATACATGAAACAAGAAGCCAGGCATTTGGCACACTGACAGGCTATGAGAATTTACTTACCTGACCTAGTTAGCTCATAGGGAGTGCTTTCTTATTAAGAAATTCATTTCAAAATACTTTTGGCTAATGGCTGAATACCACTGACAATAAAAGCCCTCAATAAACAGTTCGCTCAAACGACAGGCTTGCTTGGTCTACTTGATTCAGAACAAAGTTTGTATACAGACACCAAATACCACTCTACTTACATGACTGGACGTGTGAGCAATACGCTGCTTTTTACCCAGTCCTAATGCACTTGCCATTGATGGCTTTTTGTCCGCACTAGTCTCTTTTGATGTTGACAAGATCCTCTTTCTAGGCAATTCATACGTCTGTTTTTTCACCGGTGATTGCGAATCCTCTCCCAGAAAAATGTCATTCTGTGCTGGTAATTCAAAATCATCCCAAATCCTCTTTAGCGAACTGTGTTCTTCAGTGTTCATATCCAAGTTGTCTGCACTAGACATATCACTTTCATCACTTGACAAAATAGTAATAGGTGTCAGAGTACTTATTTTTGGATCAGTTTTCTGTATGTTTTTACTTTTGTCTGTTCCTTTTTTCTCTGTTTTGTGTGCCTTTACAGTCTTCACTGGAGTCACTTTCTCTTTGCTTTTCTTTTGCTTTTCTTCTTTATCAATTTTAAGAGCTTTTTTAGCGGGACCAAAGAAATTAATTTCAGTCTCACACAAGTTGTGTTTTCTCTTGGGTTGGTGATGAACACTGTCTTTTATTGACTTCTTAATGGGAGATTTTTCCTCTGATTTAACAGGACTGTCAAAAACAGCTTTGTGTGCCTTCAAGCGTTGCGAACTGTTATTTAGCATTGATTTTTTGAAATGCTCTGATTTAGTTGACTTTGAAGTGGACATAAAAAATTGTTGCAATGCAGTTTCTTCATTAATGCAACCTTCATTCTTGCTGGCAGCTTTGCTGCCGTCTTCACTCTTTACTGGCAGAGGATCAATAGAACAATTATTAGCAAAGAATGGCAACTGTACGGATTTCCTTTTCTTTGTGGTCGTGTCTAATAAGCGTGTCTTATCTTGACATCCTTCATCTGAAATTTGAAGTGGGACAGATTTCCTTTTTCTTGATATGTCTGATTTGGTAGATTTCTCATTAGTGACAGCCAGGCCATGACTCTCGCCAATGCAGTCAGGTCTAGAGTCTACAGACATTTCACCACTCTCCTCCTTCACCTTAACATTGTTATCAATTATTCTTCCATTTGAATCATCCTCCTCAACTTCTTCAACTTTTACTGCCTTGTAAGCATCTGTAGTTTTGATATTACCTTCATGATAGCTCATAACAGCTTTATCACTGCTATTATTTTCCAATGATTTTATACAAGCTGACGTGTTGTTGTATGAACTTAACAAACTGGAAGAATTTGACACCAGAGACTTCAAATCTGTATTTTCTAAAGCAGCAAAATTGCCATCGCTTTCCCTGCTTGCTGGACATGCTGTCAATCCTATAATTTTTTTCTCCTCGTCAGTAAGAGAAGGAAAAGGCTGATCAGAGTCATCTGGATCAAACATCTCTACATTACTGTCAGTGGTTACCACTGAGGTAGTTACATTTTTTGTTTGGTCCAAGTTGTCTTCAGCAACAGTTGATTGTTGATCATTAACACTTATCTCCTCATTTGGTCTTTTGAGAATGCCTTTAATTGCAGTTGTTGTGTTTGTAGGGAGTTTGTCTTCATTGCTTTTTCCAGTCTCCTGAGCTGGTTGCAACTTTCTAGTCTTGTCTTCTGGTGTATTGTTTTTATCTGCATCTTGCAAATTGTCTACAGTAGAACTTGATGTTTTGGTTTGATTAACAGTGTGTCTTTCAAGTCCACTATTGTGTTTATGAGGTGAGATTTTGCTTTTTGAAGTCTTCAGTCCTGTTAAAAGATGTTTATTTAAATAAAATAAAATAAACTCGCTCAATGCAATTTGTTATTCTTTTCTACTAATATTAAATATTTTCTTTATCTGTCAGTGGATGTACACTATGTCCCCAGCCACGACTTGAACTGAGAGTGCTTGATCAGAGTCAAAAGCACTATCCATGAGGTCCTTGTGTCTCCACACAACATGCAAGGTTAACTCCGAATAATAAACAAATAACAAAATGTTCAAATCTAACTGTAGAGATCATTCAAAGTATCAGAAAAAGGTCGTTTCTGTGATTTGCACCTATCCCTGGGGGTTCTCCTGCCTTTGATTAGAAGTATACTGTTTATTATGTACATAGTTTCAGTTTTGAAAATAAGTTTTGACAGCACTCGCCATTTGGGCAAATGACTCTCAACATCCACTCGCCTGTTGTAATTTTTACTCTTCTTCTCATGATTTCCAAATCATGCCTTTTTTATTGTCTGGTAATCACGAATGCTCAGCTTGCCAATTCATGTTCAGCTTTCTTGTTCTGGCCCATTTACAAGAGACCTCCTTAGGATCACGGACCCATAATTTACCATTTTATCTTAGTTTTTATCATCAAGTTTTAAAACTCCTTGGAAATTTTTTTGTAGTTTAACTGAAAAAGCTACAGTATATACCTGAAATCAAAACAAGCCAAGACTGACATATTTTCCTTCCATGAAAAATAATTTAAGTTATGTTGCCTTCCAACATCATGTATAACTCTGTTCAATCAATGGGTTTAAGTTTTGCTGCCAATAATCACCACGTGGACCTCACAGGAAACAAAAATTTAGTTTAACCGGGATTAAAAAGTTAGAAATACTTACAGTGTTCATAGTTTAGCAAGTTTCAGAGAGAGGTAAGTAATGTTTTGATTATTTTTTTATTTGGTTTCTGCACTTTAAAAATATCTTGTTTGTTTGGTTTTCATATCTGTTGCAGTTTTTATTTTTTTCACTTTTGTAGCTTTCAGGTTTCAGTTTTTGGTAAGGAAAAAAGCAGTTTTTCAATTTTGGTTATTTTTTGCTTTGCTTCTAGCTAGACCTTGTTATTTCACCTCATTCAATCCATGTTCATTTATCTGGTATTTCATACAGCTGATAATTGATGTTAATAAATTTTATTAATTTGTTACTTAAGAATATATCAAAATTATGTAACAACAAAATAAATAACTTTTCCTAAAAACCATGTGATTAACTTGTGGTATAAATAAATAATAATATAATAATAATGATGATGATAATGACAATGACAATGACAATGACAATGACAATGATAATGATAATAATAATGACTTTATTAGCAGTGGTGGCTCTTCGCTAACATATACCCAACTAATTAAGTTATAATTTACCCGGCTACATGCTTGAAATTAAAATCACTTTATTACATAAGCTTACTCACAGTTACGCAAATTACTCAATATCAAAATGTTCAAAATTACTTCAAATATCAGTAGTTTAAAATTGTTATAAGTATATTATAATTTAACCATCACACCACTTACTGACAACTGATACGAACATATATACGATACGAACATATATGTACGACTATAATTAACTCGATATTAGCCAATATTACCACTCTAAAATAAATTCAGACCAAACGGGAGGGATAACATCAACTCTGATACCGTTAGAAAATATTGTCGTAGATAATAATTTTGCGTTTAAAGAGCTATAAAAACTCTAACTGCATGTACCTGGTTTACTATGTCGAAAATGGCAAAATGGCCGGTGGCATAAGCCATGGACAAAGAACGGACAGTTTGTACTCCGAAAATATCCTGCTGTTGGAAACATTGTAGCCGTAAAACATCAATTTAGGACTTGACTGTTTAACAGCCAGACAATGTTAAAGGAGCACCGCAAGCTAAGTCAACAGAACATTTTTTCTCGCAGCATTCTCATCATTTTCGTATTTTCTCTGTCTGCAGTCGAGCTTGGTAACCAGGCGATACAAGACAGGCCGGGTTGCAAAGTTTGTTAGTTCAAGATGGCGGTGGATTTATCGTAGTTCGATCAAGATGAATGTGGAGGTATTAGCTCGTATTCGACCACCGAAACGAGGAGAACACTTTTCTCTGAATCTTTCTGGTACCCGCGTACAAGCAGGCAATGGAACTGGTCATATCTTTGGTGCTGTTTACAAATCAGAATCAGTGACCTATGACATTTTCAGGGACGCGTTCTCTCCACTTGTAGAACTCTTCATAGCTGGCTACAATGTTTGTGTCTTGGTTTTCGGTGAAACGGGATCTGGCAAGTCGTATTCTCTTGCGGGGGAGAAAAATTCAAAGGCTGGACTTATTCCTCTGACAATTAACTCTGTTTTTACGCGGATTAAAAATGAACGATCAGGGCGAAAAGACTTGAGGGTGCAGAGAAATGACATCAATGACGGTGTTGTGTTGATGCAGTTTTATGAGGTTTTCAACGAGAAAGTAAGAGATCTTCTTTTACTGCCACATGAAGGTAGGCTTGGGATTTACATCAATTTGACAGTATTGAATACGTTGGAGAGTTCAAGCCGAAATTCTGGAAGACAAGGGGATTTCTTTAGGGTTTAACGTTCAGTAGATCTCTCTAAGTATAATGACAAAATATAACTTGTAAATTGATCGGGTAATTGAGGAGAAGAGCTCCCCAAGAAACCTGTCAGCGGGCTGTCGGTCAACTGTCAGCCGTCTGTCAGCAGACTGTCGACCATCTGTCAGCTGACTGTCAGCCATTTGCTGGCCGACATTTGCTGTGCCTTAAACACAGACAGACATGCAACACAGAGGGTGTAATTTGCAGGTTGCAGGTTGCAGGTTGCACGTCAAATATAGATAATTCTGATGAACACAAATAAATAAATAAATAGATAAATAAAGAAACAAATAAATAATTACCGTAAAAATTTAAATTCCTGGGTTGTTTTCATTGGCAAGACTGTCTTGTAGTAAGTACCTAATGACCAACTCTCCACTGGTGTTTATGTTGGTTTTGTGACGTTAACCAGTTTACTTAAAAATGTCCAGATAATTTAAATAACTTAATGATAATTATTTTCGAGATCAACGGGGTTACAACAGCAACAATATTATTATTATCATGAACTTGAGTCTTCAGTTGCCGAAATATTGTAAGAAGTCCAAGTTCTAAGGTAATCAAAGTAGTGCCGATTGTTTTCTTTTATGTTGTTTATAGTTATCATAAATGTCCTAATTAACATTCAGGAAGAGAATTAAACCATGGACACTGCCTCAGTCACAACTCGTTCCTTAGACATTGTCAGTCATAAGATGTTTTTGGCTACAGCCCTGTCTTTTATTGTATATATTTTCCGTGAATCAATCAAATGGGAGACGATAACTCTGCTTACTTAACAATAAGCTCAGCCCTATTTTTTGAACTATCTGAAACTATCTTTGGGTGAAGGACATTCATAGCCTGTATGAAGATTCACATAAGTCCATAAGTGTTTATATATTCCCTTGCGTTTGCTGTGATTCCTGCAATAATAATAATAATAATAATAATAATAAAAACAATAATAATAAATATCACTATCATTAACCTGCAACCTGCAACCTCAGTGCAACCTGCAACCTGCACCTGCAACCTGCAAATTACACCCTCCATGTGCAACAGTTGGTGATGTCTTGGTAAGATGTTGGTAACTTGTCGGTAACATATTGGTACAATGTTAACACTAACCTCACTTTTTTTTCTCTTTTTTGCTTTATACATGATCTAAACTGTGTGATATACTGACAAAAATAGCCTTTCCTTCTTATTTATGGTAATCACCACTCAAGACTAGCACCACAGAAGCCAAAAATAACCAAAGTACTTGCACAAATTCTCTAACTAGCATGATTTAGGGCTTTTTTGCTTCCAAGTTGGATTGGCTGACTTGCTGATTAGTGGTAGAAAGGTTAGAGGTGGATTTTAGTCTCTTATACTACAGCCAAATAATGATAGCCCATAATAACTCAATGTTTAGCTGTTGTGATTATTATATCACACTAGACAAACACGTCGATGTGGTGGAAGATGGTCGCAGAGGAGTTCATGTACAGAATGCCACTTACAAGAGAGTTGCTGATGCAGCAGAGTGTACCAGTGTGTTTCGTCAAGGATGGTTAAATAGAACCAAAGGGCAGACAGATTTTGAAACCAGGGCTACTGTGTTCTTCTCCCTTGATTTGTCAATGGTGAGTGAGTAAAAAAGGCCTACAGTATAAAGCCCCTTGCCAAATGAACTCACAAGAAAGAATTTCATAGTAGGCACAAGTTGAACTTGCGTAGAGACTTGCAATGGGTGGCCAAACAGACTTGCAAGTCTCTTTGCAGCTACACACATAAGGCAGACATATCCTGTATTTCATTGGCTAACAGGTTGCTGTAACAATTCCAAATGGATATCACTCAACTTGCATTGACTTGGGTTGAAATTTTATTGTTGAGTTACATGTATGTTATTGAATAAGGGGATCTCTGTAGAAAAGCTTGTATGAGCTTGCTGAGATCTCCTGCTACTCTAAAATGTTATTTAATATATATCACACTGTTGTAATAGATGAGTGGCAAATAAAGAATCGAATTGCAAAAAGCTTGGTTTGACTTGCATGTAAATTTGATGTTGACCAAAGTGAGGGCAAGTCAGTGCAAGTGCAGGTAAGGCCTGGTCAAACAGTCAGTCACAAGTAAACCCAAGTTTTCAACTTGTGACCACCATTTGGCCAGAATGTAACAAGTAGCTACATTCTGGTTCAATTATTTGGTCTAAGTATTCAGACACTGATACAAAGTCGAGATACAAATCTGCATGTGCAAATGAATATCCATTGTGCCACCAGTGCCTTTAATTAATTTACTAAGTCGGCTAGATTCAAAGCATTCTGTGACAGATTTCTGCATGCATCGGGCACAGTCTTCAGATCAAAAATGCTACATTCAAAAATGTTGCAGAGCAAATAATGATCTGCATTGTTTGTCAAATTGCTTACCAGTGGCATCCACAAATAAATTGGTTTCCTACACAAGGTTTTACTTGTTGCCATTTAGGGAGGCATGATGGCCTCATTGTTGATGCATTTGTCTCTAGATTAAGCTGTCCGGGTTCGAACTCTCGCTGGGGACATTGTGTTGTGTTCTTTGGTAGTGTCGCTCTCCTCCCCGGTGTATAAATGTGTACTGGCAAGTTTAATGTTTGGGGGGGGGGGAGTAGGGAGGGTGGTATTACCCTGCAATGGAGTAGTATTCCATCCAGGAAGTGAAATATTCCTATTCCCTTCATGCTGCAGAAACCTGGAAAAGCTTGAGCCTGATGGGCCACTTGGCTCCTATAGCAGACTTAACCTTACCTTACCATTTGCTTTTTTGTTGCTCATAAGGTTCCTAAAGACAACCAAGATCCTTTCACTTCTCGATTCTTGGTAGTAGAGTTACCTGGAGCTGAGAAGCTAGCTGAAGATCCAACACAGCTCCGCATGAGAGAAGGTCCTACTCTGAACCGATCTATTACTGCATTTGGATACCTTGTGGCAAAACTAGCTGCCTCGCCAAAATCCACTAGGGTCATCAATTATGGGTGAGTTGACACAAAGCTATATTGGTGCAGTTTTTTGGGTGGACCCAGGAAGTTGAGAAGTAGAGGGCTGTAGCAGTGGGTGTTACAGGTCAGGGGTGTCATTAAGTTTTGAGTCACCTGTAGGGTTGATGTTCACACATGTAACAAACTTGATATCCTTTGAGTGAATCATATCAACTACATGCAAGTTTACTCGTAGCATTAAGGGCCCATCAAAGATACTCAGCCATAGCAGGTGTTACTGGTTACAGCCCTTATTGACGACCCTGCAAGTTATGGGGCAGTGGAGTTGTGCCCCTTCTTAAAATTTAAAACTCTAGCTTCTCCGAGATACATCGTTTCGGGTTAGAGTATTCATATTGTGGTCAACAGCTCTAGACGAAAGAAAGACCAATTCCTATTCTGAACCGATCTATTACTACATTTGGAAATCTTCGGGCAAAACTAGCTGCCTTATTAAAATCTATCAGTGTCATCAATGGGTGAGCAGATGCAATGTTCTGTAAAAGGAAGTAGTGCAATCTTTTGAACAGGTCCAGGAAGTCAAGCACTAGAGGGCTGTAACAGTTGGTGATGACAAGTTATGGGTCAGGGTGCATTTAGTTTAGGGTACGCCGAAGATCTTCAGCGTGGGTTTTAAAATTTTGGGCGTACCGGCGAGTGCTCACACGATATCAGCATACTGAAGCGTAACTGGCATACCCTCACTAACCTCACAGAAATTCATAGTTCCTTGTCAACGATAAGCGAAAATCTGAATCAATATTAGCTGGCTCTTAAGTCCTTGATTGTTAAAGATGGCTCCATAAAATAAAGCACGACCACTGAACACATAAAGATGAAAAGTGAATGTTTTTGCTTCAACAAACTAGTCCCCAGAATTTCTCCCACCAGCCCCTCTTTCGCGGCGGCACCACAGCATATCTGGGCCCGAGGGCAATTATTGGCGTAGTCAGCATAGTATGCTACCAACGACGTAGAATTGTGGCCTACTCTGCGTACATTTTCAAAGCCCTCGACGTAACTTTAATAATCCAGCTTCTCTGAGATTCTTTTCAATTGAAGGACTGAGTGCAAAAGCATGCTAAGTGTTTTTCTTTTTTCGGCAAAAGCGCCTGAAATTTTGTATGCCGTTTTCAATTGAATAGAAAAACATCACCCTGTATTTTTTTTCGCTGGTTTGCTCTTCATTTTCGAAATTACGTATGCAAAAAACTTGTATGTGTTGTCACCTCAGCACGTGACTGAAAGATGGTAGTTTCACTTCAAATCCTGCAAAATATTGATCTTTTGCAACGTACAATCTTAAAAAATGTTGATCTCAGGTAAAAGTCATTAAAATTTTGATTTCAGGTGAACGTGCGACCGCAAAGACCTTAATTTCACTCAAATTACAGCCAAATGTTAATTTTACGCAATGCGCAGACTTAGACAATGTTGATTTCAGGTCATTTACAGACAGTTAAAATTTTGATTTCACATCATCAGCGTTCAGGTTTAGGGTTAGCGCTAGCGTTATCGGTTATGGGTCGAGGTTGGAGTTGACGTTCAGGGTTAGGGTTAGTGCTTAGAGCTTGCGCTTAGCGTTAGGGTTAGGGTTAGGGCTAGTGCTCAGGGTTAGGGTTATTGCTTAGGGTTAGCACTAGCGCTAGTGGTTACGGGTTGAGGTTAGAGTTAACATTCAGGGTTACAGTTAACGTTCAGGGCTATTGCTTAGGGTTAGGGCTAAGAACTTTGATTTTACTTAGAGAACAGTGAAAAGTTCACTTCACGCAGCGCGTCAGTTCAGAAACGTCGACTTCAGGTCTAAATAGGTTAAAATGTTGATTTCACGTCAGTTAATGCCTGACGGAGAGGCTGTTGATTTCACATAAAAACAAGCAAGATCTTCATTTCACGCAGCGCGTAAGGTCAAAAACTTCGACTTCAGGTCAAAATAGGTTAAAAGATTGATTTCATATTAAGGCCTGACGGCAAGGCTCTTGATTTCACTTAAAAACAAGCAAAATCTTCATTTCATGCAGCGCGTAAGCTTAAAAACGTCAACTTCAAGGCGTGAGAGCGATTTCACTTAGAGAACAACAAAAAGACAAATTTTAAAAGTCTAAAAGCAGTTCTCACTTTCCAAACTTTGATGCTAGCAACGCTTGGCAAATGGGCCACAACTCACGACAAGGTTTTTTTCTTGGGCAAGATTTGCTCTTGGACTTTCCTGCCTGGATCGACCTGACTTCAAACGCGATAAGTGGCTTATTAGTTGCGTTGGAAGTTACAGAACACATTTTGCTTCTTTAAAACGTGTTGGTGACTTACGGGTTTATCAAGGCTTTATGATGCCTCTCAACCACCAGGCAGGCTACAAGGTACTTATAAACAATGCTTAAGATATTCGTCGAAAGAGCTGTAATGCATCACTTCTCTTTGCTTTGACGCTCGATCGAAATTCACGTGTTGTGTTTCAAGACACAATAACCTGTATAAAAACTCTCCCCAGTTCCAGCTTCATTCGGAATGTTTTTAAATAGATATCTTGATTTTTGAAAGAAGTAAAGAAACAGAACGAAAAAAATTGAGCGACCTCGTATCGAAGCGTTGTCACGGCAAAACAAATTCGAATCAGGGGCCCGTTTCTCCAAGCTCCCGGTAATTACCGGGCCCGTTAAGCCGTTTTGCTTTCAATTCCAGATGGGAGTTTCAAAAGGTTCAGAATTTCAAAATTGTACAGTAAAGTTATCACCTAAAGAAACAAAATGGACTTTATAGAGTTCTAAAGTGTGACGTCACAAAAAATTAAATCTGTGAAATTATGGGATTGGGTGCCATTTTCCAATGGAGTATCCTTAAAAAAGGTTCCTTGCCAAAACAAAGCTCTTAATTGTAATTCCCAGCTGAAATATGAAGGATTGCAATTTGATACTGCCCCATATAAATCTCTCTAATTTTGAGTCAGTTCTAAACTGAAGGAACAGAAACAAATTTTGAAAGGTTTGTATGGAATGCCATCAAACTTTGATCCCTTATATCTCTACCGGGAATTGCAATTCGGAGCTAATTTTTGGGATGAGGACGTCTTTTAGCATGCTCTATAAGAATATGGCATCATATCCCATGATTTCAAAAATTTTATTTTTGTGACGTCATCACTTTAGAACTCTATTAGAGGTCAGAACATGCCCTACTTTTCTTGAGGCTTTAATTTCATTTCAAAATTGGAAAACTGAGGGTTGTTTGCATACTTTATTTCTCCGAAAAGGAAGAGCAAACCAACGAAAAAAATATAGGGTGTTGTTTTTCTGTTCTATTGAAAATGCCATGCAAAATTTCAGGCGCTTTTGCAGAAAAAAAGAAAAAACCTAAGATCGTCACTTAGCATGGTTTTGCACTCAGCCCTTCAATTATTACTTTTCTGAATTTTTGGCACCTTCTCTCCTCCTTCATCAGAGTTATTATTTAAGTTCGTTAGTGCTTGCACTACAACCCTGCTTGCTGTTGTTTTATTGATTTTTTAAAACCAAAGGTAAGTAAGTGTGAGGGAGTGGTTTCCTCTTATTGACAGCAGCACTGAGATGTGACGTATACTTCCTGCAATGTCAAGACTTGGGATGGCGTGATTAAACCTTTTAAGATGAAAAATGAGACAGTAATGGATAGACCCTTCTCCAAAATGGCCGCGGAAAATTCAAATAAGTCAAAATTAAAATTGTATACCAGCACTAGAAAGAACACCTTTACTTTAGTAACCCTGCAAAGTTTCAGCATTTCAGGTGTCATATCAGCTGAGAAAATGTAAGTTGAAAATTGAAAAATTTACAGACGTTTGTATGACTGTGGGTATGCATCATACCCCCAGTTGTACAAACATCTGTAAATTTCTCAATTTTCAACCTACATTTTCTCAGCTGATATTACACTTGAAATGTGGAAGCTTTGCAGGGTTACTAAAAAGTAAAAGTGCTCTTTCTAGTGCTAGTACATGTATACGTTTTTAAAGTTAGCTAATTTTAACTTATTTGAATTTTTGGCCACCATTTTGGTGAAGGGTCTATTGCATGCCTATGATATTCAACTGCCTCAATTAGACACAGTTACATGGGCTTTGGTTTTGGTTTCTCCCCCTACAGTCTGTTACACTATTAAAATAGATCAATCATCACAGACACCATTATCGATTAAAAGCAGATCTCTTAGACTAAGTAACCTCAAATTTGTTATTTGTCTGATTGTTAGTTTGAATTCACACCGTACAAATTTGAATAAAGAATAACAACGTAATTTCAAAACAATTGATCTGCCTAAATATTACTCGCTGAAGTTTACTCCTCTCATTTCAATCAATTGCTGCTTCTTCTCATGTTAATGAGACCTGTTCAGTTGTGATTACACCCTGCTGTGACTCTTCCAGCGAATCCAAGGTAACCTTGCTGTTGAAGGATGCACTTGGTGGAAACTGTAAAACTAAAGCATTAGTAACCCTTCACCCTTCTGACAGTTCAAGTCTTGCAACTGTACTTAAAACAGCAGGACAGCTGGCTCAAGTGAAGAACTACCCTGTCATCAATGACTTCATGGCTAAGGTACAGGTGCTCTTAAAGTGGTACTATGACCAAAAAAAAATTCTTTTTTTCTTTGGATTTCAAAACTATGTTAACTAAACACTAACTGACCCAAGTTTTACGTTCTGATTTTAAAACAACACCTGTTTATTTTAACTGGAATTTTCTTATTTATTGGTCCGCCATTACTTATTTTAAAATCTTGAGACAGCTTGGTCGAGAGGAAAATGACGTCAAAGACTCACCAGTTTAACAATGCAATGCGTGTGAACGCGGCTTAATTAATATGCAGCACGGGAGTTGTTGTCTTTCAGACCTTTAAACCCGTGTTTTGCATATATAATAAATTGCGTTTACACACTGAAATGTTAAACTAGTGAGTAAATGATGTCATTTTCTCTAGATCCAACCCTCTGATGTCCTATTGGTCAGTTTTGAATGTGAGTAATAGCGGACTGTCAAATCCAAAACTTACACTCAAAATAAACAGCCTTTGGATCAAACTCAAAGCTCTAAATTTTGCAAGTTAGGTGTTAAGCGAACATGCTTTCAAAATTGGAAGAAAAAAAGGCAGTGATTTTTTGATCATAGTAGCACTTTAAACAGACTACAACTTGGTTTTGATCATGGCAAATATATAACTTGCTGTTCTTAATCTGTGAGTTGTAACCTCTTTCACTTTTACCATGTAGTAGTGATGGTTGTACACGTGTAGCCAGTGGGTAGATACAGCTGTAGCTGGGTCGGGAGAAAGCAACACAGCAATGTGATGACCTTTCAGTTGCACCACTTTATCCTGTTTTGCTTCCTACTGAACTGACTCTTATTATTAATAAATAAATCTATATAATATACAAATATTTGAATTTATATACCAGGAAATTAAGCAAGAGATTTTCTTGCACACAGGAACTTCTGTGTCAGTTTAGATCAACAATCATGAAACTTCAAGATGACATCAGGATAACAGGAGGTACAAGAAGTCAAGGAACAGGGGAGAATCAAGCCAGAGCACAGGAACTGAAGGATCAAATTTCACAACTTACTCAGGAAAATGTAACAATTTTTTATTACTTTTTAATTACTGTTTAAGGTGGTTTTGTTCAGTTTTTTCAACTATGGGTTATAAAATTCAAATTGGCCAGGTAGCAATCTTTTTTTTTTCCAAAATTTGACCACATATCAAAGAATGATGATTTCCAAGCATTCTCAATAACAGTTTTTAACAACATTGGTCATAAACTATGAATTCAAAGAAGTCAGGCTGCTGTTTTTTAAGTTTATCCTAATTCATGCAATCAGTTTCTGTCTTCCCCTGTTTTGACTATTGATGTTGCCTTTTGACTTTCTTTTGAGTTTATCTTGCGCTTTAGGTAAAGGTAAAGTCTGCATACGAGCCAAGTGGCCCATCAGGCTGGAGCTTATCCCAGTTTCCTTAACATGAAGTGACTAAGAGTATTTCTACTCCCCCCTGGATGGGATACTAGTCCATTGCAGGGTTACCTCCAGCATTAAATTTGCCGGTACCCATTTATACACCTGGGTGGAGAGAGGCACTGTGAGAGTTCAGTGTTTTGCCCAAGAATGTAACACAATGTCCCCGGCCAGGGCTCGAACCCGGACCTCTCGATCCAGAGACGAGTGCACTAACCATGAGGCCACCACGCCTCCCACTGTCTTACACTTTAAGCTCCTTTATTGGGTTGTTTCAGAAAACACTGTGAAGTGAAGTGAAGTGAATACTTTATTTACCCTCGGATTGTAGAGAAGCTCTGTATGAGCTAATATCTCCAAGCTTTTCACAGTGTCACAACAAAGGCCAGACCACAACACCGGGAACTTCATGCCCTGCTCTTTACGATAAGCGTGGGTTCTTTTACGTCCCCTGCTAACCATAACATGGAAGGTGCAGGAGACGGGGCATACAGTTTATAGTCCTTATCCTAACCATTTGCAGATATAATTACAAAGGCAGCACATTCTCCTCAGTTATTTTAAGACCCTGAGTGTTGGTCCGGTCTGGGGCTCGAACCCTCGACCTCCCGCACAGCAGTTCGGCGCTCTACCAACTGAGCTAACCAGGCGGCTGTGACCAGTAAGAGTTGGTGAGAGATGTATGGGTGTAATTGGAGCCTAAGATTGGATGACGTAAAATTTTACTAACTTAAAGATCACTGCATATATCTGTTTAGAGCTACTTTGCCAGTCATGGGGTCGGTTCTGAGGCATGACTCATCTGATTGTAGGAAAACTCACTATGCTTTTCACTGTCAGTGTTTGAGATAAGTAGAGGGTATTAGGTCAAAACCCCACAAGTTCAGCTACATGACCTGAAAAAGTAATTGAAAAGTTATAGTGATTTGGTGGTGGTAGCAGTGGGCATTGACCTGTTGGAATTCTTTGTTGACAACCTTACCTGCCTTGAAAACTTGGCTTCAACCCTGACTGTGCTGTTTTCAGAATTCCTTCATGTCACTCTATAAATTGTGATAAAATCCACTGCACTTTTCTTTCCTTATATTTGATTGTGTTAATTGTATGTCATAGCTTCAGCTTCAGGATAAAAATGAGCAGCTATACACAAGGTTGGAAGAGATGCAGACACGATACAGTGAACTGATGAACTCTAAGACACAGCTCTCCTCAAAGCTGATTTCAAGCGAAGAAGAAAAATTACAGGTTAGACACAGTTCACATCTCACAAGTTGTGTTCTTGACCTCTCTTTGTCCTGGGGTGTATCTGTGCCCCTTAGATTGTAATGGGTCTACTCTAAGTAGACATAATCTTTTCCAGTGGAGTACCTGAATGAACCCTGTTTATCTTTAATGGTGATTCATGTCAAATATTTGAAAGAGGAAGACTCATCTCTCTCAAACTACAGGGATTTTATTAATATTTTCAGCAGAACTGATTTTTGCGGGCATGCAAAACGATCAGAACTGAAGTTATTTGTGCTAAGAAAAACTTTCCACTAGATGGTCAAACCAGCATGTAAAATTATTGTCCTCGCAGCCGGTCAATTTGCCCAGTACCTGGCCCTTTATGAAACCCCAGTGAGTACATTTTAAATTCTTCAGGATAATAATATTAGTAATTATATTATGAATTGGAAGACTTGGCTGTAGCTTAGGAGAGATGCAGCCATTGCCAAGTAAAACACTTTCAATCATGAGTCACGTCTATCAGCATTGGTAGCATCAAGGAGTCAAAGCTCCCTAGTATTAACAGTAACAGCAGATGTGGATTGTTAGTCTGTAACAAAATGATGCAAGGTGTTCTGGTTTTAAAAGGCATCCCCTTCACCCTCACTCAGCGGAAATGGTGTTTACCAGTATCTTCAGACTGTCCTTTAAGGGCCTGTTTACATGGAGGTGGGGGACCTCAGGTAGGTGAGGTAACCCGCCTAGCCGTGGTCAAAAAATGGCCTGCGTTTACATGCAAACTTACAGCTCTGTGGTCCCAGGGTGACGTTGCTAGGCATGTAAACAGAGAAAATGGTGGGCAAACGACGCATTTTGGCGGTCAGTGTTCTTTTCCTCTCATTATCCACTCTCGCTGCAACATTAATTTTCAGTGCTGTGGCTTTTTACTGTCACTTTTTTTCAAATTTGCCACTTTGGCGCGCTTGCAAATGTAACATGAACTCGACCCCGGCTAGGCGGGTTACCCCACCTAAAACTACCATGGCTAGTCGACTACAGCTAGTCGTTTGCATGGCAAAATGGGACCCCGGCTGACAGGGTTACCCTTCCTGGCAGACCGGGCAACACGCCTAGGCGGGCTACCCCACCTATCATGTAAGCATGATCAAATAAAAATGAGAGATTTTATGGAGAGGTGGGTTACCCCACCTAGGTGGATTACCTCACCTACCTGGGGTCCCCCACTGCCATGTAAACAGGCCCTAAGACTGTCAACTTTAATTTCTTCGCATAGTCTTTTCGTCTTCCTGTTTGACCTTGCTTTAAGGTTCAGGAAGAAAAGAGACCAAAGAAACAAAGTTGTAAAACTTTAAGCTTTTTTTGCTACCCCACATATCCCCTCCCCCCTCTCCCACCCTTTGGAATGTTCTAATGGACTTTCATAGGGGTATATTGGAGCTTTTAAAAGTTTAAAATGCACTAAGTGCATAGGAATGGCTTAATTATTGTCAGTAATGACATTATTGTTCTGTGTGTCCTTGTTGTGATTTGATGATTATTATTATTGTAGATATCCAAGACTTTGGTGGATGTACAGTTGGAGAACAACAGAATACAGGAAGATGCAGAAGCCTTTAATTTTGACCTCAATAATAAGGTAGAGTACATTGCTTAACTTTCCATGGAAGAAATTTTTCATTGTTGTTCTTAAATTATTTAGCACTCTAGTTAACTAAAATTGGGCTTTCATTATGCTCTAAAAAGCTGGATGTATACCGAAAGTTACTAGTGATAATATTTCGTGATGGCTTTCCCTGGTTGCAAAATCCATATACTGGTAATTATAATCCATCAAATGGTTTCGCTGACGCACTATTGGTCTTAACACGTCATGTGACCAAATATTAGCTAAAACTGGGGGAATATCCAAGAATATTCCCCAATCTTCAAAACTGTGAGCGTTGCAAAAAAGATTTATGACACACGACAGCAAATGCAACTAAACTTAATGTAACTTGTTTTGTGGTTCTAGTTAAATATTACCTTACTTACAAAATACCCTTTCATGCATGAAGTCAAACATTAAGCCAGTTAATGTCAAGCCACAAAATGGTCCTCACCATCATGTCAGCAGATGAAACCCTTGTGGTGCTGTTATATTTTTCAGTATTTTGCAACACAAAATTTGGAATCTTTGTTTAATATTTTCAATTTTGAAATAAGTCGTCTTAGAGTAACTGGTTCACTGCGTTTGATTCCAGGTGCTTGCACTAGAGAATAATGTAATGGAATTGCAGATGTTTCTGGATAAGGCTCAAACTGACCTAGCAGCAGCAAAAGAAGAACTTGGCATCATGGAAACAGAGCATAAAGAGCTAGCAGATGAATACATTGCTTTAAAAACTAGCCATGTTCAGCTGACAGCTGACTATCAGAAGGAGGTACATACTAAATTAATATTATTTAGTCTGAATAATTTTAAAAGTGGTAACTTTATGTTAAGTCTGGTGGGATTGTTACGTGTCAGTGGGCCTGTGCATGAAATACTGGGAGAGAGATCTGGTACTACCAATGGGTCAGGGGGAACAGGGGTGGAATTTCTTATTTCTTGCTGCTTTTACCCCTGGTTCCAACCTTCAGAGCTTTTTCTATCAAAAGACATACCACATTGCAAAATCTTTCCCTTTTTTCTTGATTGCCAACATGGAAATCTCACTTCTGCTGCTTCTTGTAGAGTTCCTGACCCCTTTGCTCGCTGTTCAGTTCAGCTGACTTCACACACCCACTCCCCCCCCACCCCCCTCACCAAATTCTTGAGACTTTGGCTTTTTAGATTCAAATCTGCTAGTGTGCTATCCATCATTTCTGTTCAAATATGCAGGTGGCTAAAAATGAAGAGTTAGGTTTGGAACTTGTCACCTTACTTAACACCAAGGAAAAACTACAAAATGACAAAGAAGCAGCTGAGCTTGAGACAATGCAGGTAATTATTACAACAAAACAGCAATATTTGCCCTTTTCATGTGTGTTTGAAATTTGTCCATCCATAAGTACTTTTGCGTACATCAAAATTGTTGTAATACTGACAACTTACAAATTGTAGTGGTATAATTCACCACAGAAATGCTGTTTAAACTTCTCTTGTGAAAGATTCAATGGTTTTCCTCTTTTCTCAGGAGTACTATGACCAACTTAGGAGGATAGCAAGCAAATTTTCCAGGAGTTCTTTACGTGAAAAGGTAATTGATGTTGTTCGATATTCTATTTATGCCCCCCCCCCCCTTTCCCTCTGTATATACAGGTATGTATCTAGAAGTCTAACTGAGACGACTGGTGGACTTGGACCCAGACCCTCCTCTTCTTTTGGCCAGTGACAGCAAAGACCAGGGAATCTAGGACCAAGTTTCGTTTGAAAGAAAAAAGGTGTATTTTTGCTTGTTTGCTTCACAATCCCCTTTCTCATCCATGATGGCTAGAGTTAAACAACTATTCTTTTATTCTTATTCCATCCTTGCATACGGTGCATGAGCCCACAGTACGTGCTGCAGTCAAAACTTTGTCCTACCGAAACGACACGAAAATAGTCTTTTTCTTCACCGCTAGCTAAAATGAAGACAATGCTAAAGTTGCTTTGGCCTCTTTTAACAATTACTAACTTGAGAATTCCGGGTTTAATTTGACGACAAACAGCACAATTTGTTCAAAATAAGACTACTATTATCCTACATGGCGACGCTCAAGGAACTACTATTTTTGGCCCCAAATTAGAAGCTTGGAGACAAAAGATGTTTCATATTTTTAAATTTTTGCAATGTGATATGGGTTTTGGGAATTGTAAATCCCCTTTAGTGAATATTTAATGCAATCTCTAATGAGAAAAGGTGCTTGATTTCAATGCTTTTCCTGTCAACTTACATTAACGTGAGGACACTAAAATCTTTCCCACCTGCTGAATCGTGATTGGTAAATTCAAATTTCCCGCACGCCAGCTGTATGCAAGGATATCGTTACTGACATTTTATTTTTTTGCCTGCAAGGAAGTGACCGACTTATTGTGAAAATTTAAGGTGGCTCTGAACCCAATGTACACAATTTTTTTTAACTTTGCCAAAAGTTGCATCTTATCCTGATTATCAAAATTTGATAATAGAAGGTGGGTTGTAGGACATACTGCTGTTGTCATGTTAACCTATTGTGTCACAAAAATGATAACAACATGTTCACCAATGATTGGGCAATTTTTAGATACCATGATTGTAGCATCAACTGATAAATGGTTGTGACAATGACCCATCAAAGTAAGTCCTTGAAAAGGGAAGGAAACTATTTTGAGCCACCCTAAACAAAGGTAATGTGTTAAGATCTTCCAAAATGAAACAAGTAGAAAATTATTAATTACTGTGATGTCTGTTCAACACAGGCCGACTTGTCAAAGAGTGTGCTCTCATTGCAATCAGAGAAGCTGGAACTGGAAAAACAGGTATTATATAAACAGGAAAATCTAATCTAAGATACGTGATCAGTGTGGTACTAATTTAGTTTTGTTCCGGTCTCAGTAGCTCAAATGGTAGATAACGTTATCTACTGGATGTTACTCCATATCAGAGTTCCCCCAGTATTAGTTCACTGGTACCCATTTATGCACGTGTGTGAGAGTTTAGTGTCTTGCCCAAGAGCACACCACAATGTCCCTGACCAGGGCTTGAACCTGGACCGCTCGCTCTGGAGACGAGAGCACTAACCATGAGGAGACTGCACCTCCACTGCTCGCCTTGTTAACACAACCCGGAGGGGGGGGGGGGGGGCGGGGGTTCTTCCTTATAAGAGACTAATAAGGGTGTGCCGCTGGATGGGGTCGCATTTTCACAACTGGATTGATTATTATGGGGTCGCATTTTCAATAGAGTTACTAGAATGGGATCGCACATTTTTTGAGTTTTGGGTTAAGACAGTTCATATTTACGGATAGCAAACGTAGCACATGTTTTGTACTGTAGGTGAAAGGTAAAGTGTTCTTGTAAGGTATGTAGTTTACATATTTTAAATAGAAAGTGACTATGTTGGGATCGCGAAAATTACATATTTTCCTAAACGTGACTGAGATTGAGTCTATACTGTCTATAATTGGCCACAGAATAGACTATAATGGGGTAAGGGTACATATGAATGTTGTGCCGCGTAGCACTATGAACACAAATGATGTAACAGAGAATTAACTCTGAAGTGCAGATCAAATCCGGAAGTCGTGGGTTCGATTCCCACCGAGATCAAAAGAATTTTTCTTTACCTCGTGTGGTTCCCTGATTCCCTTTACTAGGGCTAACGCCCAGTGGGTTATTCATGGGTTAAATTAGCACTAAAATTTACACTTCAGAGTTAATTCTCTGTTACATCATATAATAGGGTAGGGGCTCTGAGAGAGGGCTGAGAGGCCAGCGGCACATATCCAGCAAAAGTTGACCCAAGTAACTCCCCGGGAACACAACACTTATCCACTGGATAGCGATTTACGCGGAAGATAGCTTTATTCACCCTTTGAACCTGAACTGGGCCCTGAAGGTTAAATGTAAATGATTTCGTACAACGACTGTCTAAACAAGCTGAAAACAAAATACCCCTGTTATGTCTGCAAGGTTTCATTGTAAAGAATTGTCGCATACGCAATTTCTGCAATTTTTTTCTACTTAGTTATTTCAAAACAACCAGCACCGAGAGGGAAAAGCGGAGGTACTTCGAATACAACATAAACGCGAACTGGTCAAGTTAGAAGAAAGAATGTAAGTAATTACTTTCTAAAATACCTTCTAGTTTGTTCTTTTTTACTTATAGTAGGACGAAAATTCAAAGCCAGTCACGTACGTAGTTAAGGAAGAAGACATGATTAATCATCGAAGTTGTACACACAACTTAAGCAGTTGTGAAATTTAAGCCTGAAAAAATAAATTCAGGCTTGAACAGTCGTTACTCTTTGTTGGATTTAGCGAACATGGTTGCTTGACTGTTGTTGTGTTTTTTTTTTACCTATTGTTATGTTATGTCACGTTACGTCATGTTTGTGTTGCGTTATCAATCGTTCTATTTTAAGCCCTGGCCAAACGGAGTCGCAAGTGGACGCAAGTTTGGCCAGGGCTTACGTGCGCTTGCAATGACTTGCGATGACTTGCGCTCACTTTGGTCGAGATCAAATTTGCACTCAAGTCAAAGCAAGTTTTTCATCGTTTGGCCATCCAACCCAAGTCAACCCAAATTGAGTGACGTCCATTAACCTATTATTAGCCAATGAAATAGAGGATA
>CM042757.1:9099148-9135175 GCA_022496165.2 Catalaphyllia jardinei | reverse complement strand
AGATGAACTAAAAAAGGCTTTACGGACCCGAAAAGTTTCCGGGGCCTTCGAGAAACGGGCCCCAGCCTGAGGCGATCGGAGGAGGGTAGTTTGAGGCCCCCAAAACCCGAAAATTGTAGCGGCTAACATATATTTCTGTCTGTTGACAAAGGAATTAATCTCTGCCAATGGTGAGAAACATCGTCTGTATGAAGAAAACAACAACTTGGACTTGCGTCTAAAGGAACTTAGCGCGGAATACACGAACAGACTTCAGCAATACATTCACGATATAGCGGTGAGACTTGCTGCTTATTATTTCCCATAAATCCTTTCTCATCATAAAAAGTTAATTTAACGAGCCTTCTGATTGGCTGTGCTGTCGTTTTGCACGCACGGCTGATGACGTGTCACTGCACTTTGTTGGGTTTGCATCATAAACTGCTCTTTATTTCCCATATTAAGTCCTTTACTCTCATAAAACGTTCATATAATGAGCCCTCCGATTGGCTGTGCAGTCATTTTGCACGGCACGGCTGATGATGTGTCACGAAAGTTCAAGCTTTTGCTCTCGTTTAACTACAAACTTTCACGCACTCTACTTTTGATCGTGCTCAAATTTTTATAACATTTGACAAAAGACGGTTTCAACTCCCATTAGCTGAACTTATTTTCCACTTTGACGATAGCCAAGAGAAAAAACTTTCGCTTCTTCGCTTTCACGAAAATTCGCCGAACACACTATTGTCTTGTTCCCGACTGAATATCAATTTTGCTTTCACAGGTATTCTGTGGAAAAGCAGATGAGAAGCAGCTTTCAGTGGAGTCATTACAATCGTACATCGACGTGATGGTCAGACAGATCCGAGACTCGCACGAGAAAAAAGAAGAAGCCTTGGAAAACAGACTGCGAGAATTAAAAGTAACCATAAGAGACATGGTACAGAAACACGAGAGTCTATCCTCGGCGTACAGGTACATAGCAATCCTGCACGGGCGGTTGTTTTAACTACGCTACACGATTGTCCTAGAAAAATGGCGCCATTTTTTCATCCAGTTAGAAGTGGCAGAAGTAAGACAAAAAACCAATCGTGGCTCACTAGCACGCGTTTTCCCGCGCTTTGCGTCATGCGTCAGCTACATGTAATCCCTTCGATTTTTGATTGGTTCACAGTTTAGTAATCTAATTGTCTTTATATAAATCTCAATTTAGAAGCAATTTATCTAAATCATCTTACTTCGAAAAAAGAAAAGACTGAAGCGGTAGCCATTTTGTTATAAACCGCACACCGCTAATGTACTCACTCGCTACTTAACAATTAGACCCGTAGCCCTTTCGGGCTACGGGTCAATAGCCCATGAGGCGAAGCCGAATGGGCTATTGACCTGTGGCCCTTAGACCCCTAGCAGCGTAGCCAATCAAAATGCAGGATTTGCATTAGTCCACTAGTTGGGTGATACTAAAACAGATTAGTTAGCGAGTAGCGTTACCAATAACAGAACGGCTGTCGCGATAGAACGCTCAGTGATAGATTTACACTAAATCCTAATCGGTTTTTTTTGTACGCGTAAACTCTTCAATTTCACTGCGAGGATCATACTTCACTTGCATCTACAACCGCAGTTCAAATATGAATTATTCCATATATACTTTACATCTCTTCAATTTATTGTTGGTAAAATCAGTTGCCGGAGAAAATGTTAAAATTGCTTTCAGATGTGCCAGAAAACTTTCTTGGCGGATATCTAATTGATCATTGTTTAGTGTTTCATACAATTGTTCAGTGGTTGATCAACATTTTTCTTTCTCAGGATGTTAAAGTTTGACATGGAAAGCAAAGGGGCACGGGATGTACCACAGGTTGACCAACCCGATTTGTACCTCCCGTCAGAGAGTGAACTACAAATGGCTCAGGTTGGTTTCGCTATTGGTAACCCTGGGAAACAAATTGAAGGTTTGTTATTTTTGCTAAGTTTACAGTGGGTATATTTCTCAACAGAGTCGTGAAATTGCAAAACTGACTGCTGATCTCAGAGAATTGAAACAAAGCAACGAAGACCTCAAACAAAAGGTGCTGATATTTTCAAAGTGTTTCTTATTTCGTATGGTTGTAGTTTATACTACACATATTCATACTGAAACAGTCTGTCAGGTTTCGTTGTATTATTAAACAAGGTTACCCACTCCATGGAATTAAATTAAATGTACTCTAGACAGAATGTGTGTATCAATTGTATCAATTCTGTATCACTGAAAACTGTCACAAAAGCTCTCCAAAACATCTACTGTTGAGCAAGACTTCGAGCACGGTGTCTCTTTTGCTCGAAAATCCACGGGGAAGAAGTGAGAGGGACTGCTCGCAGTCTACAGTTAAACCCCTCTACAACGACCACTTTGGAGCAGAGTCGAAGGAGCCAGGTCACGGTTTGTGCATCTTCTGCATCTTGAAAAGCATAGCCTACCTCTTTGGAGTTCGTCCTTTGTAATCCGTTTTATCTTCTCCATCCTTAACCATCCTTGTTTATTTATGGTTTACTAGTATCTATCAGATGCTTTTCTATCTTAGTAAACTATTATTTTCAAGTTTCCTTCAATTTGAATGTAATTTTATATGTGACCAAAATACCTCATAATACCATCGCCGAGCTTCTTTAAATGGCCGTTGGAGAGGGTTGTGGTTGTAAAAAGGTTTTCATAGCAGAATAGAAAAGTATAGATTATTTAAATTGTAGTACAGTTGCAAGAAAAATCCTGGCTGTCGAGGAGAGGTATCCTTTAGTGGAAGTTGGACGGTAGTATTTCGAGGCATGTTGCATCTCAGAAGAGCTAGTCATGCAAAATCATTGTCATTTAGTATAACAGAAGGCGCTTGTGTTGCTTAGAGTCTGTAATGCCGAGAATTGCATCTGCTCAAGGAGTTACTAAATGTACTTATAGGAAGGTAAAAAAGTCGAAAAACACTAGAGCTTGAATAACAAGTCGAAACGGGACAAGGCCTGTTTGACTAAAATTACTTAGAGTGATTGAGGTAGATTATAAACGACGAAGTTAAATTTTAGTTTACTAAGCTTGTGGTTGTCACGTTGCCTTTGTTCCAGCTGGCTGCCAACACTTCACGTTTCACGTCAGATGAGCAGCAAAAAGATCTGTAGGTTAACAAGAATAATTATGCATACTGAATAAACTGTTTAATGGTGTTAACAATGTTGTTGTTCTCTTTGTCAGTGGAAGCATCAGTGTTGTGATTTGTCCGTTAAGATCGGCACACACGAGGCCACTAGTCCCTGCAACAAGTCACGGGGACAAGTCCCACCGTGTGAATTGGCCATTTTTGCTTCAATTCTAGTCGCAGGGACCAAGTGTGGTCCCTGAGACTAGTCCCACGAATTCAAACCAGTTTGAATTTTTGGGACAAGTCCTCTTCAAAACGCTTCGTGTGAACTGTTCGTGGGACCAGTCCCTGCGACCAGTCCCTTCGTGTAAACTCTTCAGGGGACCAGTTGCATGGAGCAGTTGCACGGACTAGTCGCAGGGACTAGTCCCCTCGTGTGTTCCGACCTTTACGGAGCGGCTTTTAACGGAGAGTCCAAACCGATTCAGGCTTGCTTTGCGTTAGTACGCTTCGTGATTAATCAAAAAAAATACTCACGCCACCTGTTTAACCAATCAGATACAAAATTAAAATCAGTCACGACTTTGTCAGGTGATTTTCCCGCGCTTTGCGCCGCGCACGTGTATTTGCCTCGTGTTCTTATTGGTTCATTGTGCTGTTTATGTTTGTTGTGATTGGCTAACTACTTTGGTGTGGATTTTGTTACACAGTTGTGGAAACTGCTCCCACTGACAGAGTTTTCTTTACCTGGCTTATCCAGTTTGAAACCCTACATTTCGGATTTTTTTATATTGTTTACAACTGTCATTTTGTTGTCAGGTCATTGCCTGCCGGTCAAGCCACAGTGGAGATGGGATGGGGCTATCTTAGGAAGCAACTCCGAGAATTCACGCTTAATACCCAGGTACAAGATAATTCTATCGAAGGTTGAATTTATCTCCTAGCTTCCATTATCAAATTGCGCTCTCCTTTCCATAAATGTTTCAAGTGTTGACGGCCGGTTTAGAAGATTTTGTGATAGTTCTGTACCAATGCTGTTCAATTTTTGAGAACTAGAAAATATGCTTTTGTTTCTCTTCTTTGCTCCGACAAGAAGACTGCCAAAAACGAATTTCGGGTTAATCTAAATCGTGCGTGGCTCATATTGGTTAAAAAATGCGTCCACCGTTCTAGCCAATCAGAGAGAATATACTGTTTTTTAACCAATCAGACACCATTTGTCATTTAGCTTACGCGCATTTTCCTGCCCTTGGCCGGGGTTCAACGTCTCCCTTTCGAGTTCTGATTGGCTGATAGCTTTACTGGGTTTGTTGTGCTTGGCCAGATGTGAAAACACTGGTTTTGCTTTAGTTGTTAGAAACACCTCTGTATTTCCTTTGTTTCTTATTTCAGCAAGATCTGGAGAGTGAGCGGGCTGCGCTAATGACCCGCTGTATAATGGCCGAGGAACAACTGGCGCGGCTTCAGCACTATATAGATACAAATCTCAAAAGGTAGCAAAGTCTCTTTTGATTTACAAGCAAGTATCATTTTGTTCAGAAAAGCCATTGCTGAAATAGAAGTATAGTAGATTCTTCGACCAGAAAAAAGTTTCTGAAAACAGAGAAAGATATAGAGAATTTCTTCCCACCAAAAATTTTCGAAACGAGAACAAATGCACGGAAGTAAATTTTACAGAAAGTTCGGAAATTGTTCAATTTTCAAAAGAACCATTTAACCGAAAATTCTAGCTATAAACTACCAGAAAGTACTTTCGAGGCCCTCAACTCGAAAACGTGAAATTTCCACATTTTGGGTTTTTAAGACTGTGAAGTACAAAGGTGGATCCATGTTATTGGGACTGGAACATTGTCTTTAGCCGAATTTTTACACTTGTTCTCTTTTTCTATCTTTGTGTTGCAGATATCAAGAAGAAATAGTTCGACTGCAAGCATTGTTGGGGAATACTACTAATAGTGCACGTAAAAGGCGCTAGTTCTATAAAAATAGAAAGTAAATACATCTGAGGTGTTTAAAAAGCATATATTTTTTTTTCACTCGACTGGTGAACTAATGCAAATCCTGCATTTTGATTGGCCACGCTACTAGGGGACTAATACTAAAAGTCATCGAGTAGCGGACTTCGCGGGTTCTTCTTTGTTTTTTTTTTCCCCAAATACGGGGAAAAAGGGAAAAACGGGAAAGACGGGTCAATAGCCCAATAGACGGGTCAATAGCCCATTCGGCTTCGCCTCATGGGCTATTGACCTGTAGCCCTTTCGGGCTACGGGTCTATTTGTTAAATAGTCAAAACATTCATTGCGTTAGTGCAGAGCTCTTTCGAAAAGGTTGTCCTACTAAAGTATAAAAATGCACGCGACAATGCCGAGAGGTGTTATGGGTACCGTTTCGTTTCCAGCTGGTAGACTGACAACCTTGATCCCAGGCTCTTTCTCCTTTCCCTCCATTGCCGTTGGAAAGGCGAATGAAAGAGAGCCTGGAAACGAGGTTAGGTGACGGAAATTCACGGCACTTTAGCTTGATAAGAAATAAAAATATGAATACTTGTATTTAAGAATTTCCTCCTCGCGTGGAAACACTCTGCACTTCGGTCAACCAGCAGAAAACTAACACTAACCATACTACCTTTCAGGATCGTTGTGAACGCTTTTTTGTTTTTAAGGTAGAGAATTCTATATTTATTTTTTATATACGATGTATAGTATTTTTTCGTGGCCATTCATTTCTCACTGTTGTATAGTGCTTGATATTTAAATTATTCCGGCAGTTCATATCTGCCGCTGGGTATTAATTTACTGTGGAATTTTTAAGGTTTGAAAACCTAAGCAGATTTGCGTGGAGCAAAAAAGTTCATGAATTGTAGGCTTTGCCATACAAAATGCAAATCAGTTAAGTATTTTAAACTTTCAAATCGACGTGGGAACTCAACCTTGACAATAAAGGTTTCAAAATCGGCATTCATTCGTGTATTTCGTATCTTGTCTGTTTAATTGACAAGACCGCGTTTCAGGGTTATACGAAGATCGTATTTCAATCGACGCCTCTGGCCGGCTGAAATTCAAACTCTTTTCTCTTGTTTGCAAATTTATCGCGGCCCCCCTCTCTATCTGTCGATGTAATGCATTTGGTGCAATAATGTACAATAAAAAGGTGTTTATTGGCGAATAGACCATTTTACAGTTGTCTGCTCGGTGACCTGGCCTTTGAATGGAAGCGAGGCTGGAGGTGACCTTGCTTTGATAAAGACCTCTCTGCTTTTGTAATGTAAAAGAACCTAGTTAACATTACAACAACTTGATTTACACAACAAAAGCAGTGAGGTCTGTATCAAAACAAGGTCACCTGCAGCCTCACTGCCATTCAGTGGCCAGGTTACTCAGTAGAGAACTGTAAAATGGTCTATTGCAAAGTAAGCTATGTACAGCGTACCTGGTAATTTTTTACTTATTAAAACAAAGAAAATTGTTACCATTATATAAATAGTGTGATGTAAATAGTGTAATATCGTTTCGTAAGCACTGTTAGTTGTGTAAGCTCTGTAGTTGTTAATTATTATGTAATTAGTGTTAGTGATTAATTGTAGTTACTAGTAGTGTAAACGTTAGTGTAATTAATTATGTAATAACTTTTGTATTGCTCTTATAATTGTGCTTTGAGTCACGTTAAAGAATAAAAAAAGCTGTGTACAGTGCGGTGACATTAAGCAAAAGAATATGAAAATAGACATAAATTAACACTGAAGAATACTTGCGAATTTTACGCGACGGCCCTTGAAACTACGAAATCAGCCCAGTGTTCTTGGATGTTCTTGATTTTCTTCTATAAAAGCAATTGAAAGGCTGACCGGACGGCAAAAATGATAAATTTAATGCCCAATATTTCGGTTAGACAACTAACCTTCCTCAGGGGCTACACTGAAGCTAAGTAAATATGGATTGATTTTCTTCGCCTTTTTAATCGCTGGTTTTGGCTCCCGTCTTCACTGACGCCCAGGGACATAGCATGCATTTTTCATGGGGAGAAGTTGTGGGAGGCACGAAGTTGTCATGTTTAGGGGCTCGGAAATGTCATTTTCTATGTTTTGTAGAGGACAGTTTCAAAATTCAAAACATGCATGAAAGAAAACGTTCAGTATTTAGCAACTAATACTGTTTATATGTCTACCTTTCGAATAATAAATTGTTAGCGGAATTGATAGAAGTGATGGGCTTCTGATAGGAGACACTAGAAACTGTCAATCCAGCCGACTTAATTATTAGGGACGCCACGCCCTAGCTCTTTTATACCCCTGCGTCTGAACCTCGCTGAAGTACTTTCAAGGAATTTAGCAGCAGAATTTCTTCATTCCGGAGAACTCCGAGAAAAAAGTGCAAATGATTTTGGCTCTAAGGCTCCTGTGGTTGTCAGGACGACGGTTTCCAAAGGTAATCATCTTTTAACCTCTTATCATAGTCCAAGTCTTTCTCTCAGTGGTAGTGGCATTCATATCATTGTAGTCACCAGACTATTAAGGACTCCTGTAGTCTTATCCTCTGTGATAGATTTCCCATAATTCCTGCTGCTAATTCTAGTGCTTAGCCTCCAGGACGGGGCGGAACTAAGTGCAGCCTGCTTTTAAACTGCTAGATACTCCTTCCTTTGTACTTTACGTGAAAAAGTGGCTCTACAGAATGAAACAAAGTAAACATCTACACGCAGACCAGCGAAAAGGTCACGAGTAACGGAAACTTCAAAGTATCTTTCGTTTTTCAACTTTGTTAGGTTTTAAAAGTTCCAGCCCTTTCTCTGTCACCACGTCACGCATGTAGATTGCGCGACAGAAAGAATAGTCTAATTCCGATAGTGTTGCGTGGCATAGAAAAGGTGAGTCAGTAAGCCGTAGGATCGGACTAGACTATACAGAGAGAAAGAGAAAATTTGACTAATGGTCACGGCTGGGAGAAAAACAAATATGTTTTTCCCTTCCTCTCCTTCAATTTCCAGTGGACCAAAAGGCAGCCACTTTTTATGAATTCCAACAAAATCCTTCATAAGCGGAATCTTCCTTTGTCACGGTCCAAAGCATCTATTTTTATGCGTCATCCACTTACTCCATACCTTTTCATTTTCATTTTTCTATCCATGCATTCGCTTTCATATTAGCTTCATTTTGATACTCCCCAATGATAATAATCTTGCAGAACAAACTGAGAAGCCTATGGAAAAAATATAAGTAATACTGTGCGTTTCTTTCAATAACCCGCCTTAGTTTTTTACCCTGGGTTTTTCACATAAGTTCCTCTATTGATCTTGGTGCACTGCGAAGTTCAGTGAGACTGGCACCGAATAATCAGTCGTGGTATCACGTGTGCATGACGTCAATTCGCGGGAATAAGTAGCGCGAAATCTTCTGCGTGCTTCTATCGAACGTTAACGATGGCTGCTGCGACAGAAAGTTCTTCTGCAGAATCTTCCTTTAGGTAAAGCTAACTCTTTATATTCACAGTTTTTTCTTCGCTACATTATAGTTGTCTCATTAGAGACTCCTCTTGTATTGATCTCATTGTTTTTTCGTGTTTTGCAGCGAGGAAGTCTCGAAGTTGATGGGACAGGGAAAGCGACATCTCGTTTGCAGTGAAGTCTTACAAGCTGTCAAATGCTTCGAGGAGGCGACCCAGAAACTGTATGTGTTTTATTTTTGCAGTAAACTGCGTCGTGCTTGTTCAAAATTATTCTGTGCAGTTTGTACTTCGTAGCTTTTAAATCTTGATGGGAATTTGTCCGTCACAAGTTAGCAAGCGTTCGCAAATGTCGTTTCACTTTCCTTTTAAGATCTTGGCTTGGATATCTTGTACTTTAAGCTTTAAATTTTTCACTCTCGTCTTGATCAACAATGTCTTGACTCTACACATGACAATTTCCACTCTCATAATGGCTTTGATCGTGTACGAGTTTCGATAAATGCACGTGGACTTGTACCCTAGTACAAAAGTACAAAATGAAGTACAAAAATCTTTAAGAGGTCATTGCCTTTGTTCGGAAACTAATTTGAATACTATAAAGGTTCAAGTGCAGTCCCTAACGATTAAATTGTTATTTGCAAGCAATCTCATCGACATCGACGCTACAGCTTTTTGATCAAAAGCAACGAGTTTGAAGGTAGCACTGTATTGTAATTTCTTTTATATCCTTTGCTTTTGGGATAGAAGATCGAAGACAGGAGGTATACAGTTCATTGCTACGATTAAATTTAGTTATAATGTTTGCTCTATTTTTAACTTTTAAAGCTTCTCGTCATCGAATGAGACAATTAAGTCTGTTTAACATATCCCCAATGTAGCAAAAACGTGTGCTATAAATCAATTACAGTTATATTGTAGCTATAACAAAACTCTCAATCATGATTGGTTCTCTGTATGCGTATTTGTCAAAATATCAATGCATGATCTCACTGGGTGTCTAAATTACAAGAATCCAATTTTAACTTCAAGATTGTAATTGGATACCCATGGCATTTTGATGCCAATTACCTATTGCTTCCTTGTTAATGTTCCCTAAAGTTTGTAGAAGTTACAGAAGACTCTACTGTCGTTTTCACTCATAAGGAGGCCTTTATGATCTCAAAATTTTTCACTGACGTTATTAATTAGTTATTAGACCTCATCTAATACAATTCATTGAGTAATTATTGTGTTTGTAGTTTCACATCAGCCTTGCGCTTTGCACTTGTTTGATTTTGAAATTACTTGCTCGATTACTCCCTGAATTTTAATCAGCTCAGTCCAATATTACTACATTTACAAATAGTGATAACTGCTAAAATTCCACCATGTTTCAATGTTGCACAGAGATGGCCAATATGGCTCTGGCTCTGATGAATGTGGTGAGGCATATCTGTTTTATGGAAAAGCATTACTGGAACTAGCAAGGTAACATTACTCTTAATATTGCTATGACTAACTTAAAGCTTTGGTCTAAGAAAAATGACGAGGAGCGTAAAGGTTCCTACTCATGAAATTCTGGGTGCTCAGCACTTATACAGTTGAACCTCTCATAAGCAGCCACCCAAAGTGTTAAGCCAATGTGATTGCTTACAAGAGCTTAGACCATAGTGGATCAAAAATTTTCTCATTAGAATATGGTAACTGGCGAAACTTTACTGGTGCACCAATGTCAATGCAATGTTTTAATTATGTAAATGTCAATTTTGAGAAAAAATTCCAGTTCTTCCCATTGAAAAATTTCCATTTCTTGTACTAGCCGGAAATACTATAATGTTACAACACCGGTATCCGGTCACCATGTTCCATATTCACTTCATTCCATCTTACGGTCACTTTGCTCCAAAAAATAGTCACTTCATTCCACGAAATAGTCACCTCATTACACAAACAAATAGTTGGAAATTACAAAGTAGTTATGTTATCAGTTGTGCAATTCAACTTCCTCTAGTGGACATTCACAAGGCTGGAGGATGGTCAAACACTTGAACATTTGCAGAACACTGTAACAAGCCTATTAGTGGCAACCTCAGTCAAACCCTTTTGACTCATTTTGACTCAGCTGCACCAGAAATATAATCTTATCTTTGTTCCATTTACCAATTGTTTCTGTTATTACATAATCTCGGTTGTCGAAGTATTTGTCACACCATTTCTGGCTTGGTTCTATTAAAAGTCCATTTCTTGTTTATTGAACATCCCTTTGCGTCTCCTAATTACAACCAGGTACCCAAATTTATATTTGTTACGTTGCACAGTCTTGTTGGAGCTCACAAGCTTTGAACCCTCGTGGTACTCCGTAGACACGTAGGATTGAAGACATATAGAATTTTATAATTAAACGAGACTTACCTGTAAGTTGACATTTGATTTGAATTCTATCTTGTCACAAGTCCGGAACGAAGGAGTAACATGCCCTCCCTTTGGCATTTACCCATCCCTACTCCTTAGTTCCTGTGCTCTCCAACCAGCCTTTTCTTTAAATAATGGCTCAATAAGCTAGCGCGCATGCTTCTCATGTCACTCCTTCATTCCCGACTGATGACAAGATAGAATTCAAATCAAACGTCAACTTACAGGTAAGTCTCGTTTAATTATAAAATTAAATGGCAAACTTACAATACTGTAGTTCTTAGTCCTGAAGAGAAACTAAAAGGTAGAACTTAGGGAAAATACTGTGGATCAAAGTGACTATTTTCCTGAAACGAAGAGACTAGTTTTTGGAACGAAGTGACTGTAATTCTACAACACGTCATCCAGTTTTCATCTGTCAAGTGGTTGCTTACAGGAGGTTAAAAACAAAGACAGGAAAATTTCAAACTTGGCTCCAAACGTACATTGTAGTCGTCTTACAAGAGGTGGTCGCTTACAAGACAGGTTCTAAATAGAGTAAATTTACTTGGAAACATTTGGTATTTTGGAAAACTGGTTGCTTGTGAGAGGTGGTTGCAACCAGATCGAGGTTAGACTGTATGAAAAAAGTTTTTCCAGTCATCCAAAGGCAAAAGTTAGTCTCCAGTGGTACACAGCGCTTCTGGAGAACAGCCCTGCATGAAACACTGAATATTTGTGGGATTTTATTTTTGCAGTTGTATTTGCGATCTTTCTGTATTTTTTGTGTCCAGTTTCTTAAATCCTTGATGTTTCTGTTTCTACTGATTGATCTATAGGTTTCTATTTAAATATTTAGTTGATATCTGTTAGTAATATGATCCAGGGCTGTCATTAAGGGCCGTAGCCTATAGGACCTGTTAGGGCTGAGTATGATTGGTTTTCCCTTGATGCTATGGGTGAAATGTCCTGTTGTTGATAAGATACAAATTAGTAAACCCTTTATAACTACACCTGTTTCAAGTGAGAATGTTCACAGAAGTAGTTCTCAAAGAGAATGGCTTTTTTCATATTTACAGAACAGAAAATGGTGTCCTTGGAAATGCACTAAAGGATGGTATGTTGATGTAGTTGTGATAAATCAAATCCTATGACATGACAATAATATTTATTATGTCCTCGGAAATGAGAATGTGTAATAGACCAATTTCGGTATATTAAAGTTCAGCTACAAACAAAAGATGTCAGCATGAGGCTCTGGGGAATAAACCCCACAAACTCTGTATTTATTCCCCTGAGCCTCGTGCTGAGGTTTATTGTTTTAAGCTGAATTTTAATATATCAAAATTGGTCTATTCCAGAAAACATCCATACCTCCCCCACGGAAGGGATTTTTTCTAAGACCCCCTACCCCTCTGGATATTCCAATTAAGTTTCATAAATTAAATTTTTTGGCCTTACAGAACCCCCCCAACCCCCAGGAAATTCTAATTCCTTCTGTGGGGGAAGTATGGATATTTTCTGGTATTACACAATGCTAAAACTGTGTACTTTACATTGTGGTTTATAAGTACCAGATGTAGCAGTCAGGGGTAAGCCGTGACCTGGGTTTTTGTTTTGCATCCTCAATCAATACACATACTTAATACAAAGCACCTGTTTCAACCAAAAAGGGTGAAAAAGGAAAAAAAAACACAATCCTGGTTAAAGGTCTTGGGACACTTAACACTTTTCCCAACATAATTTATGGTCTTTCTGCCCCCCTCCCCTCCCCCAACACAGTGTTAATGTTCATTCATCCAAAGTAGACACACTATTCTGACATTTTTTTAGGTGGAGAGGAGTTCGGCAAATTAAATAATGGCCTTGCACTTCAAAATAATGTGTCACCCAGTTAGCATTTTGTCAAGTGTCCTGTGGACTTTTGGCCTGGATTGTAGGTCCAATTGCCCAGGGCAAGTAAATTTCTTTCTTGGGCAAGTGAAAATAGAAGTTTGGTGATCCGGTGGGCAAGCAAAAGTAACCTCAGTAGTCTTATTGTAATAATTTCCAATCAAGAACAATTTAAAACCTAAAGCACAATGAGAAAAACAATGAGTCAATTTTAAGCATATTGGATTAATTTAGAATTTAAGCATACTTGACTTGGGTTCATCTTCCAATCACTATACCATTAGTTACCCTGTATCTGACAAAACATTTGTCACTGTCCAGTATCAAGTTCACCTAGTGTAGTACCAGTAAGCGTCTTTTGTTGCTAATAGTCTATCACTGATTTTAAACAGTACCTGTAGTTCATACAGTAAGGCGTGAGCATTGCATGCCTATTGGGCAAGTTATATTTGAAAACTGAAATGAACTGGCCCACTGGGCAACCCAATTTTTTTTCCTGCTTTAATAAGTGGGTACCACTTCTCACTGAGGAAATCTATTGACTGTGGGAGTACATCTGTCAACCAAACAACTGAGACTGCAGGTGCCAAAAGACAACAAAGTCCGCCATTTTGAGCTTTGTAGAACTACAGTGCCTGAAGAAGAGCATTAAACCTGTCCAAAACGTCATCATTTAAAACATTTTACCTCAGAAAAGTTCTGTGTAGAACAAGTTTTACTTTATTTATTTTATAAATTATGTGAACATAAGAGGTTCTGAAAATTTCAGTTGAACCAAAAAGTGGAGAAAGCAGTGATGAAGATGAAGAGAAGATGGGAGCAGGTAATTTCACAACTTACAGTACCTTTGTTGATTTCTGTTAGTTTTGTTGATGGTGAGCAACTGGTAATGATCAGTTATCTAAAGCAAGTTTGACTGTTTTAGTTGGTCCAAAGATTAAAGAAATGAGTCCCAGCACCAAGGAGAAGATTCGAGACGATGTTCAAAATGCGATGGCTGAGGAAGAAGGTAAACTACTCACAAAACTCATCTGAAAAGTTTTAAGCAGAAAAGTAAATGATATTTGCTGACAATAATTTAATACCGTCTTGTGCTATACATATATACACCAGCTTTAAATTCAAATATTATAGTTTGCAGATCCCTCAAATAGCATTTCACTTGTATTTATTGTGTTAGAGGGCATGGGCCTGCAAAGTTTAATAATAATTATAATTTATTTTGATTTGTTTGCTGTTGTTGACTTCAAAAGCAGATTCTGAGGAGAAAGATAAGGAAGGCAAAGATCAAGATACTAACAAGGGAGACAAGCAAGATGACGATAAGGAAGCCAAAACTGAAAATGAAGCGGAAAGTGGAGCAAAATCAGAGGATACAGTCTCAACAGAAAAAATAGCAGAACATAAGAATAACAAAAAAGAAGAGAATGAAGGTGATAACGACGAAAACAAGGATAAAGAAGAGGTGACAGAAGACAAAGAACAAGGGAAAGAGGCTGAAGGAGGGAAGGGGGCTGAAGAAGGAGGGAAGGAGGCCAAAGAAGGAGGGAAGGAGGCTGAAGGAGAGAAGGAGGGGGAAAAAGAAACACAAGAGGGTGAAGAAGAGGAGGGTGAAGATGAGGCAATGGAGGAAGAAGGGGAGGATGAAGGAGAAGAAAATGCAGATGATCAGGGAGAAGATGATAATGCCGAAGGTGCTGCTGCAGAGGGACAAGAGGTATATCCAAACAAAAGCATTTTGTATTGTATTGAGCTTGTTGCTACATGGGTGGGGTGTATTTAATGGTTAATTAATTTTTGAATCAGGAGGAGGATGCAGATGTTCCAACTATGCAGCTGGCCTGGGAATTTCTGGAATTAGCCCGCCTTATATTTTTAAGGTTTGTATTATTCATCTTAATTATTTGGCTCGATTTCTGCCGCTTTCACAACTCCAGTCTATGTCCCCCCCCCCACGAAGAGAGGGCTGGATGTGTGAGCGGCAAGGCATGTCTTTGATTGAAATTCATAATTAAAATTCTCATGCCGCTTTTGGTGGGCCCGCATGACACCTACAGCTTGTAACATTTGTATGTGTGCCGATTTCACCACCTCTTTTAATTTCAGCCTTCCAACCTATTTTGTTTCACATTGTTGTTGCAGCAGGGCATTATATGCTGTATTCCATAGGAGAGTTGATTGATTTATTTATTTATTATTTAATATTTATTGTAAGGTGCAGTTGAATATTTTTATAGAAACTGAGCAGTGTAAATTTAAATGTATCATTATTTATTATTATTATTTGTTTATTTTAAATAAAGTAGAGCATAGCTGTCTCATTGTGGTGTCGCAGATGTCATGTCAAAGGTCACAAATTTGTTGGTGTCCATGGTGTTGACACCATTCTTTTGTTATTATAGTTCTGCTTTGGTTCATTAAAAAATCTCAAACCTATTGTAGCTCTGTTAGGGATGGCAAAGGGTACTTGGAAAATCATTGGTCAAAAGCTTTTGATCTAATTTCAAAATCTTAGAATTTTTTGTGATGAGAAAAAAAATTGTTGTTTTGTTGTATTGAATTTTTCCATTTGTCAACCCTTCTCTCTACTGCTAATTACACGTCGGATGGCTGAAAGTAAAATGCTGTTTTTTATTTGTCTGATGACCAGTGACTAAGATTGTTTGGTGCATTTTTTAGGCAAGAAAGCAAAGAGTCTCAGTTGAACTTAGGAGAAGTTTACCTCAAACTTGGAGAAATTCAACTAGAGCAAGGTAACTGCTGCGACAAAATACCTTTTTAATGTTTGTGAACAATAATTTGAAAATATGATATTTACCTTACCCCTAAAGGAATGTGCTAGTTGTTTCTATTGTCTATACTGAGAAGCAATGATCTGCTTTCTTTTGAATTCTTAACATGCCTGTTTGAGCTGACACTGGTAAACTGCTCACTAACTTCTACACATTGCTGACTTTTGATTCCAGAACAATTTGGGACAGCAGCAGAGGAGTTTCAAAAGTGTCTTGATCTTCAAATGAAGCATTTAGAACCTGATGACAGACTTATTGCCGAAACGTATCCTTATAACAATATTTGGTGAACAGATGTAATATTTCAAACATAAGAGACTGTTTCATTAGGATATCCAAACACTGAAAGAAAGAGAGTTTAAAATACAATGTGCAGTGAACTATTTTTGATGAAATTTGAAGTGTTGAGATAGCCGCTTAAACACTCTCTTGAGTGTTCGATGTGTCTTCTCAATTGAAACAAAGAAATAAAGAGTTAACAGAGGTAAAATTGTCAAAATGTATGCTAATAAGACTGAGTTTCCAAATCTCCTTGATAGTTGTGATTTTCTTTGTTTTAACTTGATAAGTTGTTAATGAGTTTGAGAAGTTCCTATAAACAGAGGAATATTATAAGACTGTAAATTAGCTGATGTGCATTCCTGAGAAGAACACATATTCAATTGTTCAATACACGGTCAGAATTAAACCAGTTAGGTTCAGTAGAAATCACTATTTAATTAATAATTTTATCCTTAACAGTGCCTAAAGAGCTTATAATATGGGTCTGGCTTTCAGCTTACAGCCAAATTACACTAAAGCAAAGGACTTCTTTAATCAAGCTTTAGATGTTATAAAACTCAGGACGACAAAGCTGGAAGCTCGCATTGAAGAATGGGAGTCCAAAAGCAAAGGAAAGGGAAAAGCCACAGATGATAATCCTTGTGTGGTGGATAGAAAGGAACTTGAAGAGTTGCAGAACTTGTATCCAGAAATCAAAGCTAGAGTAAGTTGGTTGATACATAATAAGTGCAGTGTGGCTACACAGAAAGTTGTTAAAACCGCTGGACTGGATTTATACGTCCATGCTTCAACTTCTCCACTCCAACTACTTGCTAGTACCAGTTGTAAACTGCATCTTGTTTCCCGTCCACACAATAATGAAGAAATTTCAAAACACAACAGTTCCTGGCCATTTTGTATTTGTATTTGAGGAAGATGAGTGCAGGAAGTCACATTATGATAATGTCACTGTTTTTGAAAAGCTCTGTTTTTAAAATGGTTTCTGTCCACATTTAGCACAAAGCTGATATTTTTAATTTCCTCTGGTTTGAAGAGCATGTGTGAAAAGCTCTGTTTTCATGACAGATTAGTGTAGACGGTAGGCCTAACCATAGAAATAAAGCTGTATTCTCAAATTTCCCTGGCATAATGTATAGAGGTCCTATGTGCATGTATACAGAAAAAGGACAAAATTGAAAACAATGTACTAAACTATTAACTACACTACATGCTACCTTAAGGACGTTCATGCCCAAGAACTTCCCATGTACAGAATTTTATAAACTTTGCTGGGAGAAAATCATAAGATTAGATTAAAAACGTAAAAAATTGGGGGTCACCAAACTTGTTTTGAAGATAAGGCGTAGCACAGACCATAGCATTTCTAGGATTTCCAGTCATTTGAGGCGATTCTGGTCGGATTCATTATTATCAGCATATATTTAAGTTGAAGAATCATATCTAAGTTGTGTTTAACACAGCATAAAAAGACCTATCTGATAGATCTTTGCTACATATGTCATTAAATCAGCTAAAATTAGCCTTAAAAACTACAACTTGTAAGTCACACACACCTGTATCCATGTACCAATTCGACCCTATTTGAATAGTATGAGAAACAATTTAAACTTCCCACATACAGATTTTTTGTTTTTTAGTTTAATTGATAGCATCAGAAAAGGAAGTGATCTGCCGAAAAAAAGTGGGTGGGGTCACCGAGCATATAACAAAAATATTTGCACACCAAGTTAACGCAAAGGTCATCGGCTCAATATTTTGTTGACTTTTCGACTCGGTGCGTGCGCTTGAGAATGACATGGCACGTGCGTGCCCAGTGAATAGTATGTGCATTAGAGATGCGCAGTAGCAATGGGTGCGAACATCCTTAAAATAAGTAAATTTAATGCAGTAGGCCATTTAGCCTCTTTATCATTTTGAGTCTTGGTGCCGATCCTTTCATGTGAAAACAAGATTTCATTCATGTGCAAGTTAAACTCGTTTTCATGCTGTTGGTTGAACCAGGCCTCACTTCAATAGAGAGACTTAGGGCAACTCTGAAATGGGTTACAATAGTTTCTGAGGACCCTTTGTCCCAATTTAAAGTTAACTGATGCATAATTTTGTAATAAAGTCATGGCTCTTTGTTGCTGGGTAGGTTGATGATGCTCAAGAGATGATGAATTCTGCTTCCACACAGGTGAAATGCATTAGAAATCAACTATGAAAGACCATGTTTCACCACATCTTCAAACACCAATAGAGAGGTGAAAATACAACACTTAAAGTGGTGTACTTTTGACAAACTCAGGGGTGTTTGAAAGTGTGGTGAAACATGGTTTCGAATGTTAAATAATATATCCTCTGAATAGAAACTGAACCTGAGAAGAAAATGGAGAAATTTAAAAATCTATGCTAACTGAGATCAGATATTACACACCATGGTCATGATGAATTCTTTTCAATCTTTCAAATTGATAATCATTACTTGTATCTGAGAAATCATTATTTTAATTATTATTCATTGTACTCACTATCGGCGTTCTGATTATCCAAGAGCCTGTACTTATTTTGAGAATTCACATGATTTTGTGGACTAGCATGATTATAGTATAATCTGCTATCCAATTATATCTGCAGATTATACTGTGCGCAGTGCACACTGCGCACCTTTGGCTAAAGGGTGTAAGCACTTGAATGGTTTCGAGTGATGCGGCCTCTTGGTGCATTTGTCCTTGTATTTTTGCAAGCACAAATAAAATCTACTTGCATTTCACACAATAGTTTTTATATATTTTCCATAAAACAATGTATAATAAAACAATTAATTCGGTTTTTGTGATATCCGGAATTATCAAGTTGTCGGCAAATGTAATCAGTCTCAGCCTTTGGCCTCAGCTGATTACACTCGCCTTGACCTTGATTATTCTGGATATCACAAAAATCTCATCCAATTATTGTTTATAACTCTGAATTGTTATTTTTTAAGCCTGAATCAACTACAGAAGAGGGCTTTGGATCAAGTGGACAAGGCAAAACTGATATGCCTGCAAGCACGGTAAGAAAAATATTGATTTAATGTATGGTTGGTTTATGATTTATTGATTTGATACTTTCATGGTTTTGATTGACATAATATGACACATTATGCTGTTTCTCTATTGTTTAGATACCAATTAAACAACCTGCTACTCTGATACCAGTCCGCAGAAAGGTGAGGAAAAAATACTTATTGAACTAAATTTGGTTTAAACTTAACAAACATTTAATGAGTCAATAGTTAATGAGGCTCAAGGCTATAGATGCCTCATGAACTATCACCTCATAGAAATCAAGAGTGAAATAATCTTGTTTTAATAGTAGAACTCTAACTGAAATTTACTTCAATCAACAATTCCAGTTAGTATTTACAGTGTAACTTCACGCTTTTGAAAATTGGCACAGATTGAATTTGCAGCTGTGTGTGAGCTTGTTTATCAGTTTCTTAAAGATTTGTAGCTTATTTTAAGGAACTGTAAATACCCTCTTTTTAGTCCTCTCAGGAATTCGATAATCCATTTATTTCTAAATGTAGTTTCCAAACTTGAGACTAAGAAACATTGCAATTTTGTTGACCACACCAAGCCACTGCGTGGTAATGGCTGGTAGTGTGAAATGGCTCGGCCAATCAGATAATTTACAGAATTTGCACCAGTATAGAAGAATTCTAGTATGGAAATTATGCCCTACTTAAAATATTAATTTTTGTATTGAGTCTGTTTTGGTCTTCCTCTTCGCCCTAGAGGAAGCCTGAAGAAGACACTGGTAGTACTGAAGCTCACGACACAGAAGCAGCACCGGTTAAAAAAGCACGACAGGAGGACGACCCTCCAGCAGCTCCTGTTATTACTGAAAATGGTCATGTTCCAAATGGAGGTGTCACTTCCACAGAACAAAACTAGAACTGTTATCATATTTTGTAAATAAACTAACAAGATTTGCACATTTATGGTGCCATCATCTGAGTCCATCTCGGCAAAATCTGCATTCAGTCTCTTCCTACCCAGCCCAGCAATCACAAATTGTCTTCATCTACCTTTTTACATGGGAAAGGTTAACCATCTCATTTCAGAGTGGTGCAGGTGCTTGTGATCAAGCATGAGCTTCAGGCTTTGGGCAATACAAAGGGGCCTTCCCTCACTTGCCCAGGGGCAAACCTGGGGGTCATGGGCTGCCCTTGACCCCCTTTTGTAACCCTTTTAAGCAAAAAACTTACAACAGGCGGTGATAATGACATGACAATCTGATGATTGCCCTCACTTCGACAACATGTGATCCCATTTAAAAATTCCTGGCTATTCCCCTGTCATCCACCCCCGCTCCCTGCCCCCCACATAATCACAGTCTCCTCAAGTAAGTCAAAGTGCTGTCCAAGTATATTCCTTCTGGGCAAGCAACTTTTCATTCTCATTTATCGGATGGGCAAGGACTCAGACAAGTCATCTGGCAACTAAATCTGAACAGAATGAAACCACACCTTGGCCAGTGCAAGCAAAAGTTCAGAGCTGCTTGTCCGAACACTGGGCAAGCTGGAATTCAAGGTTTTAAGCCCTCAATGTGCCTCAGTCCATTACTGATTTGAATCCACAGCAAGTTAAAATTACTCTTCTCAAATTAATATCTTTTGTTAAAAAAGAAAAATTTGATGTCAAGTTTTAATTATTAGCAAAAACAAAAAATTAAGGTTTGGGAAGAAAACTTGGTCATGCGTACTAAAAGCATCCATGCTGAACACTCTCAATCCCATCCTGATCGATAGTCGGTTGACACTCTAGACACTTGATCAACAGTCAGTCAATAGTCTGAGAGTGTCAACTGACGTATGGGAACTGGTAAAATTAGTTGACTGTCAACTGAGGTGTTGATGAAGTGTCAATCAAGGGTATTAATCAACACTCGCCTGTCGATGCCTTAAATTGTCACGCTATTTGGCAACTTTATAAAAGCCAGGTGTCTTCGCATCAACTGAATTCTAAAACTAATGATCTAGTTTTGTTATCAAAAGACTATTTGAATGTGCTAAAACTGTTTCCTGTCACCTTTCGCTATGGATGGAAATAGATGAAACTTGAAAAAATTGGCCAAGTTTTTGGTTCTGCCTCGGTGTAAGAACCTGTGAAACTCACAAGTGACGTAAAACAAAGAAAAAAAAAGAAGTCAACATAATAGACCCTAACCCAGTAGCTACAAAACAAAGAGAAAAGCTTCACAGGTTCTTACACTGAAGTAAACCCAATTTTTGTTCGAGTTTTGATGCTTTGAGTTCCAAAAATCCTCAAGAAATTTATTATGGTTAGCCCTCTAATAAAATTCATTTGATATCTGTCGTAGCTTTGCAGAAGCACTTTGTTTATGATTAAAGCCTCAAAGTATTGATTTTAGCACAGAATTGATGTAACACAGCAAAATTCTAGGGACACTGTGCAATTTTTTTCATAACATGACTTGAGGCATATTTGATGATAGTTTTCCAGAGTTGCTTAAATTTCTTCTACCTGTTCAAGTGTGGAACAAGGTTTGTGCTATTGGGTTTTTGAAATTCCAGGGCTTTCCATGGCCTATGTTAAGCAGTTCTCAAAGTATTGTCAAAACAATCTATTATTTTAGGTATTTTATACTCTAATCACCCAGAAACGATTACAAAATATCTTGTAACTAGTCCCTTACGAATTCACACATCTATGGTTAACATGAACAATACATATGCATTGTAAACATACTCCAGTGCTATTAGCGAAACATTGCAAAATATATATTCACATTGTTATGCATAAAATGTGTGGTAGTGTTTACTTTTTTACTGGAATTAACTGGTTTTCTGACTCGTCGGTTTTTCAACGTTCCATTTTTTGCCTGTTCATTCTTGGAAAGTAGTACTTTACCAAGACTTTCCATGACCCACACTTCAATGTCAAGACTTTCCAGGCCTGGAAAATTTGTAAAATTCCATGACCCTTGCAAAACATTTCCAACATGTTTTTAATCTTTGCAAACCCCTTTGGATTGGAGAGGCAAAAAAGCCTAATGGTTCCTGTACAGTATTCTTCACTCAGACAAAACATAGCTCATAGAGAGAAATTATTAATGGCACAGTTCATTGTATGTTTTTGTTGGTTATTTGTGCTCCAACAACTGACCAAAGCATTGTGATTATGTAATTATGCATATTCTATGAGCATAAAACAAAGGCTGTGCAAGGTAAAGGGCCTGTTTGTTTTGCTTCTTTGATGTTTGTCACGCTTCGTTTTTAAACCATTCCCCTCCATTTACTGTGGACAGAAACACTCTCTGACAAGTATGCTAGGGGCATGCAAACCCTGTAATGGGCTAGCACTTCATCCAGAAAGGAGTAGAAACACCTGTTGTTGAATGCTACAAGCCCAGGGTACCCTGGTATGAGAAATTGGACTTGGAGGAAACGTGCAGATGTACACTAGATGTCATCAACGTTAACTGCTCTGGGTAAAACCTGGGTATTGTATATTCGTTATTTTTATTTAGACCTTTCAATCCATAAACAACACCTAACGAAGTAGGCATAAAAATGGTCACGGTGGCAACACTATGTTGATTACATAAAGCACCATCTGAAACACAGCAAAAGCAGATGTCTACTTTGTTTAACTGTTTAAATTTTATTGCCCTGGATTAATATTCTAGATTATAAATAAACTTACAAGGCACATGTAACATAAGAACAATATTTTTTTGGAACTTTAAGAAATTACCAAGAGGCATTTGAAACATGCAGTGACCAACAAGCACTGGATCTGAATATTGGTCGTTTTGGATGTAAAACATTTTGGAAGAAAAACTTACAAATACTCTGCACTGATTTTTTTGAGTCAAGAACGTGTTTACAAATAAATAAATTTATTCTTATCTAGCCTCTGTAAAAATCTGCTTCCAAGTTTTTCTAAAGGTTCAATAAAGCAATTACAGGGATCAGATCTTTAAATTTGCAGGCACAATCTTTATTGGAAGTAAAATGATGAAAACTGAGATGAAACTAAGTTGGATATGATGCATTCTTGTGTGTTCTAGAAATATGAATTTGCAAATTATATATATGTATAAATTACAAATAAAACATTTACATGCCTGCTTTTAAAAATTTTCTGCTAAATTCTACTATAATCGAGTTGTTTATATAAATAAAAAGGCTTTATGACGCAGTTCTAGAACAACACAAGGAACTAACAAGCAAAGAGATAACATCCAAAATGTCATCCCATCCATCAAGGGCCTGCCTGTTCCTCTCCAAGAATGTCTGATATATTAAAGTCACTGTTCTGTACACTTTTGGATAACTTAAGTACATAACGGTAAGTTATTAGACAGTCAATGTATCACTCTTCAGAAATCTGCAAATTCCTTTGCACACTTCTCTGAAGTGGATATGCGAAGGGGTTCTTCCTCGTAATCATCAAAGTTGCTGGGATCTCCAGGACCTTTACACTTGGGAATAAAAGGTGCTTCAACCTTAAAAAAAAGGCATTAATATCCAGTTAACGCTTCAAAGTAAATGACAACAAAACACTTGAAACTAAGATTTCTCACTACATAACATAAGCATTCTTTAACATTCTGCACACTAAGTGCTTTATATCACTGAGAAATATCTCATGATTTGACTATTGCATCCACACCTGGAAATACTTAATAGCATGCATGGCATAAAAGGCATTGGTACATTTATTGTATTTTATCGCCAGTACCAAATGCTTTTTGCCATAAACTTCAAACATTGCAAAATTTCTTTGACCTTTTTGTCTTTTAGGGTTCATTTTCTACAATATATACAGCTCCCAAAAATATCCATAGTTACCTCAAAGAAGGTTATCAGAAATTTGAATGGGGGTGAGTCCCAAAAGCCAAAATGTTGAAAAGGATGAGCTTGATTCAAACCGAAACAAAATACCATTGAAGGAAATGGATATTTTCCATAACAACACCAACTTTGACCTCATCCAAGTCTGTGTTTTTTATTGCCAAATATACAAGGAACAGACATTTGAAATATTTTCAAAATTGGCTATCAATGGTTGTATATTGTTAAGACTAACTTACTTTTCGTTGATAGATGGCTATCCAATCTGTAGAGCTAAACCACTTGTGACCTCGGATGTCTCCCACGCCATTCTTGAGATTTCCATATCTCTTTGTGAGATCTACTTGCAAAAGGTTACGCAAGAGATCTTTCAGATCAGCAGTGAAATGTGATGGGAAGCGCACCTGAGAAGGCAAGGAATTAATAGAAGATCACATTCTGAAGCAGCGTGGCTGAGTGGTTTAGGGCACTGGTGTTGTAATCCGGAGGTCCCGGGTTCAAGGCCTACACCCTATCCGGCACTAGCGGATTTGTTTCTCAGTAGTACCGAGTTCAAATCCTCTGTCACACTTTGTAAATAGCCAACAGGTCTGCCTCCTGCCAGTTAGGATTTTTAACCAGTTAGGTTTATTTGAATATTTGTTTGCTTTGTTTCAGTGGCATGCCTGTAAACTAGCTAATGCTTAGTGCTAAGCTAAGTGCATGTCCACTATAAATAAGATTTACATTTTACATTTTACATCTACAGTAGACTTCAAAATTTCAATTTTGGTTGTTACTTCTTTAACAGGCCAATGTCTGCAACTCTCAAATGCCACTACTCGCTTACCTTCCCAGAGACAATCTTTTCGTATATCTGTATTGGCTGATCAGCAAAGAAGGGTGGATAACCAGCAGCCATTTCATAGATTAGAACACCTAAAGCCCACCAATCGACAGCTTTGTTATAACCCTACAAGCAAGCACAAATTTTGCCAGGTTAAATACTTTATGTAGGCTTGTTTCAAAGGCACATAATTTTTTCATACAGTGAACAAACTTCACACCAGGGTATGAATAGTTTGGATTACAAGAGACTCCCTTGTGGAAAGATAAAAATGCAACTTGTTTATGTGTGGTTAGGATATCTAAGTGTCCTGACTCCACCTAAGAGACGCATCCCTCTACAGTAGGCTATCCCAAAAACACAAAAGCTGTATTTAAAACATCAGACACATCTTTAGCTGAACATAGATAAATGTAATGCCAATTTGATGCCATTTGAACTGTTTTCCTACCTTACTAAGAATGATCTCAGGAGCAAGGTATTCTGGTGTTCCACATAAAGTCCATGTTCTTCCTTTGACTCGCTTAGCAAATCCAAAATCTGTCACCTAAAACGCGATCCAAACCAAATGTTCATGACATCTTCAAACATATTTTGGTATGAGCCTTCTGCTACTGAATACAATACGAATACTTACTTTACTTGTTATGCTTGTTTCTGTTTGTATGTTTGTTTTGCAAAAGCAGAGAAGGAAGATGAAAACGTAGCAACAATTTTGTCTCGAAATGATGCCATGACTTCCTCAAAGTAAAATATATCCAGTACATACATGTAACGTGAATGGGTTTATCTTGTCAATTAGTTGCCTCATTGGACCACTTGACAGTACAGTGTTTGGGCAAATTGCCACGAAGTCATAAGTTATTCTAAAAACAGCATTCATTACACTTTTATTGTTTACCTTTAAATATCCTTTCTCATCAATAAGAAGATTCTCCGGTTTCAGATCCCTGAGATAGAAACATTTATAAATAAGCTATCAAGAATGGTACTAGCATAACATGGTAACAAAATAAATAAAAAACAAATGTACGGGTTAACTTGTATTTTTAGTAAAAAACTAATTAATTTGATTCAGGAATTGTTTTTAATTATCTCATATACAGGCCCTTTGCAAGATCCGGTCACATGGTACAGAATAAATTATGCTGAGATGCAAATAACACAGAGGGACCTCCAAAACAAAGTCCTTACCAGTCCAACCTGATTTTCCTTTGTTTTGAAAATCCCACTGTGTTATTTGCATACCACCATAATTTATTCTGTACCGTGTGACCGGATCATGCTAACGGCGTATTGACTGATTTTCTATTTATATCAGCAAGATTGTCAACTGAGCATCCTGACTTTTACAGCTGGATGCCTGAAGGGCTTCCTATAACTTTTCCAAGAAAACAGCCTGTATTCTGTATTACCTGTATATAAGGTCTAGAGAGTGTAAGTACTCAAAAGCCAACACAATCTGTGATGCATAGAATCTTGAATGAGTTTCACTGCAATGGAAATTACGAAAAGCATTTTAAGCAACTACTTGTTTTTATAGACCAAAATAGTCAGCTCTACACCTACAAAAAAAATCAATAAAGAAAAAACCAAGACAATGGAAGCTCAAAACAAATTTAAGACCCATCACCTCTGCAAGAATTAAAGTTGTCTACCCCTAACTAAGGAAACAAACCAACTGGGAGTTGGTCATGTTAGATGGTAATATACCCAGAAGATAAATATGGAAGGGAAATGTATGAAATATTTCAAATATTCTGTCCTTTACAACAACAATTACCCACGACAAGTCACTTATTTTGTATTGTGTGAAGTGCTTAAAAACAAGTGCAAAAAGAGGAGTGAAAAAATATATTTTGGGTAGATGTCAGCTTCAATAGGCTACATGTATTGCTGCCATTTTACTACCATCACAATTCAAATAGCGATGTACCAAGAAGTGAAAATAATATACACAGTCTGATACCCTGTCTAACAGACCATTTATTTAGAACAATAAATAAATATCATCTTTACTATTGTATATATATTTTTAACTACTTAATACAGTTGAACCCACTATTTCAAACTTTCAGAGGAGACAAAAAATAGCTTGGAATGGTGGGAGTTTGATCAGTATTCCTAAGGAAAGATGGGGATAAAGGTGTTATAAAATGCTTTTACATCCAAACCCAAAATATACAGCTTGAACAAAAATCAATAAGAGCCAACTGGAAATCCCAAGCGGGAGGAGTTTTTTAAAAGTCAATATTTCTATGAGAAAGTATGAAATCAAACTACAATTTCCAGAGTGGCGGGGAGGGGGTTAAGCAAAAAACCCTTTCATGGTGTTTTGGCTGAATAACATAATCTACATGCTAGTAACCCAAGCAAGGAAGAATAAGCAGAAATGAACACAAGACTTCTAAATATTGGGGATGGGACTAACACTTCACCCTTTACAAAAAAAAACCTTTGCAGTTACCTGAACCTTCCAATACGTCGTAGATGTGAGAACATTTCACCTCCCAGAACAAACTCCAGAACCATATACAAGTTGGAATTATCCTAAAAGATGGAAATATTAAAATCAGACTTTCCTTGGTTCTGTATATGTATAATCAAATTCTTGAAGGGTCCTTTTTGTCTCCAGGCTCAAGGGTCTTATATGGGACATTATAACACCTTTCCTAAAATTGAACCATTTAAAAATGTACAGTTTTTGTAAAAAAAAACGTACAATTTTTAAATGTACATTTTCAAAGTGCGCTTTCTATTTGTTATCAACGGATACATTTCAGATTAACAAATACACAGCCCTTCACTTGATGCCTTCATCTACAGATTCTAAAACTGAGTTCAAAGTTCATGTCAACTGGAATCCCGTGTAACTTAACTGGTCAATTATATTTTCTAGACAACAAAAGTTACTTTTTTGTTAGGATCAATTCTTTGCTCTAAAAGGGGTGATGTATCTTAACTGAACATCCGTGACCTTCTCAATAACAAGAATTGCTAAAAGAATGTCTGATAAGAAAAGAGTACTTTCTGAAGTATAATAAACAGTGGTGTAAACAGTAGTATTAAGTTGTCCATTAGCTTAACTGTTCTAAAACTTGTCACTTTTCAAGGAGGAAAAAACCAAAATAATATTGAGCAGATAGTTTGCAACAGTGTTCACAGTCAAAATAACTTCAATCCTATTAACAACAATCTCTTTTGTCATTAACACTCCTATCTGTCATTAGGTCAATATCATAACAAGATAAGTTAACATATATTGAATTAGATTATAGATATACCTATCTCATGTTGAAAATAAGCTGCCTGTCTTAAGTTAAAATTTGACATAATGGAGTAAATACTCTACATACAGAGTCAAGCAAGTATGTTTGGCTGTTAGCTTACTGATCAAGGGAATTATAGAAAACAAAAGTAACCAACCTTAAAATGCCATTCCAGATTCACCAAGAAGGGAAAAGTGATGGCTTGCAAGATCCTTTTCTCATTTAAAGTGTGCTCCACTTGTTTTAACTTCACAACCTTCAAGTTTGAAGCAAATCACCAAAATTACATGTTATTCAAATCAATATGATTAATTTAACATAACACCTGTTACATTACAAGATTGGTCCCCGAATTTAATGTAATCATTCACTTTGAATGACCAACAATTGCAAACACAGTACACCAAGAATGTAGCAACTTTATGCTTGGAAACAGATGTGCAGAAAAAGCACGTCGATTTTGCGCATTTGCCTTCGCTGTGTTAGTACGTGACGAGCGGATCTTCAAATTAACATTTGCGAATTAATCGACGAACAGGTTGTTATTTACAACTTACACTGTACATTTCACATTATTTTGAAATTCGCGAGCAACACAGAAATTATCGACTTCAGAGATAAAGCAATAGCCAAAGTCGACAGAACTAGCCATGGACAAGGAAGCAAACTGAGAAGCGACGATTTAACACAAAAATTCTCACGAAGCTAAAAAATAAAAACCTCCGCCAGTCATCGTCTTCAAAAACAATATAATCTACCAACCCGACTCAATATATATTCCACAGAACAAAACCAAGATTACCTTTTGCTTGTCTAATATTTTCATTGCAAAAAATCGTGAGCTACTCTTGTGCTGCACAAGCATAACACGACCAAATGATCCAGTTCCCAAGGTCTTCAGACGCTCGAAGTCCTCCAAACCAGCCGTATTCTGTATGCATCAAACAGACATGACATGAGCGACATGGCGAAAAATCAATAGAGAAATTATACTTCCAAAGGTAAAATAAGTTTCGGGTCGCCAATACGAAAACTCTTGTAATCGTGTGCTTCCAACAACAAGAATCAAGCACCGTTGTTCGTAATACAATCTCTAAAGAACAGACCACCGTTTAAAGTAATTTACAAGTCTCACCCAACAAAAGAGTGTACATGAAAAAGGTGAATATATTTCTAGTTGAAACCGAACGAAGATACGACTCTCTAGTTAACCGACGTACAAGAAAAAATTCTCACCTGTGATGGATGCTCCCATTTTGCATTAAACTCTTCTTTTGCCTCGGTCAGGAACGCTTTTACTACGGGAAAAGAAAACAAAACAAAACATGAAGGTTTTTCGCTTGCATGAGTATAACAACAGATGCCCCCGCGAAATTTATTATACCATTTTCAGGGTCTCCTTTTTTCGCTGGAGCGTTGCCCATGTCTTAACGGGCAACCACTTATAGAAGATACTCTGAAGCTCTCTTTGCAGTGAAAAATATTGATACCCAACACACAAATCTGCCTAAAATACTTAGAATCTAGTTCAGTATTTTCCACCGTAGCTGGTATCAAAGAGACAACCTCCCGGCGAAAAGACAGACCTAGTGACGTTTTCCGTTTTCACAGCGACGCATTTTCATTGGTCGGTTAAAAACCAAACAATCGGAAACTACTAAATATGGAAATGTTCGGCACTCTCCAGCTGAACGAAACAGAAGCGGAGGAGAATTGCCAGACAGATTCTAGGAAGGTTCGAGTCTTGTTAAAAGGTGAAAATAGTTAGTTTACATAACCGTTACTGAACTTCCTGTAGTTATCCACAGTTTGTAAATCAAGCTCAGGGTACATGAATCTAGCAAAATGTTATATGGCCTGAAAAATTGACCAAAAAACATCAATAACATCAACATGTAAGCTTACTCGGATTAAGCTTAAGTTTATTGTGACTTTTTTTAATGTAAGTAAAACAAAGAAAAATAAATTTTAATATCAATGAATCTTGTTCCTGGAAAATGTGCCCAGATTACTTCTATGAAAATATAACATTTTTTCCATGAATTAAAATAAGCTCACACTTACGAGAGGTGAACATTAAGTTAATTTAGGAAATAGCCCAAGGAAAATACATGTGCTGATTGGTTTAAAATCATATTTTTATAAGTCAATAGAAACACAGAACTAGGTTGAGATCAGACAATCAAAGTAAACAAGTTGTTTTCTTTTTTCATCACAAAATTTCCTAAAAGAAATAAAAAACACATGTTCTCTGTGTTTCTATCAAGCCGATTCACTCGTAGAAGTTTTGGAGAACTCGAAAAAAATCTGTGGAAACAACACTCACCTGTTGGCTTTTGTTGCAACAATATTTTTCATATTTCACCCAAACTTCCACTCGCAATTCTATAACTCGCTGGAAACACGCTACATGTATGTATTTTCTTTTTCGTAATTAATATATTGGTCGAATAGTCCATCTTCTACTGTCAACAACCTCTTTGTGGAGACTCAATATTGCATTTTTTACAAGCATCCAGAACCTTATTTTTAAAATGTGTTAGGAAAATCTACTAGCGATTTCACCGAAACGACGTTTGCTATTGTGGCCCTATGGCAGAGGTCCTGCAGATGCAGGGTTTATTCACAAATCACAAAGAAAAATCAGGTGGGCAAATTATAAACTGATCAAATCATTCATAACCATTAATCATAGGAGTCACACTTCACAACAAAAAAATAACAACCCAACTGAAACGTCCTGCAAATACATGTAAGAAGCCTCTATTATAGTAGGGATCGGCTTTTGCATTACATTGCTAAACTATATACTTCAAATACAACCCATTTAGTTTTGATAGAGTTTTTGTACATATATTTGCTAATGGGGATAAGGTACGTAAAATGTCTTTACTGGACAAAGCAGTCACAAGGGTATTTGTCAATAATTTCCAAATTAGAACTGGCCTATTTTTATGGCCAACAAGGTAGCTCTTAAACCTTAAGCATCTCGTTGCATTCAGTTATTAGCTCTACCATCTTGATTTTATTTCATTCTTCTGCAATAGATTAGTTTTAAAGAGCTTTTACACATATATACATTGAGAATTTAATGATGTAATGCACTAGAAATATATTATCGTTATCATTATACATAATGACCAGTACTATCAAAACTGACCAATCATGGAATCAGAACAAGCTTCACAGCTCATCTGCTGCTCTCTTGATACCCCCACCCCCATCCCCCCTGTTTTTGTTTTCTTCTCTTTTTTTTGCTCTGTTCCTCAATTACTGTATCCCTGGAACAGACTAACCCAAGAATTCCATCGATACTGATTACGCAGTCCTTCTGAGAGCTGTGTAGAATGTAGTCATGATTTGGTCAAGATATTTTTTCTTTCATTGAAAATTATTTAAGGATGGTTATATATGAGGAAGGAAAGAACCTCGTTCCCAGGGTCTCTCATCTTCCCACCAGGGGGAAGTAAAATATGAGAGACCCTGGCAACGAGGTTGGCGAGGAAAATTTTTTTGCACTCAACAATCTTCATGTTTAGAAGCATTAGATACTTAGAACAGAAACCATTCTTTGTAGACTCCATAGTAAAATCCCTCAGTAATATTTCTCAGGGGTTTTAACCATGTGAAGTTGAACCAGATATTCCAAAAAAACAGGGACCATATACCATTTCACCCCGATGCTGCCACCTCCCTCTCCCCCACTCGACTCCACAACTTCGAAATCTTCCCCGATATTACTGCTTGCCTTGGCAACAATGAAGTTAGAGGTCAATGTACACGCACAAGGGGTATCAATTCATGCAGCGTTATCATCTATTCGATCGACATTGATGAAATAATTCAGTGAATTTTGGATCGTGTTACAATGAAAATCTTCGCAAATCAATCATCAGTTGTCAGAGATATTTAAAACGTTTACGAACAATAAGCTTACCTAAACTCCGAAGACCCTTCGAACATTTGCCCTCATTAGAATAGTAATCACTAACAGATCAGAGATCGCTTAATTGGCTTTCTGAATTCATAACTTTTAGTTACAGGTAAATGGCTTGTAAGTCACTTTGAAATGACCTTTCAGCTTTGTAATCAAGAACCCATTACAGAATTCCTTCAGCGAAAGGTCACAAATGAACACAAAAGAACCTAAGTATATTTATTGTTTCGATACAGACTTTTCTGAAGTGGAGTAAAGACTTCTTTTCAGCTAAACTTCTTTTAAATGGAATTCCAAGCTAACGCAGAGAATAGAAACATAGTTCAACACAGACAAAGCGCCTGTAAATAAAAGGGGAATTATATTTGCGTGGCAAAACTGCATTGACGTCAAATGGTCGAAGACACTTTAGGAATGCCTCTCTATGTTTACAACTGACTTTGGTCGATAAATCGAATTCCATCTAATAACTCAGTTATTTATCGACTCGTTACATAAACGCCTGCCGTGGTTATAGAATTGACAGTTCTTTCCAAAGTGTACGGACGACAACATCAACATGATAAAACAAAAAGAACTCACTTATGTCATTCTTTGCTGCTTTCTTCGCTAACGGCATGGCACTTACAAATCAAGCTTGAACGCTGCAGGAATCCAAGGCAGATTTCTTCGATTGTACCAGCTGTAGATGGAATGTGGAGACAAAATTGTAATGTAGCGAGCTATCGAAGAAATCAAACACCCGAAAGGGTAACATTTTTGCCTAAAACTTTTCCACCATGCTTTATGGCCCGAGGGATCTTCTGTTAGTAACACAGCGAGCTATTTATACACTTTATAAATATTCGCTCGACGTTTGATTTGATCTTTTTTACCTGTTCTGCGGTTACCAGCAGAACTATTGTGATATTTCCCTCTTCGTGAAGTACCCGTTGTTTTCAAATATAGCACAGCTGTCTGGATCAAGGAGCGAAGTGAGCTGTACTATCGATCGACGGGATAGGAACTCGATTATGCCGAAGTCCCTGGAGGCCAAAACTGCTCTGTTATTCGGAGCAGAAGGGGAGGAGCCTTTTTCAACAATCACTAATTTATGTATCCTTCTGTTTATTTTTTCACCCAGTAAATCTGCATAGCTTTAACGCTCTTGTACGTGTAGTCATTTGTCGATGTTTTATTTGCTTTTGTCTTAATCCCTGTTTCATATTTGGTCGAGTTGGAAACTCTCTTTCAAAGTACTCGACACAAACGCTGCTGCATTTTATTTTATCTGACTTGCATGCTGATAACGTTATTTAACAAGATAACACATTAGGTATTTTTGTAAACCAAGGGTTTGACCTTCCGTTGCCATGGCAATATACAACAAATGTCTCTCTTCATTACAAATTGGGCAGAGAATAAATACATGTTACAAATTTAAAATTTCAAAGCCCAGCATGGTCTGTTTGTGTAACACTTAGTACCACAAATCAAAAATCCCGAAAAGAAAATGGGTCATGCAGATATAAATTCACAAAATTAATATCTGGCAAGGACATTAATTCAAGTCAATTAGTAGTGTTACATCAACCAGCTAGCTTTTTATTGATACTAGAACAAAGTTTTAATCAGTAATGAAATAAAATGTTGAATTAAGTTTCATACACATGAGAGCGTTTTAAACAATTTCTGGATGAGGTTTTTGTGATATCCATTATTCTGGATATCACAAAAACCGAAATCCAATAATATTTTGTTTTATTATAAAGTTATAATCAGCAATAAAATAAAATGTTGAATGTTGTTTTGGGAACAAAACTTTTGCGAGCTTGTATTGCATAGAGCGTTTTAAACAATTTTTGGATGAGGTTTTTGTTATATTCAATATTCTGGATATCACAAAAACCAGATCTAATAATATTATTGTTTTATTTATAAATTGAGTGCAAAAACTTAGAAGTCATGTTTCTGCTTCTTCACTGACGGTAAGCAACACTAAATGCACAAAGTTGACAATTACCCTTAGAAATCATGCACTGCAGTCATACATGACATGATTACCCATGACCTTGAGTGTCCTTGACATGATTATTGTATAATCTGCAGTTACCCAAAATAAGGGTAGCTGCATGGTCCCTCCCCTGGATCCATCACTGGTTTAATTGGTAAGTACCGTATTTCGTCGAATAATAGCCAGGGCTGATTATTTCTATTTTTGCACCAAAAGGGAGCGATTATTTCAGGGAAGGCGATTATTCGAGGGAGGCAATTATTTCAAATATTTCTCACAGGAGGTTGTGCCCTAAATATTTTGTTTTATTATACCAAGCAATAAAGGAAAAAATGAAATGCATGAACATTACCATAGAAAAAACTGTATAAGAACCGGTGCTTTTGTAACCATTCAGTTGTGAACGATTAAGTAATGATCCGCGTAAAACAACTAGGCAGGCAATTGGCAAAATCAATTAAAAGGTGGGAAAAAATAATTTTTAAATTCAATGAAATTGGTGCATCTGATTGGCTGATATCGAAAAATCATAGAAAAAACCAATAAAGAAGTGACATAAACAACATTTTTTTCTTGATATGTGCCACATTTCTCTAAAATCTATCTCCCGATAAAGTTTTAGCATTGTTCTATGCGCCAATCAAAAGTTAGCCTTTTGGCGCATCAAAATTTTGTAAGTTTAAGATACCCAATATTTTTTATTTACAAATGCAATGAATTCAAATCCAAAATAAAAAAATGTTCAAACGGATTCTAGTGTATCTACTTCCAATTTGAAATTCAAATTTCACGCTTTTTGCATGTGGACCAATGACATACGTTGAATTTACAGTCAAACTAAGTGAAGCGTACCCCTTAAGATTGCATTAATGAACTAATTATTTGAAACTTGAACCCGCTAGTCATTTCAAGAATGAATTGATTATTTGAAATTGAACTCACTTGCTCGATCAAAGAATACGGCTAACAGGTTCCGTTTTCGAAAAATCAATTCAGTGTTGCAACTAGTAAGTTTCAGATTCAGATGTTTCGGAAACGGAACCTGTTAGCCGTATTCTTCGATCGAGCGAGCGAGTTCAATATTCGAATAATCAATTCATTATTGCATTCTTGAAACGACTAGCGGGTTCAAATTTCAAATAATCAGTCCATTAATGCAATCTTGAGGGGTACGCTTCACTTAGTTTGACTGTAATTTGATATGAGTGATCAGCACTGGAATAATAACTGCTACTATTTCCACGGCTTCTTTTGCCTACTTGTTGCATGCATCACGAGAATGAATCATGGAAAATTCCAAGACTCCTCGATATTTGTTGTTCGAATAGCTCTACAACGGCAATTGATCATCACTTGCAAATAATATGACCAAGCAAAACGCCGATCTCTCTAAGTTGCTCCCCTTTAACAAAACGATAACCTTGAAGTTAGACTGCAGTCTTCAAAAAGCACCACAGTCACAACAACCCTGCTTTCAAATGTGTCGAATACGCAGTTCCAAGTCTTTCTCTTTCTCTCTTGGACGAGTGTGAAGCGCGCGTTAGAGATTGGGAACAACCTGCTATTTTATCGGGCCTGGTAAGTATCGGGAAAGTTCACAGGTGCTTTGAGAAACGCTATTCCGGTCCCGGTAAAGTCTCCCGTTAACCATCCCGGTAAGTTATCGGGCCCGGTATTTACCGGGTCTTTTGAGAAACAGGCCTCTGGCCAGCCAGAAGCTCTACCGTCATGATATCTCAGCTGAATAACAGACAAGTTTAGTGGAGCCATGGTTCATGATGAGACACAGTAAAGCCAAAATGGGAATTATGGCTCAACCAAACTGGTCTGATATACAGCTGAATAATACCGGCAAGGTATAACACACATTGCAGAGCTGTTATACCGCTACCTACAGCAAAACTCTGTACACTGTACACAACATTTTATTTCATGAGGTTCCTGTTGCTGTTTGTGTCCATCTGCTTCAATTTCTTAATACTGATTCTAAATGATGAAGAATAGATTCACGGTAGTAGGTTATACTTTTTGTAAGTTAATGTGTAGTCTAGGCTCCTTCGCAGCCATTGTAAGGGTTCTCCTGTTGGGTATGTTGATTTAATGATGGGTACGTTGATTTATGATGAAGAATAGATTCACGGTAGTAGGTTATACTTTTTGTAAGTTAATGTGTAGTCTAGGCTCCTTCGCAGCCATTCATGAAAAATCAAAGTCATCTCTAAGGTCGCTGTATTCCAACACATGCTTCCTTATTTTTGAGGTATCTGTCCAAGTAACAAAGTCCTC
>CM042757.1:9082932-9094319 GCA_022496165.2 Catalaphyllia jardinei | reverse complement strand
TTGGTTGGTTGGTTGGTTGGTTGATTGGTTGGTTGGTTGATTGATTGATTGATTGATTGAGGGTTATTTGATTGATTTGATCAATCCATTGAATGATTAGTTAGAGCATAAATATCTAAAAGAACAAAAGGTAACTTATTACTTTTTTTCTGTCCATAGATCTTCTTTTGGAGCATGCTAAGGACAAAGATGTAGCTTTCTTGGTTGTTGGAGATCCATTTGGGTGAGAAAAGAGTAGTGTTTGTTTATAGAAACATGACAACTGAGTAATAAACTTGAGAAATTCTCATCACTATCACAATCACTGAACTGTAGTTGAAGAATAGTAACTGAATATTTCCCATGCTGTAGACCATAAGCTTTATATTATATTGTTTTAAGGCAATATATTAGAGCCCAGTTTTTACTACAGAGCATCCAATTTAATTTTTGTGCAATGTAGGATGAGAATTAAAATTAAGATGGGATGTGACCAATACTTGACATTTTTGAGAACAGGATATAGGATAAATGACCACTGTGAGAAGTGAGATATACTATATTTTGCAGTCATGGTGAAAAATGTTTGAAGTAGTCAAACAAGACAGACTGTGTCTTGAATTGTGTGCCTTTGCACCATGCCAACAATGCTTAGAAGGAAAAAATGTAATCATTGTAAGGCAAGCCTTTTGAGTGAGAAAAATAATTGTAGTCTATCATTGATATGGAAAGTACAGATCTAATCTGATTTAGCTTGCTGAAAGAGAGTTCCATCGACAACAAAATATGATCAGTTTAAAATAATAATTATTATCATTCAATGCATTTTCCTTCCTTTTCATTGGCCAAGAGCCAACCACATGGCCTTCAAATGACTGCCTACAAATAATGGTTTGCTCATGCATAGTACCATCTTAATTTGTTTTGCTACAAATAATATTCTGTTCATGCATAATTGTAACCATGATCTCTGCTGAACAATGGCAGATTGTTCCCCTGAACTGTCAGAGAGTGATCAAATGATAAATCAATTATTGAACTCAGTTCTAGCAAAATATTGTTATTTGTCAGTGTCTCACAGATCAATAATATTACAACTTATTTTCCTCAGCCTTCAGCTTTGGCAAAAATTGGTCTGCTCTCCACTGACAAATCACAATATTTTGCTCAACCTCATCCACTAATTATTTTTACCGTAAATATTTCTTTTTAGGGCTACTACTCACACAGACCTTGTGTTGCGAGCATGTCAAATGAACATTCCTTATCAAGTCATTCATAATGCCTCCATTATGAATGCTGTTGGATGCTGTGGCCTCCAGGTAGTACCTTAAAAACTAAATTTATGAATGATTTAGTTATTTTTGTTCTATGTATTGTTGTAATGTGCAGTTGATTATCTCATCACGGAAACTGTGCAATATAAATTTGTGAATTATTATAAATTGGTATTATTATTTGCTCTGAGTAGTTTGAAGTGGAAATCATTTAACATGAAGATTTACTGCTTCTCCCTTTACTGGAGGGGAAAGGCAATTGTCATGCATTTCATGTCCTCTAAAACTTTCAGTCTAGTTTCTGAAATGCACTAGAAACATGAAAAATGTTGTTTATTTCTTTAATAATTGTATCCATGATATGATTACTTCTCCACGTGTCTATTTGTCACAAAGTCAGTGTTTGATCAGTTGGATGTCCAACTAGAGGTATCCATTTACAACTTTTTGAAATAATTTGGATTCCTGTGATTGGATACCAACAGCATATGCCATCCGCATTCGCATTCGTAAATTATGTGAACATTAATTGCCTCCTTATTGTTTCCTACAGTTTTCTAAACTTATAAAAAGTGTACCTACTAACTTTGTTGTTCAAGAGAAGTTCTTGAAAGACTGACATTAAATTTTGAAATTTGTTGTTGATATGATTAAATATGGGTTATTGACCAAGTGTGAGGTCAAGATGGCTGGATATTGGCCAAGTTCTTTTTTTGCGTGTTTATGGACCGAGACGAAGTCAAAGTCCATAAACCCGCAAAAAAAGAACGAGGCCAATATCCAGCCATCTTGACCGAACAAACTTGGTCAATAAAGGATTTATTACATGGCTTTCGGGGAAATTTTTCTTGCGGGATACAGCGGGTAGTCCCGAGCGGGCAAGATGGCTCCATCTTGCCCGCTCGGGTAGCCAATCACAGCGCACAATTTGGGTCATCTTGCCCACTCGCAGATCGGAGCTAGCCATTTAATAATATTTGTTAGTAACTGGACCTCATGTCCAACAATTCAAGGAGTAGTAATTACTCCTTGAATAATAATTATTATTGTGCTCATAATTTCAAGTCTACCTTAAGGTTTGCGCTCGTCAGATTTTGAACTAACTAACATTGTATCATTTTCCTCTAACTTCCAGTTATATAACTTTGGAGAGACAGTCTCCATTGTTCTGTGGACAGACAACTGGAAACCAGACAGTTTTTATGATAAAATTGCATCGAACAGAAAACAAGGTCTTCATACACTCTGTTTGTTAGGTAAGTGATAACAGAAAATGGCTCTTCAATTTAGCCTCAAGGGCAAATTTTCCTCTTTGTGGCCTTTGAAACTGTCAGATTTCATTTCTTCAGCTGGTAAGTTTTTACTTGCATCTGCAGGCAGTGTGTGGTAAGGCCAATTGGCCCATCTGGGCGAAACTTATCCTAGCTTCTGTTGCATGGTCGGAAAGTGGCCAGGGGTATCTCTGCTTCCCCCTGGATGGGATGCTAGTCCAGTACAGGGTTACCTCCCAGCATTAAATTTGCCAGTACCCATTTCTACACCTGGGTGGAGAGAGAGACACTGTGAGAGTAAGGGAAGGATCCAGAGTCAAGTACACTAGCCATGAGTCCATCGCAGCAACAACAACAACAATCTTTATTTAAAATATGTAAATTACAATTACATCGCATGTGGTACCCTTAGAATATCTTGACTAGTATTGTAATTTCAGTGTTGGAGTATGTTACACCAGAAAGCGGGATTCTGAAGGTAGTAGGAACTGGATGAAATAGGGGAAAATCTCAGCATTGCATAATATTTTGCAACCCACACAGAGGCAGGAGCCATTACAGAAGGAGTGGGAACTTCGATTGAAAAAAATGTACCAAATGCAATAAGTTCAGTCCCCCTCCCCACAAATGCAATAAGTTCAATCCCCTCCCCACAAATGCAATAAGTTCAATCCCCCTCCCCACCCCTCTGTTTACTTCCTCATTTCGATCTTAATGATTTAGCTAGTTCAACTGACTGTAAAGCAGGGTTTGGTATCTTTTATATACCAGTTTTCGTGTTTTTAATCTCTGCAGACATAAAGGTTAAGGAACAGTCCGTGGAGAATTTAATAAAGTTAGTGAGACACAGTTTTGCAATGAGTAAGCAAATAAATGTTTCTTCTTCAATTTGGGGCATCTTTTTCAATATAATTACGGATTAACCATAACAATGCGTATTTGTTTAATGGTAATGCAACAGGGGAAGGAAGATATTTGAACCGCCACGGTACATGAGTGTGAATGAAGCTGTTAGCCAGTTGTTGGATGTGGTCAAGAACAGAGATATGAAAGGAGAGCCTCCAGGTAAAGTAATTGAGTGCTATCTAAAAAGGAGATAACTCACCTAAAACTAGAATCTAACGTCTCATCCGCATTACACCGGAGAATTTGAAATACGCAAGAATCACCGGATCATGTTGGATTTGTGTTTGAGGAAAACTCGGGCAGGAAAATCACGTGATTATCGTGACGTCATCGTTTTCGAAAAGCTTCGTTTTCAAAATCTCTTCCGTCCATATTTAAATACAAAGCCGACATTTTCAAATTCCTCCGTTTGGAAGAAGTTTTACGAAAAACTCCATTTTCGTGACGGATTAGTGTGGACGGTAGGCCTAACCGTAGATATAAAGCTGCGTTTTCAAATCTTTCCGGTGTAATGTGCACGAGGCCTAAGTAAACACTGCCGGCCAATCACAACGAACGTAAATTGCCCAGTTAACCAATGAAAACTCTAGGTTTAAACATTTAAACCTTGGCAAGCGCGGGAGAACTTGCAACTCGAGCACAGCGCGGGAAAATGCGTTAAGTTAAGATGTGATTTGGTTAAAGGTTTTGCTCCTGATTGGCTAAAATGTAAAGCAGATTACCCTGATTGGTCAGAACACGTTAGATGAGTTTTTACGCGGCTAGTAAACGAGAAACCGAACGTTCAATTGAATATAGCAAAACATTCTGTAATTGCTTTCGTAAAAATGTACGCCTGTTGTGGTGAAAGCAATTTAGGTCCAGCCAGGAAATGGTTGATTTGTGGTGTACAAGGCAAGAAAATGCTACAAAAGCCGTTTTACCCAAACACTATTTATCGATTAAGAGATTTCAAGCCAGTGGGTTTTGGATAGCTTAGTGATAGATCAAATCCTTTAGGGCTGAAAGTCAAACTTGTCAAACGTCAGAAATTGTATGTTGCTTTATTTCTGTGAAGATTGTTTTCTCCTTCTCCTAAAGTAAACCAAACTTGCCATGTTTCCGCGTTAGCAAACATTCACTGCATCAAAAACCTTTCATTGAGAAAGTCTTGCGCAGCAGAAAGTTTGTTTAGGAAACTTCGTTTAAAGTTTGCAGGCGAATCGTTAAAGGTCAGTTAACTGACAAACTTTCGCAAGTTTGGTGGGGAGCAAACATTAAAGAAAAACCATATTTCTGCGCCAGTTGCCGCCTTAGAAGTAATGAGAGTAAAAAAATGTAAAGCAACCTCAGTTTGCATGTACGATTTCAAATCTACGTTAGCTTAATTTGTTTCGTCTTTATACTTTGAAACATTGCAGACTCGTGTATTAATCTACGAAGATAAATCTTATACTTATCATTTTTGCTTTTTTGTTAGCTTACACAGAATCCACGATTGCAGTGGGCCTGGCACGAGTTGGCGCAGCCAATCAGCTGATAGTATGCGGCAGCATGAAGGAGCTGTTGTCGCATGACCTCGGTCCGCCATTGCACTCACTTATTATACCAGGACACTTACATTTTCTAGAAAAAGACATGCTTAGAATATTCGCTGTGAATCCTAATATACTAGACGAAAGCTGACCTGACATTACTCCTAGATTGATTTTAATAAAATGAGAACCACAGTCTTAATAAAAGGTTCGTCACGGTTCGCGCATCTTGAAAAGTTTAGCCTAAATTTTTTAAGTTCATCTTTTGCAATCCGTGTTAATCTTCTCCATCCTTAACCATCCTTGTTTCTTTATGGTTTATTATTATGTCTTTGGTGTTCTTCTATCTTAGTAAACTGCTATTTTCAGGTTTCCTTCAATCCAAAGGTAATTTTGTACGAGGCCAAGACAAGTCAATGTCGTGACTGAACTCCGTTACAGGAAGAGTGTCATGTCTCAGTCTGTATTTTTTATTCGCCTGTGCTTGCTTTTTGGCACAGGCCCAGTTTGCCATTGTTTAAGAACCAATCGTAAGCAAGTTACCTACTTTCGCATGCAAATAGCCGTAAAATCATGAATCGTAGAGTAAATCGTACGCGTCAACATCAAATTCAATGGTCGACAGCGTCAGGAAAATCCACTAACATCACCTGAGAATTTTGGTTGTCTGTAATTCTGACACGATTGACTATAGCATGTGATTACTGAACTTTATCTGAGTAGCATTTTTAAAGCAATAACACTGCTCGGAAGCGAACAAAAGTATTCATACACCCGGCTCCGTTTAAAGGAGGCTGCCTCCTGGAACATGCTCAAAACATTGAACAAGTTGCCCATGTTGTTTCGTTTGTAATCCATGTTAATCTTCCCGAGTCCTAGCCATCCTCGTTTATTTTCAGCTTATTGTTACTTCTTTACTGTGTTTCTTACTGAGGAAACAGTTGCTCGAGTTTTCTTTTGATTTGAAAGTACAGTAATTTTGAAAAGTGACTTCGAAACGACGGGAACTTGCTGATGAAAAGAGCTCAGTTTGTACTCGCTCAGATCTTCTCATTGAATTTTACACCTGCTCAAATGTTGTCTTGTGTTCCTCCTAGTCAAGTCACAAGCAGACGGTATCAATACAGCAAAATCGGAAATCCGTCTGTGTTCGCAAACCTTCGCTTACTTGCAGGTCGTTTGACCGTGCGTTCATTCGTCCAATTAGTCTGCTTTTGTGGACTCTCGTTCGGGTTTACCTCCTAGTCATATCACGATCAGACGATATCGGAAATCCGTCTTGTGTTCGTAGGCTATCGGATATTCGGTCATTGTTAAGAAGGGCTCCCCGAAAAACCTGGCGGCCGACAGGTTTTTCGGGGAGCTCTTCTTCTCAATTACCGGATACTCGGATGGGAGACATCACATGAAAGGTCGACGGCACTGATCTAGGTGTTCACACACAGCTCGTCCCGTTTAGGACAGGAACAGTTCTAAAACTTGACCTGCTTTTCAGTAGGTCCAAAAAATTAATGCAGCTTGGCACCGGAGAGTCGCTACGGATAGCAGACAAAGGCCGAACTGCTCCTCATTTTTGTCCTCGGAACCATCTGTCCCTCTTGGTCGGCGGAGCCTTGACACGAGCAAAACGCAGCAGTCTGGGGACTGCTTAGGTACCTGACTGAGATTTTCTCTTATTCAAGTCTGGTTTTCTGCACAAAAATGACCTCTGGTTGATCTCTAGCTTCGATAGTGAGATTAAATTACTGAATTACTAAAATTTTGAATGGAAGCAGCGTTCACATGTTAGATATGGAGGGCTCCACTGAGCATTCCTCGTAATCCTGAAGGTCGCTAAGGGCAGGCTGTCGGCTAGTTTTACCGGCTGCAAGAGAACTTAAATCCAGCTGAAATTGTATATGAAAACAATGACTATATCAGATTATAAGTTTGGAACTGCTATGGTGAGAAAAGCCACGTTGCTTGTTCCTGCGGAGCGAGCGAGCAGCAGCATAGTCAGGATTTAAGAAGGATATATAAAAGGGAGTACAAATTCTCGAATTCATCACTTTTTACCAGAATGCATTGCATTTAACCAGAGTGCACTGTGCCACTTTTTACCAGAGTGCACTGCGGCGTCACAGACTACACGAAGATGTCACTCCATCTTCTCGTGTGGATTCCAGTGAGAAGTGTTTAATAGTGGTTATGTTATGCTCTGATTTGCATATAAAAAGATGTGAGGGAGACCGTGCTTGACTTTCATAACTCTTGCGTTTGTTCTTAATGCAGTATGTAAAAGTGTGTAAATTGTGACGTCTTAGTTTTGAACTTAGTATGTCATTTCTTAGCCGCAGTCTTGCCAGTCCTTGGTTAATTCTTAAATGAAGAGAAATCGTCGTTACGGAAGCTTGTAGAGTAATTTAAACAAACGGAAACCGTAGAACACGCTAATTTTATATATGTTGCGATCTATTCCTTTACATTTAAACATGAACTTAGGCTAAAGCTTGCAAAGCATTTTCACACATTGCGACAGACGCGTCCTCGGCAAGGTCTGTCAACATTGTAGAGACATTTAATGTGTACCAGTACAGAATTTATTAGCTACAATTTCCATATCTTTCGATTTTCACGATCTGGTTAAAGGGAGCTTTAGTGATGTATACCATTTTATGTGTACCGTTATATGTAGATCACTATGGGCTTTTTTGCCACGATCCCCATTTGATTGTTACACCTTGCCATCGATGTGTCGTAATACATGAAGTTAATGTATCCAAGGACGGATTCCTCACAATTTGACACTATGAGAAGTAAATGTCAATGCACAAGTCTTGCAACGCGCTGCTATAGATGAGTCACTGCGTATAAAATATGTCACTATCAACAGAATGTTCCGCAGCATTACTACCTTTTAGATAGCGTAGTTAATATATAGATTTAGCCAAGCCTAAAAGCAGAGCTCCTGGGCCGGGTTGTTCAAAGCCTGATTGAGCTGACCCAGAATAGGCAAAAAATTTGATTTCAGTCTTGTAACCCTATGGTGAGGTTTACTGTTTAGATTGTTTGGCTTTCTGTTTTGAGTTCAATCCTGGGTTAGTGTTAACCAGCTTCCAAACAACTCCTTCCTGATGACAAGTTAGCCTGACATGAGCCCACGATCCAAACAAAACCTGTAAACTTGATGAGCGGTCAACTTCATTAAACACGTGACCTTGTTAAGCCTCTAAACGTGACCCTGCTATATGGTCACGTGTTACTGGTCAGCGGATACCTTGTATTGAGAAGTGTCAATTGACCCTAACACGGATACCAACGAGAAGAAATTTAACCTTGTGTTTAATCCACTTATACCTGATGTATTATGGGACTCTAGTCAGCCTCCGCCTTTTTCGATACCATCGAAATTATTGATATGGCATGGTGAAGCGAATTCTTATTGTTTTACTGTAAGCTGTGTTCCCGAAGGCGTGTTTAATTATCTTGAGTAGTTTCTCAGTGATTTTTCTTTGTTTCGACAGGCACCAAATATAATTTTAATAGCCAAATTCTCGCATGTAAGCAAAAACAAAGGTGTGGCTGACTAGGGCCCTTTATATTCCATTTTATCAACGGTCTACTTTTTTTACTGATTTCTATTTTTGTTATCTTGTCATTCATTAGTTTACTTCAACGGTCTACTTTTCATTGTAATACTATTTAGGCTTTTATCTTGGTTGTTTAAGGTGTAACGTCTTTTCTCAATTTTAAACATTTCCTGAGAAGTCAGGCCGTGCCTGACGAAATATTGGAAAATGTATAACAGTTAACCCCAACCTTACGATCAGCCTTTCTAAGGTCAGTTTCTTGAAGCCTTTTGCATTTGCTGATCAGAACCTACCAGGTTCCGGTACTTGATTTGTCCGTTGGCCCTCTAGAGTTTATAGCTTTTTTGTTCAATAACATGGATGTTCAAAATTAAAGAAATACAGCATAAACCATATCCTGCGAACAGGCTCCAAGTTGGAGACAAGCACAGCAAAAATATTCGGCGCGAAGCGCCGAGCAAGTGGAGCCTGCATGCATCTTCCCAAATTGCAGCTGCCTCCGACGAGGAGAACAGCTTGTCAACTGTCAAGTTTCAACCAATCAGCGCGTGCGGAAAGTCAAAATCCACAGCAAACAAAAAATGATGCACGTGAAATTTTGGTGTTCGCTTTTCTTTTCGAGTCAACGTTAACAGTACCATCTCGGGTCAAAATGAGCGCTGCCGCCTTCCGTATCTTCTCTCGAGAGAAGTCCCGGAGCCCAAAAATGCACAAAGTTTCTTCCGAATCCCAAGGGCCAAGTTGCGTATATGAAGTCCACAGAACCAGAGTGAGAATGCATCCTGTCGGAAGAACCGCGAGCACATCATCTTTCTTAACGAAACACTCCACGGCATTACATCTTTTGGGCTTCAGATTGCAGTCTAAACTTTAAATTAGTTGATGAATGGTCACAAGCCTTGTAAAAAACTGCATCTCTCATTTCCGCCATTTTGATTTTTGTCTCTACCGGAACTGAAAACTAAGATTACGTCATGAATAATTAAAATCCACCAATCATCGCTCTGCGTCCAAAATTTGGACGCAGACATTGGGTATTCAGGAAAATGCGTGCAGGCTCCACTTGCTCGGCGCTTCGCGCCGAATTTTTGCTGTGCCCATCTCCAACTTGGAGCCTGTTCGCAGGCTACATAAACCAAGGGTGCATGTCTCTCTCAACCTATTTGCTGGAGTATAGCCGCCATCTTGCGTGACTCCGTCGCCATCGCCGTCGTGCTTATGCGCCCAGGAGCAATGCTGCTAGCCATGATAACCATGAGAAAATCAATTCATGGGTTTCCTTTACTTTCTTATATGAGTATGGGCCTCCGCTTGGCGTCCCTTCGGGCAGCGGGAGCTCCGCTATAAATAGCTGGCTTGGTGCTTACTTAGCTGCATTCTTGTAATGATCAAACACTTTTTAATAGAGAGCGACCAATGGATATTTTGGTAAGAACACCGGCGTTAAGTTTAACTAGTGAAAATATTACTCTGAGAATCATTAGAACTGGGGGAACTCCTTACAATGGACGGGGTGCTGGTGGGAAAATTTTCCCGTCGGGAATATTTCACGTCCTATTCATATGAGAGTCTCCACCGACTGCGATGTTCACCTATTTAACAAAGAAATGGCCTCGCGGAAAGTCCAAAGGTTCGTATGTCCGCGGAGCCACCTTTTCCTAGTGTCTAGTAGGTTTTGGTAGATTGAGCTGGCATAATTTTTGGCATAATTGAGCAAACCGGGCACAATTTTAAGCTTTTATTTAGATTTAACACTGCTAGGATAATCTGGCATCTCTGACCTTGATGTAATTTCGTTTTGATATTCTCTTTACCGGTACTTGGACTGTCATTAAAACCTCATTTGCTGTTGTCTCCGGGCTGCCTGGGGTCAGTGATGTTTCTTGGTCTTAGAGCTCAGTCAGCTCACCACCGAGTCGTATGCGCGGGGCCTAAGATCTCAGATACCGTCTTCTTCGTGGATCTGAGCAGTTCTTAAGTGTCAGCCTGAGATAGTTCAGCAGCTTGTCGTACAGGGAGGGTCTCAATTGGGGGGGGGGGCTGTCCCTTTGACGGTTGACGGTTAAATTTTAGGTCATTTGACGGTTGACGGTTAATTTTTCGGAATGACGTTTATCACACGAATTTAAAGCACAAATTTGGCCGTAAGTTTTAATAAAACGATATAATTTTGCTCATATTTGACTACTGGAATTAATCCTATAATTTGTGCACTAAAACTATGAAAACTATGAGTATTATTAGCGTAATTACATCACCTCTGTTACCGCTGGACGTATTAACGCGATGAAAAGGTAATGATGACAGACCTGCACGGACTCTCATTGTGGCTTTGAATGAGTCGCCTTGAAGTCATATTTTGGCCCCAAAGAACGTGTCTTTGAGGGCTTTACCCTTCTTTGTAGGAGATTATTGGAGGTTTTTCAAAAAATTGTTTTCAGCAAAGACTGATTTTGTATAACGCTCCATTGTTCCATCAATATTTGTTACAGCTGGCTGCTCGGTTACCAGCCAAGCCAAGGAAAAGGCCCTGGGAATGAGGTTGCTCGGTGACCTGGTCTTTGAATGGCAGTAAGGCTGGAGTTGACCTTGCTTTGATACACCTATACACCTCTCTGGTTTTGTCATGTAAAATAATCTAGTTAGCATTAAAACAACCTGATTTATACAATAAAAGCAGTGACGTCTGTGTCAAAAGAAGGTCACCTGCAGCCTCGCCGCCATTCAATGGCCAGGTCACTGAGCGCACGACTGTCAAAATAATGGTCTATACTGGACGTCATTGCCAGATTTCATACGGTGGGGGTCTGGGTACAAGTCCGTATATTATGGGATTAACAACACAAGACCCATATATTCAGAAAGAGTACA
>CM042757.1:9054512-9069349 GCA_022496165.2 Catalaphyllia jardinei | reverse complement strand
ATCTATAACCGCAGTTCAAATATGAATTATTTCATATATACATCACAGAGCATATTTTCCTGCTAATTACAAAGTCAAACGCAGCAAAATACCAATATACAAACACCGAGAAGAGAGGAAAATATGACGCACAGTGGAGTATATTTGACGGAATCCCAGGTGCTTGCATAGCCGATGAAACAGTGTATCGAAACTTTGATACATCTTCTCAATCGAAACAAAGCTAAACTGAGAAGTAAAATCGTCAAAATCGATGATAATTTAGACCGGGTATCCAAACCTCTTTCACGGTTGTGATTTTCTTTGTTCTAATATCACTTGATGAATCGATGATCATATGAGAGTTTGAGAAGAGTAGTGAAGGGTGTGTTAGGTATGAAGTAGAAAGCTTTGCATAGCAAAGAGTGAACAGTGAAGTCGCACGGTTAATGGCATATCAAGCTAATGCTGGTAACTTGAATAACGCGAATAGATAGCTATATTGCTACGATACTGATGTGCACTGTATCCTAATTCTAGGTTACATACTAGGTTTTAAGCAATACTACAGTTATTTTACTCTACCGTACGTAGTGGAATTTTATTGGCTTGGTATAGTCTCATGACTTTCATGCTTAAAAGTCGCTCAATTGACTAAAATTAGGCTGTACAAACGTTTGCCTGAACACAGCTGTGAAACTAACGAGTGGCAGTCATGCCTAGATTCATATTAATCGTACTTGTTAAAATATTCAACTTTGAAAACCGAGAGATTTCACTTGAGGGGCAAAATTTGACAATTTAGACCAATCACGCGGGAGAGAAAATACTTTCTATGACTTATGAACTCTCACAATAAAGTTACAATGGAAGGATGAAATGGTTTTGTCAGTATCTATGACACATAGGGAAACTAGGATAGATGTAGCCTCCAACGCAGACACTCTTTGAGCTCGTCACGCAATCTTCTTTCCCCAGGAACGTGGAGGATAAAGATTGCGTGACGACGTGACGAGTCCAAAAAATGTCTGCGTTAGATGGGGTTAGACTTTCTAAAGTCCATGCCATAATTCCTCCCTTGTAGTTAGTTTCGCCGTTTTATAAGCAATGATCGACTTGGGGCAAGTCCAATAAGATGACGTCGGCATTTTCTGCTTGTTCCTTCAAATGTGAGCAAGCGTATAAAACTGGAAATATGATTGCACATGTACATAACATAATTCCCGTCAAGTTGCACACAAAACATTTATTACAAGTCTTAGAAATTGCTCCCTCATATATGTTCCACACGCATAAATTCGTTGTTCGTTTAATATTATTTTGCAGCACTCGTAGCAGTGGAATGGCGCTATTTTATCACAAGGATTCTGGCAGAGGAGTAATCTATACTTTAATGATATCGCAGCACTTTTTGTATAATTTACTTTTGTGCATTGTGTAAATTGAGTATGGAAACTGAAAGCATGTGGAGAAGATCACTGCTCAATTGTCAAGGAGTGCTTCACAACCCACTCCCTCCGTGTGTCCTGAGGTACAAAGTGGTGAGCAACCTACAAAAGAAAAAAGAACGTAATGTTAAAGTTAATTATTATAATTCCAGGGACAATATACAGACCTTAGCAACTGGATTGATAATGTGAATTGGCCATCGTAAAGAGATTCGGAAGCTGACGTTTCGAGCGTTAGCCTTCGGAGAGGATATACTAATATGACAATATACTGATAATATGACTTAAGATGACATCAACATGATTTACCTCTGTGTGATTGGCATCTAGCTTGATTGTGTAGTCCAGATCACCTCTATGGCTTAAACAGTTCTTACTGTTGCTGCAGTCCACTCTGACAACAACATCACTGTGAGACTGGGAACAAAAAACATGTCACTTTCTTTACAGCTACTGATACAAACGTTGTCAAATTTACAAACTTGTTGCATTAACCAAACCACACCCGTTTGTAGTTTTATAAAGCGCTTTTTTTTCAATTGTGTGTCGGCAATGTCTTAAAAGCAAAACCCAAATTAGTAACTCTGACCAATCATAAAGCACCCTGACAATCCAGTCAATTAATCACAACTCATTCAGCTAATACAACTAGCTGACAGAAAGCGCGGGAAAACCTGTGTGAGCGAGGCATCATTGGTTTTGTTTTCATTACTGATTGGATGACAAAAGTGGCGTGAGTTGTTTAAAGCCAATGGCTTCAGATAAGTCCAGGGTTAAAAGCTGACGAGATTCAAACTCCGTATGACAAGCATCTCAAAGTATCCTCGTAGTAAAAAGTCAAAAAAACACACACAATTCTGTCAAATATGAAGTAATATGAAAATGTAAAGTAACCCTGCCAAATATGAAGAACTAATTAAACAATACTTGCGTTCAATCCACCGTAAGAAAAAAGATGGCGGCTGTACATTTTACCACAATACCTTGCGAACCAAACTTAGCCCACTGGGCATATAGAAAGATATGGTTTAACGGCAGTCTTTCCTATACTAACAGGGTTGTTCTTGTCGAGTTTCAGTGGCTTACAAACTTTCTTTGTGTTTTTATACTCTCTTTTAGAGATTTGTGCGCAAAGCATTATAGGTAAATGTACCAGTCGCCATTTTTTTGGTAGATTATTCTCAGCGCTAAAGTGAAAACGGCTCTATGAGATACATTTTAAGTGTCAACTAGTATAATAGTTAGGTACTGAGCCTTATTATCACCAAAAACTGCCTATTGCTATACATTGGTCACTCTGTGGACAACGCCGGGGGAGGGAGATCGTACAGTGATCACTTTCATGTTCTTTCACATTAAATCTGTAAATCTGAAGGAGTATTTTTTGTACACCCCACAAAAATATGTTGTATCTATCGCAGATCCTGATGAGCCTTCAGATAAATCTACCATACAGTTGAAGTCACAGCAATTCTTACCATATTCTGTAGCACCAGTGTCACTCTTATGCCACTCTCATACTTGTACAAAATCAGATCCTTCATTCCTCGAACATTTTCCTTTTTGGAGATATTATTAAGCACGGATGTCACTACAGCTTTCTCCACAACTTCATTTCTGTTCTCCAGGATCGAGTTCACTTGTAAAGTTGGCCTACACTTGTTAGAGAAAACCTCCACAAAAAATGGACATGACTGTAAAGTTAAAGATTAAGATGATTTGTTAGGAATTGTAACTTGACTGAAAGTTAAAATATGTAGTGTTGGAGTGAACAACATAAGATGTGACATATTACTACTAATAAATTGACCTGGTAGAACATAACATGTGCATTTACCTCATCTTCAATACAGTCGAACCTCCTGTTAGCGACCACAAGCTTAGGTGTGAGAGTAATTTGGGACCATTTGCTGGCTTTTAGGCTGAAACTATCCAAAGGCAAGCATTATTTTTGTTTCCGTGCCGAACTCCACGCGCTGAATAATTAGCGACTCGTTATCCTGTCTGCTCTGCTTTTTCTTTCGTTCTCCTCTCTAGCCCGCCGAGGTCATTTTTTCGTCTAAATCACGAAAGGAAAGTTCGGAAAAGATGTTCTCATTGAAGGTTTAGCTCTCAGGCAAAGGTCATTTTATTGACAGTGCAAAAGAATATATACCTCTTACTAACCGAGTTCGAGGTCCGTACCGTAAGTTACGGACCGAGTTTTTCCCCCTTTGATTTATGGCCCAAGCGCAAAGGCCATAAATCGTAAGGGAAGAAACAAGGATCCGTAACTTGCGGTACGGACCGAGAAGACGAGGTTAGTAAGATATTTATTTTATCTCTACTGTGTGTCTGAAGGGTTCGGCAACGATTTCCATTCATGAGGAACGGCTTCAAATTTCTGAAGCAGGTCGAAAGCAACACGAATCAATTTGAAATCGTTTTTAAGTCGTTGGCACGTTTTAGTACGCAATTTAGAGTGAAAGAAAGTTTTAAGACACAATCCACCAGAAGTTAGAGTAACAAGTGGACAAAAATCTAATACCAAGATTATTTGCATCGTATTGCAAACTTCTTCTCAAAAGAAATCATTTCTAGCAACACCAAGCGTCGAAAACGAATGTTGAACTTCGTATGAAACACCTGAAAGTACTGGTGAAATGAAACTGATGAAATTTTTCTTGTGTTTGCACACGTTCTCTGAACTTTTAAATTTATTTTCTCTCGTTTCCATGGGAAATTGTTTTCGGTGTTACTGCAGGTGCTTATGTATTTAGCTTCAAGAAAATGTAAAAATGACTGTAAAATACATATGGGTTGTTGACCAAGTGTCAGGTCAAGATGGCTGGATATTGGCCAAGTTCTTTTTTGCGTGTTTATGGACCGACACGAAGTGGAGGTCCATAAACTCGCAAAAAAAGAACGAGGCCAATATCCACCCATCTTGACCAAACAAACTTGGTCAATAAAGGATTTATTATATGGCTTTCAAGGGAATTTTTTTTTCTTGCGGGATACAGCGGGTAGTCCCGAGCGGGCAAGATGGCTCCATCTTGCCCGCTCGGGTAGCCAATCACAGCGCGCGATTTGGGTCATCTTGCCCGCTCGCGGAGCTAGCCATATAATAATTGAAATTATTCTAGTACTGATTTTTGTCCACTAAAACCTGAAATTGCTCGCTTTTCTTTCGGATTTCGTCTTAAACTTTTATTGCTATATAAGTTGAGAAAATTTGACGATATAAATCACGCAACAGTTTAGCAACAAAAAAACTTTAAATTTAGCGGTCCGCGCAGGAGAGTACGGCCCGCTAAATTGACCAATCACAGCGCGCGTACTACCTTAATGATATAATAAAAATTTATAGATGTTCCGAGCTCAAATCACAGGGCTGGACGTGAGTTGACACGATTTTACTCCTCGTGTCGATTTGCTGTGTTTCTAAAATAAGCTCTCACTGCGGACGTCAATCAAAGGAAATTGGCGTCGACATGGAAGTGAGGTTGTTATCCGTTGGTGCCGGCCAGAGGTTTTTCTTTGGCGCTTCGCGACTCGCCTTCGCGCCATCGTGGCTTCGCCGCTCAATTCTGTCGCCCTTAACGAGAAAAAAGACTCTGGTACCCAGAGTATCTCTTGTACTATCCAGGAATATTATAATGTCGTAACACCTAATAGTAAATCCATTTTTTGCTCTATTATCGGTCAAGTGGCCGCTTTGGAAAAGTTAGCAGTAAAAGTGGTCGCAGTCGCTTAAGAGAGGCGGCGGCTTGCAACAGGTTCCAAATATAGCAATTTGACTTGGAAACTTTTGGTATTTTGGAGAACTGGTCACTGAGGGGTAGTGATCGTAACCGGAGATTCAACTGTATTTATATCCATCATACCCTGATCATATGATATCTCTATATTCCACAAAGATTTGTGATGATACGTCCTGAGATCAAAATGCCTTTAAGGTGAACTTATTGGCTGATTCCAGAAAATATCCATACCAATACCACTGGCAACATCTTGGAATTTCGAAGGAGAGGGAGGGGGGGGGGGGTGTCTTGGACTGAAATTCCGAAGGCAGAGCATGAAATCTTCATGCATCCGTGGTAGAGTAAGGATATTTTCTTGAATCACCCATTTTTAACTTAAACGTCTTTTTCTTTGGGGGGAGGGGGGGGGGGTGTCTGAAGGGGAAGAGGCTATAATCAGGGTGGCATACAAAATAGAAAGGAAGAAAGGAATTTTGTGTTTCAAAATTGTTTGGGTTAATTCTATAAATATGTATACTGTACCTGATCTAACTCAAGAGCTTTGTTGAAGCCCATGCTTTCAAGAGTCAGCCATAAGTCATTGGGATCACCATCAGCATCTTGAGCTTCCATCATGTTTAAGTCAAGAAATCCCTTCAGAGTGATCTCATCATCTTTCATTTCAAAATTATCTACGTAAAAAACAGTAACAGCAGTGTAACAAGTTCAATTTTACTCAGACTATGCTACTAACTCACTGGTGTCCCAGGAAAGGACCGTTCAGCACCTGCAATCTCTACTCCTGACCTGATCATTTTTTGGCATTTCATCCCATATAACAGATCCTTTATTGACCAAGCTTGTTCGGTCAAGATGGCTGGATATTGGCCTTGTTTTTTCTGTGGGTTTATGGCCAATATCCAGCCATCTTGACCCAACGAGCTTGGTCAAAAAATCGACAGCTACTTAATATACGAAAATAGGTGAGACTAATAAAAAGAATGTATAAACAGGAGAAAAAAAATGTAAGTGTCAAAAAAACTTTATTGTTCGCCCTAGTTACTCGCAAAGATAATGCTCTCATTGTTGATGTTTACCATAAACCAACCCATACCGATGGGTATTTAAATTTCTTCTCTCATCACGACAAACGACACAAGATCAGCAAAGCTGAGACTTTACTACATTGTGCAATTAATCTCCTGGACACGAAACAAGGAAAAGAGACTGAACTTATTCATGTCACCCACGCTCTAAGATCTAACAATTACCATCAATATGTTATCTCCAACATACTAAAGAAGAAATTTTCTACTCAGCGAACAAACTCCATCCCTACACCTGAGGAACTTGTTTGTATGTTTTTCAAATTGGCTGCACCCTCCGATTTATCTAATTATGCAGTCCTCCCCTATATCAATGGAATTTCTCAGCCTCTAACTAGACTTCTTAAAAAACACCACATTTGAGTTGTCAGCAAGCCACTCAAGACATTATGACAGGAATTTCCCTCTCCTAAGTCCCGGCCTCCGATTGATTTGCAACCAAACTTGGCTTACAAAATGTCTTGTGCTGACTACCCATGGAGTTATGTAGGCGAGACTGGCAGATTCTTTGAAACTAGAAAAAAAGAACATATGAGGAATGTGAAGTCTAACGCAAGAGGTTCCAACATCGCCAAACACGCTTGGTCTACAAATCACTCTATTGACTTAAAAAATTCCCATGTGATCGACAAGGGTTCTTACTGTATCCACGAGACACTAGAATCATGGCACACCGCTTCGATAGATCATGCAGATAACAATTCAAAGCCGCTCCCTAATCAATACTCTATTCTGTTAAAAAAAGAACAATTAAGTTTTTTTGACACTTAAATACATATTTTTTTTCTCCTGTTTATACATTCTTTTTATTAAGCTTGGTCAATAACCCATATACCTTTCATGATTTCCCAAGCATCATCATCACATTGTTCACCACCGGAATTCATCTGAAAAAAGTCAAATTCTTCCCGGCTTAAATATCCATTGCCATCTAGGTCACAACGGTCAAAGATATCAGTAAGAGCTTCCCTACAAAACACAGTACAAAATTGTCAACCATGTGAAATGAAGCCTTGGAGCTGAGTGGTTCATAGCTGCTAGAGCTCACCCTAGTTTCTGTAGCATGAAGTGGCCAGGAGTATTTCTACCCCCATGGAAAGGACGCTAGTCCATGACAGGTCACTCCTCCACAATTTGCTAGGTTTCCCCAGCAATTCGCTGGTACCCATTTATACTCCTGGATGGAGAGAGGTACTGTGAGAGTTAAGTGTCTTGCCCAAGAACACATCACAATGTCCCTGGCCGGGGCTCAAATCTGGACCGCTCGCTCCAGGGACAAGCACAATAACCATGAGGCCACCAAGTAACCATGTGCAGAGAAGGAAATGGAATTTTTGGAAAATGTAGAAGATCCCAAAATTAAGAAATTATTTTTCTCCATGGCATCACAGTTTCATGTAATACATATTTATTTAATAATCTTTTACACTTTGTATGTGTGCATGTGCAATTTAATTGTAGGTATTATATAATTTCTGTGTGTAGAAAATATTTCAAAACATAATTCTCACTATAACTTTAACACAATTTTTGGGGTCCATAAAATACACTGTACATTAAAATAAGTCATTTTTTTAAATCCCCTCCTTCTTTCATTCCTTAAATTTTGCGTCATATTTCATGCACAAAATTAATAACAAGTCTGCATTCTTGCTTCAAATATATAATAAAATAATTTCTATATAAAACAAATACCAATGAAAAAAAGCTAAATTACCTAAACATCTTGCTAAGCTTCATATTTTCTCCAGAGCCAATGGTTAGGTTCGCTTTTTTTCCAGGTGTAGACTTCCTGACAGAAAGTCGACACCCAGTTGTGAAGGTAATTAAGCTGTATGTTCCTCTCCCCAGCTCATGATGAAAGCAATATTTCTGTCAAATATAACATTATACAGTGATGCAATGGAAGAAGAATACATAAGTCCAATTTATTACATTTAATTAAAGGTAGACAAAAGTATTCTAAATGAGAGCAAACCTCAACTGAGGAAATCAATTATAAACAACTGTCGGCAATTTAAGGTCAAGTAATTGATGCTAAGACTCCCAGCAGTGCACACTGTTTTATTGCTAATGTCAATGGCTAAATTCCTCCCTGTATAATTATTGGCCTTCCCTTAGCTTCATTTTGAGAATCTCAAATTGAAATAAAGTTACAAATTTATTTTTGTTTTTAATTTGTAAATTCTTTAAACTTTCGTAATTTGTTTTTAAAGTGCACATGACCTGAAAACTAAGTCATTTAAAAAATACACATCTAAAAGGCTTTTCAAAGTAGAGTAAAATGACGTTATTCTTTTTGTGATATCTTTTTTTGTTCTGGAGATATTCAAGTTTTCCTATTATGCAAATTTGGTCACTGATGACGTCATCAGTTGTGTAAGTACAGCAGTGTGACACAAAATTGAGAATATATCCGCCAATAATGAAGCAATGCTATTGAAACTTGGCAGGGATGTTGCACCTTACAAAATATACCTGATGGTTCACTTTTTGATGTTGCTATGGGAACATGCTCAGTTCCAGTCCCTTCCTCAATATTCAAAATGAAATATTACCATTTGTAGCTGCACAGGGCATAATATGCAGCTAAAAATGTTAAAGAGTCAACCCAATGAAGGTGGGACTGGCATACGTCTTTGATAAGACCAGGTATTTTGCCTTGTTGAGTCACAAATGGTAATATCTAATTTTGAAGAGGAAGGAGACTGGAACCCAGCATGTTGCCATAGCAACACCAAAATGTGTACCATCGGGTATATTTCGTAAGATGCAACATCCCTGCCAAGTTTCAATAGCATTGCTTCATTATTGGCAGAGATATTCTTAATTTTGTGTCACGCCACTGTACTTCCACAACCGGTGACGTCATCTGTGACCAAATTTGCATGATAGGAAAACTTGAATATCTCTGAAACAAAAAAATATATCAAAAAAAGAATAATGCCATTTTACTCTCTTTGAAAAGCCTTTTAAATGAGTGTATTTTTTAAATGACTTATTTTTCGGGTCATATGCACTTTTTTTTTTTAATAAACGTTTGTAGTTCCAGTCGGTGTTTATAGCCCAGTCAGTGAAAACATGCCTATAGTGCAAAAGGTACAAATGTAATACTTACTGGTCCAAGTTTAGACTCCGTAAAAGTAACCAGCTCTGAATTCTTATCCATGCAGAACACTGCCATGTCCATGGTTTTCAGTTTATCTGCAACTGAGTCAGCAATGGTGTATATGAGAATAAGTCATCTATTTCCATGTCAAAACAACCACTGAGTGAAGCATAAAATAAATGAAAATAAATCATGTGATCCAATTGATAGTTAAAAGCAATTGTCATGATTAATCATGACAATTATTATAATTGATTTTTCTGTTGCTTAAAAAATTTCAAAGCTCTGAAGGGATTTAAATACCTTTTCAAATATTCTGATCAATCACTAAATGTTATTATGACCAGCTTGCAACACATCAAAGCTATTTAGCTAGTTGGTTAGTCCAGCATAGCATTAGTATTTCAGAGGCCATGGGTTCAAATCCCAAAGATCATTTTACTTAATACAAATGTATATTGCAAAATTATATTGCAGGTTGGGAGGAGTTAGACTTTGAGAATGAGGTGGGGTCTGAAGAAGAAGGCCATCAAAAAAAATAAAAAAATAGAAAAACACAAATACAAAGAATACAAGACTCGCCCAGAAACCAAGACCCTTGTTTTAAATCTGAAAGTGAGATGATTTTTAGACTCAGAATTGAATGAAAAACTGAGAATTCCTGACTCATTATAGAGGCTCCCAAGATTAAAAGATCAAATCAAAAGTTTTGGAGACTTGAGAGTTTTCTTGGTTCCATTTGCCACCACAACTTGAACATGAATTTAAGGCTACTAATTTTATTGCCCATAGCGGACTAATAATTAAATTAAATCTCATCCAAAAACCCAGAAGATGAACTAGGAAGAGAGGACTAAGAAGAGGAAGAGGAAAATATTGCCAGGTTATTATTTAACATGCACTCAATGATAAATGAAGGCGAAAAAAACAAAGGTTGCCACCACTACTTTTGGACCTAACAGTTTCCAATATTTGTCTATTTCTGCTTGGAACTTTCTGTCAGACAATACAAGAAAGGCACCGGATTTAACTAGCTTTAAGAGTCAAGTTAATTTTTTGACCCTATTATACTCTGGATGTCTGCATAAAATGTGTATTATCACTTGTATTAAGTATAGTGTAATTTTAATAACAAGACAGAGATACTATAGTGTTCATTATTTTGTATGCTATTCAAAAATCCAAGTGTGTGACTGTACAAAATGATATACATGTCACCACCACATACTGATACCTTTTTTATTAGCAGTGGGTTGGATGGTTACAAAGATATCAGAATCCTTTGTAAGATGCAGTTTGAACTGATGGCTGGTTATGATACCATCTCTATCAATAAAGAAACTACCCTTACTGCATCCTTGATACCAGTCCTGATAAAGAAATAAATGTCGCAACTTTTACCACAGTGCCACCATTTTACATTCTTAGAACTGTACATTAGAGCAGTTTTCAATTGAGTGTCATAAAACCAGACTAAACCAATTACGTACCAATACAACTTCTCAGCCAATCTCAAACCATAATAAAATAAAAACTCCAGTAATTGCCAGATTACTTTCAACAGTCAGTTGAAAGCTGTTCTCCATTTGATTAGAAAACTGCCCTGAAAAAATGTGTGTGCTGATTGGTTAAAAATCATCTTTCTATTTAACAATTAGACTATGAGCTCGAGATTTCTATCATGTGATAATTGGCGAGGGTGCAGCCCAAGTCAACTATCACGCATAGAAATCGAGAGTGCATAATCTAATTGTTTTAGTATAAATCTACTAGACGTTCAAAACTTTATCTAAATCCTCTTCACAGGGACTTGGAAAATGCCAAGAAATGGTCTTCATTTTGCCGTCAAGAGTGCAGTGCTACGCTACTCACTATCTATCACATAATAGATAGTAACTAGCATAGCCAATCAGAGAATGGCATTTGTGATAGAACGCTAGTAGATTTACACTAAAACTCAATAGAAACACAGAACTAACACACGTTTTGCTCTCCAACGACTTTTAAAGGTTTTACTATAGTTATATTTATTTAGTATAATAGCTTCCTTTTCTGGAAGAGTTATGCAAAAGGTTAGGTTCTTATTCTTCCTTTTGTCTTTTCTTTTTTTAAATGAAAGTGACATTAAGTTACTGCACTGAACTGAAGGCTTAAAATTTGTGACACCTTACTATTCTTAGGAATTGTGAGTAGAGTGTCATAATGTTCATTTCAGCTTGTTAAGTACCAGCCCCATTAAGTCACCTTATTCCTCAGTTCCTAGGATAATAGTTTTTACTTGTACCTTCAGATTGTCAGGCTCCTGAATGTTTTGCTTGTTTAAGCTTTGTTTTTTATTAATAGAAGAATGTGGTGTGTACGAAGAAGTGGTATCATCATCAGCTATTGCCAGTTTCTTCAAGCTTTTCTGTTTACAATCATCCGCTGTACTTACAAGCAGGGCTGCAAACTAAAGAAACACAACCATTTTTAATGGCTTTATTATATCATTCATTTTTTTGACGTAGAACTCAAACTAAGTTTCAAATACATGTAGAAGATTTCAAGATTCAACCTCCAAGACTAGTATTCATCATTAAGCCTCCAGTTGCCACTTTAGGGAGCATTTGGGTTTTAAAACTGTAGGGCAATGGTTTTGAAGCTGATAATGCAAATGTGTTTGATATCTTCTCATTGTCACTTGCTGATAGATTTAGCTCTAAACAATAAACAGACAGTGACAAGACTGGTTTTAGGATTTAAATAGTGTGTCATCTTCCAGCACATCCTGGGGTATCCAATCCATGGAATCGATAATTGATGACAATCGATATCAATGGATACCAATCAATATCAATCAATTGATATTGATAATCGATGACCAATTGATGGTGAAGATTTGTGTGGTTGTCGATTGGTATTCAGTAAAGCCTCTACCCAGACATCTTGCGTAGACATTATGACACAAAAGGCAATGACAGCGTGAGCAAGTGCGTACTTCGTGTACACATGCAACAGGATATATTCTTTGTGCTGAGCAGGCTGGGTCAGAATTGTTTTACCAATTTCGTCCCCAGGGCTTCCTAAAAATGGCGGATGATCGGACAGGTAGCATGCGTGACGTCTGTTTCAAGGTCCTGTTACAATCGATGCTAATCAATGAATGATTTTTGTGTTGTTATCGATTGATCATCGACTGACCGATACCAATCGATATCAATATTAACTAATTTTATCAATTGATATCGATTGATCAATTGGTTTTCCGACCATTAATTTCCCTTCAATTGAATGCCCAGGAGCACATCCAACTGCCAAACAAGGCTTTGTATATTCACCTCATTATAGTCCAGTTTCCCATCATTGTTTATATCAGCATCATCAAGGATTTCTTGCACCTCAGATTTAGTCATCCTTTCCCCTTGCTAAAGGCAAAGAAACAGTCTATCCATGAACGATGACAGTAAGTCCTTCAAAAATGCTACACAAAATTTCAAGACTTAAATATCACATCAGCTCAGAGTATAAGCTATAAAGTGATAGCTGAGTAAGGCCCCGTCCACACTAATCCATTTTCAAATGAAAATAGAGCTGTTTTGCTTCAACAATACGGCTACAGTTCACAGTACGAAAACCATCATCGAAAACGGGGCCATTCAAAAATGCTCTCCAGAGTGGAGTGATTTGAAAACAATGTTTTTTGAAAATGCTGTTTTCTAGTGTAGATGGAGAAAACGATGTTATCTGAAAACAGTGACATCATCAAAATAGACACGGCCAGGCACCAGACCACTCGACTGTGAGTATTCAAAATGGCAGACAGACACTACCATGCGCACTGAGGGTATAAAAGCACTTTCAAAACGGATACGACGTTGTAGTGTGGAAGGACGAAAACGATACAAAAACGACAAGTGTGGATGCAAATCTTTTTGAAAACGGGGCAAAACAGCTCCGTTTTCGTTTGAAAACGGATTAGTGTGGACGGGGCCTAAAAGTTAAGTTAGCATATTAAATTTAATAGTATCATGGTTAGTCAAAAGAGCACTCTACTTAGGCTGTTATTTACCTTAGTTAGCTTGTAATTAAAGGGAGTAAGTTTCTAAAGAAACTGTGGTGCTGCATCGATGGTGTATTACAAGACAATCTGGTTTTATCAACTGGGTTGACAATGTGAATTGGCCACCATAAAGAGATTCGAAAGCTGATGTTTCAACAGTTAACCCTTCATCCAAACTCGAATAACGGCTAATGCTCAAAATGTCAGCTTTTGAATCTCTTTATGCCAGCCAATTCACATTATCAACCCAGTTGATAAAACCAAATTACCTTGTGATTAGTTTATGATTATCATAATACTAATTACTAATTGAAAATATCTACAAGGTATCCACTTTGATGATAAAACTAATATTAAGGTAACCCCTATAAAATAAAACACAAATGAAATAGATTAAAAGTTCTACATGTACAGTACTACTACAGCATGTAGTTTGTTTGATTTTTGTTGTTGTTTTTGTTTTTGTTTTTGGGGGAGGGGTGGGGATATGGATCCTGACTTGCATGGTCGATTCTATATGGCTTGCAGGCTTGCACATTAGTGACACTTCACATACAAACAATTCACAACTTAAATTATTGGGTATCTCAGTTTTTTTTTTTCCAAAGTCAAAGTCCTGCCTGTCCACTTGTTCTAAGAGAAAGTGGTTTTCCTTTTCTAAATACCATAAAATTCTGAGAATAAGCCCCTCAAAATATAAACCCCCCCAAAGTTATAAAGCAAAAAACCCTCCTTTAAATTGTCCCTTCAAATATAAGCCCCTGGGAGCTTGTACTTAGAAAATTGCCCTAAAATACAGAGTAAAAAGAGCAAAAATGATAAATTTACTACCAACTTTAACGCTAGCCTAGTCAATCTGGAAATACAAATTCTCTCCATAGATAAGCCCCTCCGAATATAAACCCTTCCAAAAATAAGCCCCTTGAAAAGGGCCTTTGAAAAAATGAAAGCCCAGGGGCTTATCTTCTGAAATTTACGGTTGTCCCTAAAACATGTTGGATCCAAGAAGAAAAAAATTTGTTTGCAAAAATGATTACCAACAAAGTTTCTGTATTCGTTGATTTTTAAGGTCCAATACACCAAAATTTGGTCAATTTTTATTCTGATCCAAATCTTTGAAAAAAACATCACTTATCCATAATTATCAACGCGAATATTCCAGGAAAATGCAAAAGGACTGGGGCAGAATACCGTTCCCTAACACGAATTCTGAAGCCCGAAACTTTGAATATATCCCGTAATCCACTCCGTAATCTAGCACCCATGAACCTTGTCTTCGACCGGCAAACTGAATGCGAAACGCAAATAGTTCAATGTCGTAAACTTAAGCAAAAAGCCTGAACTCCGTCACCCAAAAATCCCACGAGTGTAGACACGCGACCTCTAACTGGGGTAAACTGAGCTAGGGCCTGGCTCGGTTATTGCACTTACGCT
>CM042757.1:9009512-9049512 GCA_022496165.2 Catalaphyllia jardinei | reverse complement strand
TATGCTCATTACATAAATGGGCTAATTGAATCGGCCATGGCACATCTACAGAATTTTAAGTATGATATCCTAATACTGATGGGTACAGCTGATTCAAAATAAAATGATAAAACTTGGTTTGAGTTTATCCTTTTTGGACCATTTTGTGTTGATCAGTTGTTTATTGAGTACAACTTTCCAAACTGGTGACTAGAGGCTCTGCGGAGTGCTAGCGAACATTAGCAGCAGTTACATGTAATTTAATGATTATACTAGTAGCTTAGAACATTCAGTAGTACTCAGCTGGAATATTATTTTTAGGGGTAGTCCATTTAAGGGTAGTCCATTGGGGTAGTCCAGGCCGTAGACTGGGGATCGGTGTCTTGTCCATCACCCCATGATCTTAAACCGTAAGTTTGTTGACTTCAAAGTCAGCGAGGGGGATAGCTAGTATGTTTTGGGGTGTTAATTTGTGTCTCATTATTATTAAATTCATGGCTTTACTAGCACCCTTCCTGCACGTACATCCGCTGTGCTCAGTTACCAGTTACCAGTTCATAGAAACGACTAGCAACTAACTTACAAAATTATAAGCTTAATAATTATTAAACATGCAGCAACGATATGACGTCGACTGCTCAAAATAGAAAGCAATTCTCACCTAGAATTAGTTCGTCAATGGAAGTGATTTTCTCCGTTGTACTGCTTAAAACAGCCAAGTAAGCCGCACGGCATTCCTTCATGAAGTTGTCAAATTTGGAGGTCGACTCCCGCCGAACCTTCTCCGAGAAGGACACATTGGACGCTCTAGATGAAACACTAGAATTGGAAGACCTTCTTACTGGTCTCCCTAGCTTTACCTCCGACATATTTTAAGCAATCTGACATAAAAGTATTTCGTTTTTTTGCCAGCTTACGTCTTCATCTTGATTACATTATTGCGTAGAGTGCTGCGCCATCTTTGTTTGGTAGATATCATATTAATCTCGTTCCCAGATCTCTTGGGGACGAAGCCGAAGGCCTTCGGCTTCGTCCACAAGAGATCTGGAAACGAAATTAATATCATACACTCAATTGGGGACATAACATTTCCCTGTGCATAACGTAGCTACCGTTTGTTTGTTGTTTGAAACCGCTGACCAGCAGTCTCATAGCAAGACAGACCGTACCGACTGGAGATTGGAGACCGGCCGGGGGTGAGGGTGTAATTTTGGGGGAGACCGTGTGATCCATGTTTCGTGTTCTGATATGATACATGACCATACATTCAAAAAAAACAGGTGAAGTTCACAATCCAACTTCAACTGCAAATTCAGCTTGTTATAAACGTTTCCATGGTCGAACATCGTTTTTTTTTCTGGGATGGATACGTTCTCATTTATGGCTCCTACGTTACGCGTACGGTAACTGGACTGGTCACTCACTCCTTTCCTGTTCCAATTCCATCATTGATTTGTAAGAGGAGGAAAGATCGCGTAACGAACCCAACGAACGTCTATGTACGTGCGGTTCAAAATACAAGACCAATACTACTAAAATAGGACAGATTTATTGACACTCTTATTCTTCTAGACTTGCCACGAGTCGACCTCATGAATTTCAAGGTATAATATGTTATTATTCGGCCATTTCAACTTGAGTGAAAATAACACACATAGAAAAAAAGTTATGGGCCTTGGTCGGGGTCTTAGTCCAGTATGTGCTCAGATATATTCCAAGGGGAAATATATAGAACAGAAACAAGTTAATTTAGGATTTATTTTCCGCGTTTGTCAAGATCACATGATAGGTTTGTTTAGAATTCTTCTCCAGTGATGTCATTTCTGGTGAATTTAATTTTTGCCATTCTTGCGGGTTAAAAACGATTTGACAAACGAACGTCCATAAATATCTCCTGACAAGAATTCATTCCGCAGAAAAAAATCCATATTCGTTAAATCTGCAAGATGCAGACATCATAGCCTGGTGGAATACACAGTCTGTCAATAGCTCGAAAGTAACTACTTTTCTAAATAAAGCTCCCGCAATATGCCAGAGTATTTCTTTTCCATAAGAAAATATGTTTTATAAGAATATCGAGGCTAAAATTTGTAAAATTTTAAGACTAATTTTAGAATAGACCCATGGCTAAAATCTTGAAAGGAATATAATTTTTCGTGTTGAAAATTTGTAAATACAATACAATTATATATGCTTTTAACCGCTCGTCGTGTAAAATTATTCCTAATCGGCGAAACTAGCCCTAAAACAACAAAAACTACACTAGCTCTACAAGTGCCTTATATCCACACACCAAATACTTTCGAAAACAGAAATGCCATACGCTATAATCTAAGAAAATTCACACAAGTATTTTCAGCCTAAAATCAACAAAAATTAAGGATATTCAGCTCGGCCAAAAGCAATATTCTTCTAAGAAAAGAGTGTAATTGTGTTGAAGAGGTTCCTTCCTTCGTCCGGCCATGGTTCGCAGTCCTGTCCAGTTATGTAAATGTATTAAAAAGTTCCACGATCAAGACATGTATGTGCACATATATTTGTTCTTTGATTTGACAAACGCAGTGATGCATGGCTCACGTCCAACTAGTAATTTCCATTTGTACAAACATGAGAGTCTTGTGATCAATGCAAGTTAATTGTCCACTTATTATTGTACAACGTCTAAATGTTGTCGATATTTGATCAATAATAGTTCTTACTTATAAAAAAATTCCGAGTCGAATGATTTCAGTAGATAGCAACTCGAAAAATTCACACTATGTAGATATCGAGAAGGACTTTTAAACAAATTCAACATGGTTGTAAACAAAGCCCGTCATAGTGAATATTTTACCCTGTATTTGTTTAGCGTTATCTGTTATTCGTGACCTTCTAAAGCTCAGCATTTTACTGCTGTGTTTCACTAAATTATGCGCGTGTGATTGCTTCTTCTCTCATGTTTTCACGACCAAAAGAGTTTGTGGCTTGAAGTTTTTCCGCATAATAAGCGAGTTAACTGTTTACCTTCGTTTTTCCCCCGACGTGACTCCTCGAACAATCTGGGCTGTTTTGAACTCGCTCGGGTTTTATACCGAGAAGCTGTGTTTCTATTTTAGTCATGCCCAAATATGGATAAGAAATACATGGTATTGGTTTCTCTTGATCGATTGTTCGATTGAATGGGAATTTCAACCAATAAGATGAGCGTTAAAAAAGGCAAGTGACTTGTCAAAGGAGACCGCTTATTTAGCTGTGTGCAGTGAACCAAGGCATGCTGGAAACGTGCATAGCAAAGGTTCAAAAATGTCTTCGGTTGTCGATCCATTGCTCTCCACTGTCACTCTCGATTTATTGCGGCCTAAAGAGACCTTAGGCAATCCCGAAGAACATTTCAGAAAGGTAAGTCTTTGTGGATGCTCGCAGGATTAAAAGAGCAGAACTTGCGTGATGTAGCAGCTAGCATATATGTATGTATGTATGTAGTATGTTACTAGCTGGTCAATTTTGGAACTTTCGTACAACGCTAGTGACAAGTAAACGAAACCAACGCTTTCGAATCTTGTTTTTTTAGATTTGGTTCGACATCGATAGCTTGAATTTTTCACAGTTCAATGGCAAAGTGGACCTATTTGACGACGGTGGTGCATTTGACTCTGAAAGCTCGCTTGATTCAGACTACGAGCTGAATTACAACGAGAAATATTTCTGTCAAGAAGACCTAATCGAAAGCAAGCTGAAAGATACAGAGTTGTTGTACGAATTGCCGTATCAACAGGATGTCATTTGCCTTGAACTACGTTCTTCTAGCCCTGATAATTTATCAAGTTGCAGTCCTACGAGCGAATCTTCATCCGACATTGAAATTCAGCTCGACTCTATCGAGACTGGAGGACTCACGTGCGCCGATGTTGAGATGAAACCTGTCTGTCCGACCATCCAACAGACCTCGGAAGGTACGCAAACTGACAACGATGATGGCTTCGCAGAATCGATGAGTACCGAGTCTTTGACCAAATTAGCGAAGGTAAAATTAACGATCGAAGGTTCTGCAGGAAACTCGAGCTCTTTGAAGCCAAACTCGAATACATTAAAGGCAACTAGCTCTTCAAATGCTAATGATGTGAAAGATTCCACTGATCCAACCCCAGCGCAGTTACCTAAAGGGAAACGAACATTGGCAAGGACTCATAAATGTACTTTCGAAGGGTGCAATAAATCGTATACTAAAAGCTCGCATCTTAAAGCTCACCAACGAACCCACACGGGTGAAAAACCATACCAGTGCAACTGGAAAGATTGTGGCTGGCGATTTGCGCGATCCGATGAACTTACAAGGCATTACCGAAAGCATACGGGAATAAAGCCATTTAAATGTACAACGTGCGACCGTAGTTTTTCGCGATCAGATCATTTGTCACTTCACATGAAACGACATTACTAAAGTATGCCATGAAGGACAAAGAGAAACTTATCTGCTTGTATAAAGTTCCAGCTTGGTCTTCTATGTGAAGCTGTAGGAGAAATTCCAGTAAAAGAGAAATGACACCCATGAAGTGATATTTACAATTTTATACACTATGAAAAAGAGCCCAAACAAGCAAAGACAGTTAAGGAAATGGGTTCAATTGAATGTTAATATTGAGTTAGGATTAAAAAAAACAGAGGAAAAACTTATTATTGAGTTGGCAAATAGTACCACTCGTAAAATGTGAACATTAATATGATGGCAAAACTAAAATAAATGCATAGCATTATAAAATGAGTATTTTGTGGTGTTTGTTTCTGGTGTTTGTTATTTCATCCTGTACCTCCTCTAGACAACAGCTGTGACAGAACTAGCCTGTGGCATGCTGTGAAAGTGTACTGTACCTTGACTGACACGGCTGGAATAATACTGTTTCCTCATTAAGATGGGCAGCATGTTATCTCACTAGAATATGTTTTGTTTCTTTTTATTTTTGCTTTACATGTAGCTTTTTTGCATTGTGTGAAAGTTCAGCATTGTCAATAATACTATAAGGACAGGATTTGTGTGGGTGTGCGGAATTTTGTTGCGTATTTAAAAGGATAAAATATAAAATGGCTGGCATATTTTTGATTTGATCATTCGTTTTTCTTTATTTTTAGTTTGTTTTATTTTTTTCTCCGGACTTGGGTGAATTCTTGCTAACTGTGGAAAGGTTGGTCAAAAATGATAGATTTCTGCCCTGAAAATTATCAGTTCTGTTAGTCCTTGAAAAATGCTGTTTGGAAACATTTTTTCTGCAGCTTATTCAAGAATTTAGCCTTCCATGTGACAGAATTTCTAAATATATTAGGCCTAAATACCTGCGAAGATGACTTCATTCTGCAGGTATCATGAATATGAATGGCATGCACATAATTTTTGATCCACATTGTCATGATAGTTGATAGTCTGAATACTAATGAGGAAATCAAAAGGGTTCAGGTCTCCAAGACCCTAGTTTGTAATAACCAGAGCTGAACATGGTAGACTGCATAGCAAGGCACAAACACTTGGGAAGTCCCTCTTTGAATCTTGCAAAAAGATTTGAAGGTCTGTGAATAAAAAGTGTCGGTAGATATGTTTGTGTAAAAAACATGTAGCGAAGCAAAAGATGGGAAGGCTTATAAGCTGAAAGGTTGCAGTTGATGCAGAATTAGACTTTGGACTGTTTTTTTTGTTATTAGAATTGGCTCAACGCCACAGGCCCTCAAGAACAAACATGAGAGAGCTGAACCAGTGCAATGATCCATGCCACCGACTGCGTGCTTGTGAGCATCTGAGGGCAGCGCTGCTTCAAGAGTGAAATTCTATTTCATCCAAATATTAAAACTCAGCAATCATACCAATTATACAATGATTTCAACAACAATAAAATATCCTGCAAGCGACATGATTTTTCAGAAAAACCTTGTTTTCAGGTTTAATGCTTAGCTATAACTGCAACTTCATGTTGTTTCCATAGCAATGGGATATTTGTACTATTATATTATTTGTACTTTGTATTTGTGTTCTACTCTACAGACTTGAATAACAATAGGAACTAACATGACCTTCAACATTTCAGTCCAGAGTCCTAAGTCCACACACCCATCCTTACTTTCAGTAAGGAAACAAGGGAAATTGATAAGACTTCAAGAATCTTGGAGAGAAACGGAATGGATTTTTTTATGTGTTGTTCGTATTCTAAAATAGGGAGAGTTTCTATACTTATATTGGTCACGCAATTTTTCGAGTGTCACGCTAGTGGTTCGATTACCAGGCCTCTGTTCGGAAAAATAAACCCGCGCTCAACCACCGTCCTCTCATGGAGGCCAGAGGACCTGCACAGAACCGGACACGAATCGAGCGTTATATCTGTACCTTGTATGTTAAAATATGTATAAAAACTACTAATTTTCCTCGAAAAATTATGTTGAATTTATGCGGCCTCATTTTACAGCTATCACAAGTTCCAGTGCGCTCTTCTCTGTATCGAGCGGTCCGGGTTCGAGCCATGGCCGGGACATTGTGTTGTGTTCTCGGGCAAGACACTTGACTCTCACTGTGGCTCTCTCCACCCTGGTGTATACCGGGGCTAGCATCCTATCCAGGGGGGAGTAGAAATACTCCTAGTAGCTTCATACTACAAAAACCGGGATAAGCTCAGGCCTGCATATGGGCCACTTCGCTCCAGTGTGACAAGGAAACTGCAAACAAAAAGCTTTTTCGCGCAATGCCTATGTGGAAGGCGTGGCAAGCGCACGTGATGGCAAAATCCCGGGAATGAGTTTAGTCTCGCACCTTTTTCTTTGACCTCATTCTCCCCAGGGAGAAAGAGAGAGGGCCCTAGTCGAGATGGTGAGGGAAATACAGTACAACGCATTTACAGGCTATGGCATAATATAATAAGTACCCATATGTCTCTCAGATATAGTTTGAAAAAGGTATAAAACTAATTGAAAGGCCGACCGGACGGCTAAAAATGTTAAATTTAATGCCCAATATTTCGGTTAGACAAGACTAACCTTCGTCAGGGGCTACAATGAAGCTAAGTGAAAAATGTGTTTGACACGCCTAAATCCCTGTGAAATTTTATGTATATGTATGTAGTCTATGCACATAAATCATCTTTTTGCTTCAACATTAGTTTTCTCGCGGTTTTCTTTTTGCGCCATGCAAGACGGACAAAGCGAAGGAGTTTGGCTTCTCTTAGTTAGCCTATGTAGTAGGCGTTTCCCACTTCTGATCACTTCTCCCCAAATTTTTGCTTACACCAGGCGTGCTCCTCTGCTCGCGCACATTTTCGCTCGCGTGTTCGATCTCCGCCTGGAAAGGAAAAGAAACGGCTGCTACGTAGGCTTCTCGTAGTCGACATTAATTTCATCGCAGGTTCTTAGAAATGAATTCCGTAGAACAAGGGCGTGACACAATAACATTCGTTTTGACTGCAATCCCCCGTTGAGGCTCTGTGTCTCTATGAAATTCATGAAGGTTCTCTTTCAACAAAAGCGGCTCTTTTGTTTGCTGAACCAAAAATTCTGGTTTAAGCGCGCTTTGGAGTGCTTTCTGGTTTATAGCTCTTGAACTGATTGTCCTGCATTGCATTGCTATCGGAAAGTTTTGGTAAAGATGTTAGGTTTTCCCTCAGAAGAGGGAGATTGATCATCTTGGCGTGTTTTGTTATCTGTAGCGCCCTGTCAATTGGCAATAACTGCAAATACTTCTTGTACGACGATTTACGTGTGTCATAATAGTTTTCTGTAGGGGTCTGGGGGCTAACCCCTCCCGTGACTGATATAACGGAAGGGTTGAAAATCTTTCTTTGGCACAATCTTGTTTTGGTCGTGAAAGGCTGTTGTAGACCTTCCATCCCTTTGTCAATCTTTGTTTTTCTTCGTTCTGCAAGTCTTCTCTCTAAGGTGCATATTTTAGAGATAGGATTCACCGCAGGCTTAGAATATTCCTCACACAGACGTTCTCTCCCCTCCACAACCCTGTAAGGCTCGGATGTGGCAACGTTGGCCTCAACTTCGTTCCTAGGGCTTTTGCCTTTTCCCACCCCTCCTAATTTCAAAGGAAAATGTCCTGGGAAAGAGGTCGCTTTAGACTTGAGCCCTGGCCTGTCAGTGACGAGATGCTGCTGAAATCCTGGAATATATTTGTCGGGTTTTCTTTCTGTCAATGAAGGCATCATTTCGTGGTTGTAATACATATTCCTTTCCAGGCGGATTTCGAGTAACCGGCCAGAAAGTGTGTTCATAGTCGACATCTCATTCAGCGCTGTTTGCAACCGGTTCTTGTCAGTAGCTCTTGATGGTATTCGACCAATCAAAGCACGGCCCCATTCTGAAACGCCAAGAGAACGAGAAAACTTGTAACAACTACGGTATGTTCATAACCTAGTAACAAACCTAACATTGAAATAATTTAAGGAGGGCACTTGCTTTTTTGATGGAAAGACCAATTGTTTGACTGCCTTTCCCCCCTCCCCCGGGTTCCCTCTCCCCTCGCCGTCAGAAGGATAGTTTTTAAATGATTACAGCCGCTGTTCAGGGAATTGAGGACCGGACAAGCTCGGACACAACGGGATTGGTGAAAATCTAGCCCAACAAAGGCAATGGCACTGACTGAACTTTTAGTTGAAGCAAATGATCGGGATAATGGTAACATGTATAACGCTAAAAAATAGTCAAGCTTTTGTTAAAATTCCTCAAAACCCTTAGCGACCGTTTCTCTATGAAAAGGTAGGTTGGGTCACTGGAAAGTCTTTACCATAAACAAAAATGCTCAAGACCCGCATCATGCCTGGGATTACTCACAGAAACCCCTTAGGTTTGTTTGTACTGAGCGTCGAGAGAACGATTTGCTTACCTGTTTTACTGGCAACAGGAAAGATTTGTCGTTCTTCATCATTACACCACTCGACAATTCCTAGATATATAAACAGCGATCGAGAAAAGCAAGAAATAATAGTCAACATTCTCTAGTACATACTTCAAAACTTACTTGATCTTACTGTTTTGTAGACTTTCTCGTTCAAGTTGGAAATTGAAATACCACTTTTGGGTTAGGAATATTGTACCGGCAAAAGATTTGTGCTTTGAAAGATCTCGCTAATTGAGATCTTTTTCAGCTGAAGCCTATTGCGACACTCTTGCTTCCTGTCAGGTGTACCTTTTACGAATAAACATGTCTCTGAGGAATATGAATGTGTCGGTAGCTCTGTGTTCTATGTAGTTATAAGGGGCGTATTTTCTTTGGGTTATCTGGTTATCTTTCAAATAAACATACTTGCATGGAATATTTCAGTTTTCAAAGGAATACCTATGTCATCGTGTAGAAGAACGACCTGGCTTATTTCCCATCCACAGAGATGTTCACGACGAGCAAGACTTACAGAATTCCTGTAAAAAAAGATATAAATACACTCTTAGGGCGTGTCCACAATGCGCTGGAGAAATTTGAAAACGTAACTTTATGTCTTCGGATAGGCCTATCGTTCACACTAATCCGTCCACACTAATCTCTTTTGAAAACACTGGCTCTGCGTTTTAGTGTGAACGAAAGACATTTTGAAAACCGATCTTTTCGAAAATGATGACGTCATTATAATCATGTGATTTTCCCGGTTGCCCGAAAACAAAACCAGAATGACCGGTTATTGTTGCGGGAAAGATTCAGATTCAGACTCAGACCAGCGTTAAATAGCAGAACTGTCCAAGAAATCACGGTACATATCACAGTACTTTCAATCATCCACATTCATGTATCAAGAAAGTAAGAAATGTCTTAATCGTTTATTCCAAGAGCTTATCACTCATGACTGTTGTTAATCTCATTTTTTTACTACAATAATGTACTGATTATGGATGTAATTTTCATTTGTTGGCATTCTCTTCTTCAGAATTGTGGAACAAAACGCCTATAGATAAAGAACTAGAACACTAGGAAAGATCGTGTTTTGTATTTTTTTTTTTACAATTTTCCATTACGTACAGTATCATTTATTGAAAGGATTTTTTTTCACTGGGGGTACTCCCAGAATAATTGGGTGGGTGTGAGTGGCACTCTTTCCTTTTTCAGACCAAAATCAGTGATTTTACCTTCCCTATTTTAAGACCTGACCTGCGATTTTACCTACCCTGTTTTAAGACCTGACCAAGAATTTGAAATCCTATTTGAATCAATTTAGACCTGCCTTGTAATCAGTTCTCTACACCAGTTTCAAAGGCAATGTTTGATGATTTTATCAGGAAGGTGGCAAAATTATGATGAAAAGTTTGGCTTAATTTAGTTAAAGCGAAAACGTGATCGCACGATTTGTACTGTCATAGCCAAACAGACACCTGCATGATCTTTATCCACAAAGCGGCCCTTTGTTTGTTACCATCAACTCACAGTATACTGAGCATAAAAATTTAGAAACGAGCGCAATTCAGTGGACAAAACCTTGTTTATTTTTATGCCCAGAATAGGATCCTAAAGGAGTCAATTAAGGAAAAGTAAAGACTGAAGCAAAAAATAAACATAGAGTCAAAGAAGGCGTGTAGAGTTGTTCGGCCTTTACAAAAGAGGGATCGTGGGTTACCATTGGCAACCCCACCGTCAAAGATAACGTGCTTCGTCGGCTGGTGTTGCTGTATGTAACAAAAACAAAACGATTGCAAGAAAAATTTCAGAGAATGGAGCAACCATCTTCTTCTCGAATCATTAAAAATCATTTGGTTTTCACTGCGTGCTCGTTAACATCTACAAAGTCTCCCAGAATATTTTAAGCATTTGCACGGCATTTGAAGACAAAACTTTGCTACAGAATTTGGGAATGGCGACGGTTCACTAGAAGTCGGGAGAAGATTACATTTGTAGAGGCTAGACCGTAAAACAACTTTTTAATCGCTAATGTAGATCTTAAAGTCTTTCTGAAACAGTCTGCTGCATCGCATCCATTATCGACTATTAGTATTTCCATAAACAATAAAGCAATGGATTTTTTATAAGTAGCTATAAGTTAATCACCCGAGCGGAAACAACTGCACTGGGTGTACAACTGACCACAGAAACATTGCAGCAAAGTTTATGAGACCTATTCTATTGTTTGTTGCGTAAACTACAAGTGTTGTTTTCCGTAGTCGCCAATCTAGGCCTACGCTACGAAATATTTATTTTAGTTTAGCTTTTTCTGTGATGAGCAATATATAACCATCTAACAGTTTATTAGCTGGAAACTGGTCACCGCACATACCTCCCGTCTTGGGTCAGAAGATGGTGGAGAGGTCTTCTTCTTACGCTGTTGTTTGCCGCCATGCAATCTCGTTTTATCTTTTCCCTAACACAGACATCGGGGTCGTAATATCAGACTGATTTCACTAATCCATTCAAATTTAAATGCGAGTTTTCACTGTATAGCCACCACAGGAGATGTAATTTAAAAAGTTCGCACCATGAGTTGTTTGTATCTTGACAGGGGGCACTGTTACAAAGCAAAAACGTGCTTGTAGCGCTCGGAAATGTCTGATAAATAAATAATAATGGAATTTCAACACCATCCAATTAACAACTCAGAACAAATCTTGCGGGTTTATGGGTAGTTTTATTTCATTTCCATGGTTCATAAACAACTTACAATAGGCACAACGGCAGGAACAACGTAGGATCATTGGCACCAAACAGCATGTACTTGAATAGCTAAGTAATGTGAAAGCCTGTTTTGCTTTTTTGCATAACTGTAGAAGAGATCAGCATGGACACCTTAATGCGGTTCATAATAGTTTTAAAAAGGGTGAAATGAGCCGTGTTACATTTGAATGAAATCTTAGTGTGTTTTGAAGGCATTAATGTGGTTAATTGGTCTATGGGAAAATAATAGCATCGCTTGCTCCCACTGAGCTAATAATGTAGTTTATTAAATGGCTAGCCCCGCGAGCGGGCAAGATGATCCAAATCGCGCGCTGTGATTGGCTACCCGAGCGGGCAAGATGGAGCCATCTTGCCCGCTCGGGACTACCCGCTGTATCCCGCAAGAAAAATTTCCCCGAAAGCCATATAATAAATCCTTTATTGACCAAGTTTGTTCGGTCAAGATGGCTGGATATTGGCCTCGTTCTTTTGTTGCGAGTTTATGGACCTCGACTTCGTCTCAGTCCATAAACACGCAAAAAAAGAACTTGGCCAATATCCAGCCATCTTGACCTCACACTTGGTCAATAACCCATATATATGAATGATTTAATATGACAATAATGGATATATATGAATGATTATAAAGGAGTATGCAAAAAGTTACGTTCATTCGTTAAAGCTAAAGAAACAACTTCGCGATTTGCGCAACTTAAAAAGTTTAGCCTAAATTTTTCAAGTTCGTTGTTTGGATAATCCGTGTTAATCTTCTCCATCCTTAACCATCCTTGTTCCTTTGTGGTTTATAATTATCTCTTTGTTGTTTTTCTGTCTTAGCAAATGATTATTTCTAGTTCCTATTTAATTTTAAGATTATTTTAATGTCACCAAAATAACTCAAAATCCCATGACAGAGTTACTTTAAGTTTGCGTTCTTAAATACAAAACTTTCTCAAATGGAGACTTGATTTACGTTTTAAATATTAATAACACCCACATAATCTCCTAAACTTGTGGCGAAAACTACTTGGAGCAAATGCACAGTTTCAAAACGTGCTCAAAGAGCAGTAAACCTGCAAAATTGTTTTGGTTTAAAAACTGTCCAATACCATGTTAATCAACAGCATGACAGGTGACCACGTGTAGCTTGCGTCGGATAGTTTTTTCTCTCACCCAGATCTCTATGGCACGAGAAATATTTCCCGTACCAGAACAGAATTTGGGTTCGAGACAATAATATGCTATTTCCAAAGACGTTAGCAAATGTATGAAGTAAACCTTTTAAAAAATGTTCCTGTTACTGAATGCGTTTTTACTTTCACAAAGTTTTAATATATCCTCGCCCACTGCAGTTAGCCCCCAGTCTTCACGCGGCTATCACTATCAAAGTGGCCAGGTGCGGTTTTCCTCGACTTTGACTCATAGAAGAGTTAGAAGACGAGGATGAGTAGTCTAACTTTGTTAGCAAAAACTAAAAGATAGAAGTAACATAACCTGAAATTTTAGGTGTCTTACAGCTAAAATTCCAAAACACTTTTCCATATCCTTGGCCCAACAAGAATAAATCTGACCAGGAAAAAAAAAAGAAATCTGATCAGATTCACTTAGTTCAAAATGAAGACTGCACGTACCGGTCGCTAATATCAATTACATCAACATGGAAGTTAGTATGTAGCGTTACCAATTTTTATTACTAGCTTATAAGGGTGTTTTGGGGGGCTTGGACTTCATTTTGGACGAGGAAAACTTCGCGCATGCCGTCCATAACTGTCATACGACGTTCTCCTGTGGATGTCATCATAATCATCGCTGCGCTCATCATTAAAACCCAGGCTGGGTATCCTGTGTTGGCTTGGATCCCTGTATTGGCTAGGATCTTTCTCCTGTATGTGCCTGTAATTGTCTTCATTTAGAATTCGTTCTCGAGGCCACATATCCATCTGCACCTGGTGCCGAGGCTCTCTCATTCTCATTTTCTTAAGTGTGAAGCTAAGCTTGGCTGCCTTATCGGACAACACTGTACATGACTTGGTCTCCGGTTCAAATCCTTTGGCGGAAACCGTGATCTCATAGGAACCTGGGACTAGTAATCGCCAAAAGTCCCCGTCATGTGATGAAAATACGTCATGGCGACGATTGGCGATAGAAATCCTCGCTCCATCGATTGGCTGGTCATCTTCATCTTTTACAAACCCGTTCACACCTGAGTGAACCTAGCAGAAGAAGAATAAAGTGTCATCTGATGTATGGGTAATTTGATATGAATTGGCAATTGTACAATGCAACCAATTCACCATATTTGGCCTGGACCTAGCTTGCAACTGAGGCTAATGCGGGGAGTCTTTTGAAATGTAATGATCATCTTTAAGCTTATTTTTAAAATACGTTATTCATAGACAAGCTAGAATAGGGTTGACAACTTCTGCCGCTCCGAGCCAATCGAAAGTCCGAACTGCGAAGTCGAAACTGCGAACTGATGTAAACATAAGAGCAATTTCACATATGAAGGAAGTCCCTTTCACAGCCTTTTTTGGGTTTATCACGTGATACTTCATTCCTAATAGCAATCGTCTAGGAGACATTAAAAAAAATAAATTACCATTTTAAAACGTACATGGTAGCCATCCTATTGTTCAATTTACCTGCTCAATATACTTCAGAAGTGCCTCTTTATTTTCCCTCCAATACTCCGGTAACTCAGTCGCATTGGGAAACTTCTGGCAGCCAAGTTCAAGCGTTATATCAAAGCAGTTCGAGTGCACGTAGTTGTAATCTTGCATCCCCCCGGACACACTGAACCACTTGGCCCCATTTGTTATCCCGTCTATGAAATGTTCCCGGGGGATATCCTTACATTTCCAAGGGGCATTTGCTAGGTGCATTGTGGGATGGGCTTCTGAGTAAGACCGTGCCAATTGTCTGAACACGTCATCATCCGGGGTAGCGCTATACACACTCTGTCCCGAGGGATTATCATCATACGGGTAATTTGCCACGAGTGCTCCGCTGTGCAAACTCGCCGACAGCACAAATGGAATAGAATTGATCCATTTCATGACTGCACGTGTTTCCGGTTGAGGTGCTCCGCTGGTGCTTGGGAAAAACTGATCCGGGAAATTACGATTTAAGTCGATACCGTTCGCGTTGGATCGACTCGATTTCCACTCTTCGTTTGAAAATGTGGCGGCCATTTCATATCCATCTGGATTCATACTCGGCATAATGTGTATCCTTGTGGTGTCTACAATGTTGGTAACCCTGGGGTTAACACCGTAGTTCTTACACAGATATTTAATCAGGTGAAGTAGCATCTCCCGCCCAATCGCTTCATCCCCGTGCATGTTAGCAACGTACTTAAATTCCGGCTCCCCTGGTTCGTGTTTCCCCGGGTTATTGGAAATTTCCATGACCCACAGTTTGCGGTTTTGTACCGAGATACCAATGTCATACAAGTGCGCTATTTTGCTATACTTTCTTGAATAATCCTTCAGTAGCCATGTCATTTCTTCATAGTTGTGATGTCTAAAGCTGATATTCTTCTCAGGTATTTCTTCTTTGGCGTCGTTTTCTAATTCCTTTAGAGTTGCTCCAGTATCGCCTTGGTTGTGTTCCTTGAAATCGTCCCTGGCAACTTCCATTTTGTGCTTGATGTCTTTGACGCCTGCAAAAGGTTCCTTCCTGCTGTTTGGTGGCTTAGTCCGAGCGGATTCGGTTTCATGTTTGTTTTCTTTTGCAAAAGATATCCTTTTAGCTGCTTTCTCTGGCGGCTTTCCCAAGACAGAAAGTGTCAAGCCTTGTAGAACAAAACAAAGTACGAAGACTTTCAAAAGAGGCATAATTGATGTGCTCCCTGTTCTGGGCTCCAGCTAAAATGTCTGACAGTTTCACTGAACACTATCAATTTGTTCATCGCCTCTGACATCACTAAAGGAGTGGTTAATAGCCTACCACGCCTTTCAACATTTTAGTTATGATCTTTACCTTGTGCATCGCATCACGGCTCCGAACGGCTAATTGTTAGTAAATTACCGAGGTCGTGTTCAGCAATGACAGAAAAACAATTTACTTCTTTACTTGAATTAACACTATATCGATATCAAACAAAAGCAGAGTTTTGTACCTTAAGGAAAATATCTTTTATTGCTTATCAATGGGGTGGTTTCGAGTAGCAACGCAGAATAAGTCCATTATCTGTTTTCTAAGAGATTTTAAGTGCAGTGATTAGCCGGCCACCTGCTGTGAAGCGACAGGTAACAAGTTTACCTGCTCAGCACCTTTGAACGCAAAATTTTGTTGAATAGCCGTGATTTAATGTAAACATTTTTTAAAAAAGCGTTTTCAACATTTTTTTCACACAATAAGTAATGTATTTATTTATTCAGAGTAAACATTTCCTACTAAATCTGTTTGTTTGATTTGTTTGATGAAGTACTCTTCACATAGGCGAAAATAATGTTAGACAGGTTAAAGTTTGTTCCTCAGTGAAATAAAATGCGATACAAATGTTTGAAAATACAAGTACAGTCAGAGTTTCTGTTGTACCAAGTCGAACAGATGGTCGCTGTAAAATACGTAAACGTTATAAATTGTTTCTACGGCAAGGATTGTTTATTGGTAAGCCACACCCAGAGCAAGGATAACAGCTAAATAAAGCGACTGAAAAAAGTTCTATAGATAAATGTCAGTTCACGAATAAATGATCTAATTGTCATTTTGGACGGATGAAATTTCACAGTGAAAGTTGTTCGACTGCTCGAGATTTTAGGTGAAATATTTTATTGCCTGGCCGGTCGAGGAGAAGTTAAAATGTATCGCTTCTCGACTTTTGTAGTGTGTAGCATAATTTTAACTTCACACTTTGCAAACAGCAATCCGTTAATTAGAAAAGTTTTAGACATGATTCACGGCGGCGACCAAAAGGAATCAACTCACGACAAACGGAGGAAGAATATCGACATTTTAAATGTGGATGAATTTAAGCACCATGATTATGAAGAGATGACATGGTTTTTGAAGTACTTTGCCCAGAAGTACTCAGACATTGCCAGACTGTACTCTATCGGTTACAGCGTGCAAAACCGGAAGTTATGGGTTATGGAGATCTCCGACAATCCCGGTAAACACGAAGCTGGAGAGCCGGAAATCAAGTACATCGGTAATATTCACGGCAACGAAGCATTGGGTCGAGAACTGTTACTACAACTCATAAAGTACCTTTGTGAAAGCTACGACAATAACCCTAAGATTAAGACCCTTGTAAACACAACCGGGATTCATATACTACCAAGCATGAATCCAGATGGATACGAGATGGCAGCGGTTCGCGGCAAGGGAAACAAACTAGTTGGGAAGAGAAATGCTTACAGAGTGGACTTAAATCGTAACTTCCCGGATCAGTTTTTTCCCAGCACTACAGGTCCACCCCAGTCTGAAGTAAGGGCGGTGATGGAGTGGATCAAAAAATACCCATTTGTGTTATCTGCGAGCCTGCATAGCGGGGCCTTGGTCGCGCTCTACCCTTACGATGATTCACCTTCAGGACAGAGCCTATACAGTGCTACACCTGATGATGACGTTTTTCGACATTTGGCCAAGACATACTCACAGGTACCTTGTTGCTACTTGTCAGTTTCCGCGATTGCAGCAAGAAGTGAAAATTGAAGGGCTTGTGGGGCTGAAGTTGCAGGGACTCGGGCAGGACAATTAGAGTTGGGCCCAAAAACAGTCCCGTTTTAATTACTCCCATAAGATATTGATTAGTTCAGGCGATTCTGTTACGTATAAGATGCTCTTGAAATTGAATGTTACTTAAAATATTAGTTTAAAAGTGTAGTAAAACATCTCATGTTGTGAAAAAGCAAAACTTGAACAATTCGGAACAATTTGAATGTGAACCATTTTTATTACTTAAAAACAACTTTTTTATATATTGGTTACCACAAGAAAGTGAATTTCACTCATATTTATGTTCAGAATCGGTAATTTATCGAAATATACTTATACTTGTGTTGTGGAAAAAACTTGGACAGAAGTATCTAAATTCCGCCATTTTGATTTTATGACGTCACACAAGTGCCTCTTCTCTTTAGAAAGAAAAATATTTGACGTACTTCACTTTTTTAAAATTTGAAGACAGCCAAAAGCTTAAATAAGAATTAATAAACTAAGAATATGCCATTTGCACAAAATTACAGCCTCGGCTTAGGCTAAGAAACGTTCATTAAGCCACCCAGAAAGGTCTCAATGGGGTTGTGGCTTTTACAGGCTAACGATTAATATTTTGGCTTTTTTTTCGGCTAACGTTTAATTATTTTCCTTACGGTTAACAGAAATCTTACAAATTAATTACCGTTATTCAAAAGAGCTAAAAATTTATCCTAATTGTCTAAAAAAGTTAAAATCTATTTTGATAACAGTTAAACGTATGACCACTCCGGGATGGAAAAGGGTATTATTGCAGTAATTATAGACTAACATAACTCAATACTCCAGTAAGGAAAGAGACAAAATAGTCTTGACTAGAGATCTTGACACTTTCATTTTCGTGGGTTAAATGTTTCTACAGTTAACATTTACGCCTAATGGCTACATTTATGGCTTGGTTTATGGCTAACCTCATTGAGACCCTCCTTAAACTATCTTAGGTTTTCACAGCCTTCTTCTTCGAAAGTCTGATTCCTTATTCGTGTTCTAGGAGCATCCCGTGATGCATCTGGCCAACCCTAAGTGGAATTGCACGGACCAAAAGGAAGAGCACTTCATAGACGGCATCACAAACGGTGCCAGCTGGTCCAGCCTGTCAGGAGGCATGCAGGATTATAACTACGTTCACTCCAACTGCTTTGAAATCACGCTTGAGCTGGGCTGCGATAGATTTCCCAAAAGTAGCGACTTAGAGAAGTACTGGCTTGATAATAAAAAGGCCCTTGTCGAGTTTGCACAGCAGGTAGGAAGCTACTCTTAATTAAGCCCTGGCCAAACGATCACAGCATTTCAACGTAAGAAATCGCAACATTGTTCATATTGTTCACATTTGACTACGCTGTGTTGCGACATGTTGGGTGTTGTTGGCTCAAATTCTTGAGCCAGCAACATTATTATTATTATTATTATTATAATTATATATGTCGGAACAGGTCGAAACAGTGGCCAAACGCGTGCAACATGTTGCGCCTTACAATAATGTTGCATTGAAATGTTTGGCTGGGGTTCATGCAAGTTCTATGTTTTTTTTATATCCCGAAAAGTTGTTTAAGCTAACACTTTCAATTACTGAGAGCAAAAGAAACTTGGAAACTACACCTGAATTAGTAATTTATGCGATGCGTTGACGAGCGAGGGCAGACAATTTGACAATTTGTTATTGTAAAAACAACCTGACATCACTTTTTCATGCGTCTGTCATGTTATTGACAATGAATTTCGTCATAAAATTGTCAAACTGAGGCGCCACGCACCTCTCGTAAGGTCTAACAGGATTGGCCGAGAAAACAATAGAATAAACAACAGAAACAATGGCCCTAGTCCTGAAAACAATAGAGGTGGATGACTCCGGGAGCAAATAAAATTAGAGGTTCCGAAGAGGTGCATGACTACTGGTCAAACAGTCTGTAGATCCAATTGGCTATGGCCTCGTGGATCCACAGCTACTTCGACAATGTTATGACGAAATTCATGATCAATAACAGGACAGACGCATGACAAAATGACGTCAATTTGTTAAACTAACGCCCATGAATTTCTTTTCTGAAAAAATGTTGAACGGGTAATTTGCATTGCGTCTTAGGTACATTTTGGCGTGAGTGGATTTGTTAAAAACAAACAAGGAGAGCCTCTCTCTGATGCGACCATTAGCGTTGCAGATCGTCGTCATGACGTCACTTCGTCAAAGGATGGAGATTACTGGCGCCTGTTAGTCCCAGGCTCCTATGAAATCACGGCAAGGGCAAAGGGCTACCAACCTCAGACACATTTGGTGGAGTTGCACGCTTCTGAAGGAAAAATCGTTAATTTTACGCTAAAGCCAAATCAGGAAGACGGAACAAAACTGTCACTTGTGTTAGGCGAAGATGAATTGTTAGACCGAGTCATGGTAAGCTCAAAAAATACATGTATATTGCTGATTGATACCCCTTCCTCTTTTATAACATAACTAAGACCCCATTCAAAGCAACTAAACTAGTTTAACTAAATCAGGCTTGAGTTTGTCAAATTTTTCGATTACGATTTGCAGTAATTTCGAGATGACAAATAACATACCACCGACTTTGCTAACATATTTTAGTCAAACATGTTCTTGCCTGGTTAAGTTTTGTGGTGTCAACGGTAAGAGCAACTAAGTTTGAGGCGGGGGTACACGTTAAGGTTGTTTAGGCGTCGCTTAACACGGTCTTTCTGCCAATATCTCGGTCACGTTTCAAGGAACGCTAAATCTCTATGCTTATTTCATTAACCATCGTTTGGCGGTTTTGTGTAAATTTTTGGGTGTTTTTTGGACATTTTGGGAAAGAGATATTTTTCTCAAAGGATAGGTTAAATTGAGGGAAATATGAAATATTGAAGATTTGATGGATTTGGAAAATTGAAATTTGAAGTGAACAACTAGTAGACGGATATTTAAATTTACACTTTTCGTGTCCAAATTCGGCAAGCGTGTTGAGCTCGCGCTATTCTTGATATCAATTAACTTGAAATTGTTTACAGTTTGAATTTTCTGATAATGATCGATTAAGGTGGCCGAATACAGTTTTCAAGTGCCTATGCCTAATTCACCATTACTTTTAAACCATTTATGCTTTGGCACCCGTTTTTTGCAAGAGTCAAGGTTAACCACAAAAGTATTTATTCTCGCATTTTGTCAAGGGTGTGCGCTGTTGCCATGGCAACTGGGCTGGTTAAAAACAAGGCTTAAAAATGGTTTTTGTTTATTTAGAAAAAGTCCAGTCGTTAGATATTTTTATCGTTTGCCCACTACAAATTGACATTAAATCCCTTCCGTCAACACTACTCTAATAAAATTCTGACATTTTCGTCATTCGCCCTAAATCGTTTTCTGTATTATTAAAAATTCCCTATGCCAAAATGCAGTTTTTTCGTGATAGATCATTCACGTGGTTTCTGAACTATTATTTTGCCGAATTTCTTGAAATTCTAATGACTGGATCGTTGGAAATCGGCAAGTTTGTGCCAAAGCAATTTTTCGAGCAACTGCGCATACGCTGCATTTAACTGGGTTCTTTCCAATCTCGTTCCCAGAGCTTCGTTCCTCTTGACCAGCGGTCGGAAAACGAGAGCTCTGGGAGCAACCATTTCAGGCATGCGCCATAGATGCAGACTGCGCAGTGAAACCGGATGGGCAGAATTCGATTATTTCCTTTGTTATTTCAAAATAGTTGCTCCCAGAGCTACCGTTTTCCGACCGCTGGTCAAGGGGAACGAAGCTCTAGGAACGAGATTGGGTTCTTTCGGTAACAAACAAAAGCTGAGAATTGCTGGGTTCTTTGTGTCGTTACCCTTTTTAACATACCTTTGTTACGAAGACTAAAACCATCAACAGACTGCTTTCAATTACGAAGAAAAATAGTAACGATAGAGCGGGCATTGAGCAAATAAAATGATCGCGGTATCATTGTTTTTGCAATCCTTATGCACGCGCTGAATTGCATCAGCAAGAGCGCGCGCGAAAACTGTGTTCGCCCACCTTAAACCACTTTTACTAGTAAACATGTTTAACATTTTGATGTGAACGGGGTATAAGACAGCTGATAGGGTTAACAATTAAAATTTGTTACGTCCGATCGAATATTTTATCAGATTGGGGGTGGGGAAGTATCTAGAAGTCTTTTAAATTTCACCAAGTAGCCTTATAAAGCACTTATCAACCTAGTTAATTTTCGCCGTATTAGTCACCTGTAGCTTTACTCTCCCCACCCGTAGCAAATTTGTTACTTTATGGATGAATCGTATCAACAAGAATTAATTTCACCCGTAGCATCAAGAGAAAATCAACCATACTCAGCCGTAACAGGTGACAGCCCTGTTTTATATTACCCGGCCCCGACACTCGAGACACTTAATTTTGGAGGGACTACTCTTGTTGGTGAACAGGCGTTGTTTCACTGAAGCTTACTGTGATTATTATCTGTTACACAGACTGGAAGCTTCATAACTGATGAAACTAGTGATCCGAGGGAACATCTAATACAGACAAGTCACAATGACAGAGACGAACAGTCGTTTAAAAGACACATCCTGCACCCAGGACTCAACGACAGGTATGTTATCTTTTAAAATTCAGAACATAAAAGGTTTTTGAATGAGAAATTAGGCCCGATTTCTTTCACTCTCTCGAGTCCGGTCAAGGTTCTCCCGAAGAAGAGTTCGGGGAACGATCGCGGGCGCCTTTGCCGAACAGCGGGTGGCAGTCAAGGCTGTTAGGAAGTGTTTAGAACTCTTCAAACAGTGCTTTAGTCTAAAAATAATGCGTAACTTAGTGTTTCATGATAGACAAAATGAAATGCGGCTTCCTGGCAGTAATAATGCAGGCCCCGTCCACACAATACGCCAGCGGAATTTGAAAAAGGAGGTTTCACTCTGAAAACGCCTTAAAAATGTTTTCCGTCCAAACTACGCCGGAAAACGGAACTGTCCATTTTGAAAACGCTCTTCAAAGGGGGAGAATTTGAAAGCGACGGCTTTGTGTTTTAGTGTGGACAGAAAACGTTTTGAAAACTGAGCTTTACGAAAACGATGACGTCATGATAATCACGTGATTGCCCGAAGTTCATTTAGCTCACTTTTCAATGAACACTACAGAAATGTGGACATATTTCCAAAGAGTATCAATAGTACAGTTAATGATTAAAACGAGGATTAAACAGTAAAATGAGTCTGTGATCTAAAGAAGGAGTCTCATAAATGGACCAGAACAAAAAAAAGGCTCAACGCGAAATGGCAAGCTGGGCATCTGTGATTACGAGATACCGTAAAAACGACTGGTCTGTAAATCGAAAACCATTGCGGACATTTTTTGGGTGTAGGGGAGGCACCTTTCTGGGCGAGTGGGTTTTAAGAGTCACTCCCCCGAATGTCGAGTGCTGTTAAAATTCAGTTTTCTGGTATATTAATGAGGGCATATTTCCAAGGAGTGTCAATAGCACGGTTAATGATTAAAACGAGGATTAAACAGTACAATGGGTCTGTGATACAAAGGAGGAGTCTCATAATTGGACAAGAACAAAAAAGGCTCAACACGAAATGGCAAGATGAGCATGCGTAATGACGACATACCGAAAAAACGTTTGGTCTGTGAATCGAAACCATTGCGGAATTTTTTTGGGTGTAGGGGAGTCACCTTTCTGGGCGAGTGGGTTTTGAGAGTCACTCCCCTGAATGGCGAGTGCTGTTAAAATTCAGTTTTCTGGTATATTTCCACTCATCAGGTGATACACCCTTCCACTACATTCCTCATGACAAGCTTCACAGTCCCCAGAGGACCTTCCCTACTTCATATAACAATTTTTGTTTGATTTTCTTCTCGCTCATATTTAAGGACCAGGTTGTCTCTGGAAAAAGAGCTACTTCATGAGGAAACTGCGAACGGAAGTGGATCGATCGAGGAATACAAAACGGACGATTCGTCTGGGGAAGGAGGAGGGAGTGGTGACGAGAACTCTTCACATATCAAACACGAACCGGACAAACCAGTCATTGTCAAGAAACCGGTTAAACCAGTCAAACCTGCCAGTGTTCAGACACCAGCTAAACTCAGCAGCAACAAAACTAATACGAAGCATCTTAAACGGAACACTGTTCAAATTGAGAAGAAGCCGGCCCCTGTGGAGGCGAAGGAAGATGTACCAATGAAAATAGCTGTCACAGACAAGCGATTTTCTAAGCTAATTGGGTCGAACGTGGCGTGCCGTTTGGTCGGAAAGAAGGGCTTGAAGAATGGGAACCTACGATGGGTGGGTCACTTGCCTCACCTGCCGTTAGATGACGCGCATCTCATTGCTGGTGTGGAGTTGTTAACTGATGACAAACTTGGAACTGATGGTACATACCGTGGAGTAAGATACTTCAAGAGCTCGCCGAAGCGAGGTTATTTCTTCAGGCTGAAGGACTGTAAAGCTGTCAAACATTAGGGTCGTTACACAAAGTGGTACTTGAACTCAAGAGCCACCTTTTGCTAGAATGTCAAAAATGAACTTAAAATACTGTGACAAGCTGAGTCACGTACAGCTTAACTGAAAATGTCTAGCCAAACTTCAGAAGAGATTCGTTAAACGTATTTGTATATGGAAAATGGGCTATACAGACGCATATATCATATCATTTATCACAGAAATTCAAGTTCTTTTGGAGGACGGTTTATTTTGTATCCTTGATTTCCGCCTTACTCTAGTTTCCTGTCCACAGCCGTCCTCTACGAGAAGAGGAAGGAACGGCGGCTAAGGAAGAAGCAGTCGCATTTTGTAGCGTTGCAGTTGTGTCCTGCGTGGCAGATATGTCTTAAACGTTTTGACCAATTGTATGTGTCGTTGTTTCTTCCAATGAAATTGCGTTGTGACAGTGTCTTCTTAGAACGGGTATCAGTTACCAGTCTTATGGCTGCGTATTATTAGATAGAACCCATGATATCATTGGCTCAGTATATCCTATTACGTCAGAGGACATGTCTGCCATATAGGACATAACTGCAACGGTACAGCATTTCTCTCCCGAACAGTGGTTGCAACCTCGTTCCCAGGGTCCTCTCTCGAGTCCCGGCTGGGATCGAGGTTGCAACGGCTGGTAATCGAGCCTAGTTTATTTCCCCGTCTTCCTCAATTCATAGTCTACTAACTATGCTCAATTGTAGTTATCCTTGTTTCTTTCTGGTTTATTGTTATCTCCTTGGTGTTTTAATACAATTGTCGTTTTGCGATATCCTTCGATGTGAAGGTATGTATAACATAATATTTCCATTTATACCATGCCATAAAAATACAGCCATAATAATAGCAGATAGCAACGATGGGATATTCTACGGTATATCATCAATACATTGAACAATTATTCCATGAGCGGGCGTTGGATATGAGATGATAGATAGCCAACGGGGCGCGTAGCGCCGAGTTGTCTATAACCATCTCATATCCAACAAGCGCGGGTGGAATAATTGTTTAATTAAAAACGCCTCCAAAATATAAAAAAAATAGACTACAGTAAGAAATAAAAAGGCCCGAAAAAATCACGCATACGCTCGCCATATTTGTAGATCATGGTATAATGGCTCATATACCATGATGGCTAAGCCAATGAAAACTCTCGAACTGCATTATCTAATGATCTAGTTTTTAATAAATTAGTATATACCAGGAGCCATAATCAGGGACGGAGACCGTAAGTCTTGGGATCCGCGCGGACCCATGATATGGGACAATTTTTCTATTTTTAGAACAAATTGCGCCATCCTGACGTCATATATCCGCGCTGATCTACGCACGTGTCGTGGGCTCTCGCGTGGATGTTATCACGTTGCGTGATCAAATAATGAGAGTTGGGAGATTTTCTTGCCAATTTTTCACAGCGATGGCAGGGAATAAGGCAGAGAAGAAGAACCAAGGCTCATCTATGTACTTTTATGCTCTGATTTGATGGAAAAGGTGTGTTTTTCAGGGTCGAGAATTTCTTTAATTTCGCGCTGTGAATGAACAAAATCCGCTCGCCGGCTAGTTATACGCGTAAACTTTTGTGTTTGTTCTGTAGAGGAAAGTTCTATAAGAAAACTCTTTACTCCGATATCGAGTTAATTCGTGAGTTTCCCAAACAATGCTTTATCATAACCAAATCGTGTTTTTGGTAGTTTCTTGTTGTTTCTGCTCGTTTGGCGACTTTGCAAAAGCTTTTGAAAGACAAGTCTGACGCGTAGGAGCGAGTAGCTCATTTGCATAGTGCACTTTCAAGTCCGAGTCGGTGTTCAAATCGTGACAAAGATTTGTTTCGTTGTCTTTTATGCTGAGATGCTACAACAGTTTTCTCCAACGTTCGGCCAAAAGGCTACTGACATCATGTGTGTTTCTTTCACTGTGAAACTTTACACTGCGAAAATAAAAATAGACGAGTTTTGACTCAATCGATTAAATCGAAATCTTTATTCGAGTTCATCATAACTTTTCTGATTTTTTCTCCTGTAATTACAGATTTTCAGCTAAGCTTTTAATATGTTCTCAAACATTAATCGACCTTAAACATATTCAAAAACTAGAGATATTATATGAGTTCGATGTACGTCCAATTTATCATGTTTTACTATCTGTGTAAAACACGCATCAGCGAGCTCTCTTATTTATCGACAACAGACAATTTGTTGGATTTTCACACAAACAAAACCAAGCAGCATCTACAAACATAATCCTGTTGTCACGTATTGGGCCTAAACGCTGCTGCAGTCCAAACATATCCAACTTTTTTTTTTCTGTGTTATGGAAAAGCTGTTTAGATCTTCATATGTGAAATTTAAGATTAGGTAATGTGAAGTTCTTATAAAAGGAGCAGCGGAACTCAACTTTGTCAGCGATATAAAGCGGGACATACCTAAATTCGGCACTGTCTTCACTCAAACTGGAGCAACTTACGATGAAAATACTTAAGCAAAATCCCAACAGCCATAAAGACGTTGAGTTGTGGACGCCATTTCCCCTGCGCGACATCCGCGAAAATCCTCGCAGCAATGTACGCGCGTGTGCCTCAGGCGATGGCGCAATTTGTTCTAAAAATAGAAAAATTGTCCCATATCATGGAGCCAACCCCAATACTAGAAATGGCGCGCGCTTACGGTCTCCGTCCCTGATTATGGCTCCTGTATATACCACACAAGTAAATAGTACTTTTCGCGCACACTAATTGGCTAGCTCGGCGGAGGTGATTACCCAAGTACTATTCACCTCCACTTCGGTGAATAATTGTTAATTATGACGACGCTCTCGATATCGTGTGTAAAAACTAAGTGAACGGTACGCGGCAGACAGAGCAGCTGAAGCCTGCTACTGGATGACGATGACATGGCGAGAACCAATCTAGTAATTATTTTCATCCCATTAAAAAAGCTATCGATCTTTTAGGGCTTAACTTTGCAGCGTTTGTAGCTTTAATTCATCGACTTTCCAGTTACCATGAAGTAAACATGGCGGCGAGCAAATCATGTAAACTTATAGCTAAGACCGTACATTTCGTATAAGGAAATATTTTAAAACTTTCAGATTGAATCGTGTTTTTTTTTAATAAAAGAAGTTCAATACATTATCGGGTTCAGTTGTGCGCCATCCTGACTCGAGTTTTGGCCCTGCTTACAGTCCTCCCTCGTCTCGCTGCTGATGAGCCGTGAATGCAATGTGACTGCAGTTACCTGGCTAATCCCATCTGGTTCTGTCTCGCGCTTGATGGTTTGTGCTTCTCTCTCCACCTACCTATTGTTAGTTGAAGTCTACCACTCTTACCTTCCTCTCCTTTGTCAGCTGTTTGCGGTCCGCCCCACCTTCTGTTTCCCCAGGGGGTTCATCTCCAGGATTGTAATGTGCCTTACAGCGACTGTGCCCTTACCAACTAGCTCTAACCTCCTTCTGCATGGGCGGTACGCAACCTCTTTCGCAAAGGAGAGAGAGAGAGAGCCTGGTAATGAGGTTCAGTGGTACGTTCAATAAAAGGCGTCGCTTGAAGAGTATGATTTCAGCTGTCTTTGTCTAAAATTATAAACAAAAAGATAAATATGCAAGAAAGAGTTTCCCAAACCACAATGAAACCTGATCTCAAACCCCGAGACGTAACTCTGCATTCGTGCTAAGTGGGTGATCGGACCGAGGCTACCGTTAATGTGAAAATGTCTGCTTGATACGAGTTGTCGGCCCGATCCGATTTGGTCACTGTTTGTTGTCATCAGTCATTGTAGGACAAATGCTTGAGTTTAGAAGATTAACAAATCAAAAAAATGGATTATGAAACATCCAGGAATACAAAGAAGATTGAACCCGTTGATAATGACTTACTCGTTCTGTTTTGCAATTGATTGTTTTTAAATGATTCTTTACCGGCAATAGAGCCGGAAAATTCTAAGAGAGTTTCATTGCTTTTCTGTCCGAGCGAGGTAACGGCTTACGTGTAACATACCTTTTAAATAAAGCGTTTCTGTTCTGTCCTTCTTCAATGAGTAAAACCTTTTGAAACGGAGAGTAGAACTAGACGCGCATGGCGCAGCGGCCGCGTTTTTGGCGCGAAAACACAACTTACACCCAGGGGACCCCCTAGAGTAGCTTTTTAAAATGACGGTTCATTGCTGAACATACACGTCATTAATTATTACGTTTAGAAGTAATTTCGCAAGCTTTTGTTTGAGTATAGCCAGCATAGTAGGACTCTTTTCTTTCCAAATTATAATTTAGTAATAATGTTTGTCTCATGACGAGCTGGTTCGCGAAATGTTCTGCAGGAAACCTTGAAAAAAACCCGAACTTCAAGGAATAGGCAGTTGTCCGTGAACCCTTCGAGGCCAAAGACGTATTCTCGCAAGAGGTCGCACTGGTTTTGTAGCAGAACTTGGAAAAACTATCTGAACGAGAAAATAAATTTTAAGAAATATTCCGGTTCAGTTCCGTTAAACTACTAATGCTTGATAAAAACGGAACGACAACATAAACGCAAAACGCACAACGTACATTTTGATAGAGCGGTTTTCAATTGAGTGTTCAAAAACCAAAACCAAAGCAATAACTTACTAATTAGATTCCAAAAATAGTAAAGCCAAACTAATTGCTTGATTACTTTAGACCCTCAACTGACAACAGCTCTAACTATCCTCTGGGGCCCGTTTCTCGAAAGACCCGGTAACTTAACGGGCCCGAAATCAGATTTTGATATCAAAGTCTCAAGAAAAGTAGGGCGTGTTCTGACCTCTGGTGAAGTCCATTTTGTTTCTTTAGCTGATAACTTTACTGTGCAATTTTCAAACCTTTTGAAACTCCCTCTAGAATGGAAAACAAAACAGCTTAATGGGCCCGGTAATTACCAGGAGCTTCGAGAAACGGGTCCCTGGAAACTTATCTACCGGTTTTAGCCGGACTTTTTCGTCACGTGACGCCGTTACACCAGCAGCGTGACAATAGCCTCCATTTGGCGCGAAAATATGCTCGGATATTTGTCCGTGACATCATCTGTTCCGAGAAGCGAACAGTGAGGTTTCAGAACTGTGAGGTTTGAGGAACAGACAATGTTCAAGAGCAAAAGTCAAATGGAGGCTATTGTGTTAATTGCCCTTCAAATATTTTCGCAACACGCACAGTTTTGAAAATTGGGGAACAATCTCCTCATTTTAACTGTGGAATATTCGGTCACGTGACGCGTTTAGACCAGTCGCGCCCAAACGAAAATATTTGATGGATTCTAATGGGTAATGACGTCTATGTGAGGTAATGACTAGACATCGTCGAAGCTCAAGCTACGGCCAATAATTGGCTGAGCCAAATTTGGTTTTGTTCAGTAACACGTCTCCTCAAAAACGAACAAATAGATAAAAATTCCTTTGTTCAGCAATAGTTTTTTGGGGCCAGATCTTGAGAGTAGTTTTAATTTGCAGCCGTTAGTTGAAATGGAAGGTAAAAATGCGATATCGAGAGCCGATAAAGTAGGGAGAGAGAGCTAGAGAGAGAGAGGACTGCAACTCCCTTTTCCTAATTACATTTTTTAATTGTAACCAACGATCTTTCGAGTGGTCGAGGTTGCGCTCTCGTCGAAACTTGTTTTGCACGCTCCCCCCCCCCCTCCCACTTCTTTCTGAAATTTCTGGATCCGCCGCCCTGTCCAAACGGCGGATGCAAAAAAGACTCGATGTGGTGTGGGGGGGGGGGGGGGGAGGGAAGTGTGTTGGTGGTACAAAAGCACTAACAAGCGAGGCTGATGTTATCTACATTCCTTTATTCCAGAGAGAACAACAATCTGTCCAGCTTAAATCAAGGATTTAAAACCGGAGAGTCGGAAGCTAAGCTTACATTATTAAATTTCATTATTTACAAGCAATATAAACTTCGCAGCCATGAAACAGTGGTCGGACCATACGTACAGGTCACAGCACACGACCAACAAGAAAACACATGAGTAGATCCACACTGCTCGACAACAATGGGCTCCTATTGTGACGTTTCGTGACAACCTTAACCTGGATTGTCACGCAATGAAGCAGAGAGCGTAACGTGACGAAGTAGACCATTGCTGCGGGCATCCCAGCTGAACGTTCCTTAAAACAGGAACAAAACTCAATATCGACAACGAATGTCTTGTGTTAACAATAATTTGTACAATTCGACACAGTCAATTTTTGAAGTCAGACTTCTGTTTCATGTCTTTATCAGTATTTGTCAGTGTCTTTGTACTTTATGGACTGATGCTTCTGGTGAAGACATTGATCTTAGTTTCTCAGCGTCTATTAACAAGTCAAAATTATCTACAGTAGTTTCCACATGTCCAACGATTCCTCTTATTGAACCTCTAAGTGGACCTACAATTTGCACACCTGAAATAAAAATAACGCGCAATTAGTGCTTGCAAAAAATTCAACTCGAAAAATATTTGCCACTTATGTCGAGAAATGCAGGTTAATGAGATTCAATGCTCTTTATGAATAGGCATCACAAAGTACCATTTTGATATTACTTCATATTTGACAGAATTGTGTGAATTAGTGACTTTTTAGGAAAGACAACAGTTTGTGATGGTTATCATAAAGAGCATGCATCTCATTAACCTGCATTTCTGGACATATGTATCTGTATTTTGCCATTGGAAAAATTGGAATTGCGCCAATTAAAGGAACTTCTAAAACCGTTTGAAAGTTTCTTTGGAAATTTCCAACGATGTCTCCGTCAAGTTTATAAGGGATCCCCTAAGGGGACAATGCACAACAAGTACCCTTTCTTTGCAAGTTCATGGAAAAGCTTATGGGTATAATGCTGTACAAGGTGGTTATAACTTTCGATATGTCTAAGTAAATATGTGTTCATTAATACGAAAACAAATTACTTTCATGTAATATGGTTCTAACTTTGAATTCTGTGAATAAAACCCTAGAATGTGACCATTCAAGTAAAAGCTATTGAGCAATATTTTCTTGTGGTAGTATTTGTTTCTAGCGTTTCAAGTCTGCAAATGAATCTTAAGTGTGTGGGAATTGAAATGAAAACCTATAAGGAGTACTTGCGCGTGGTACTGCTTATATTGATGTACAACGTCTAACTTTTGAGAAGGTCGACCATGAAACCTAGCGTGTGATCCCTTGTGTGAAAGCTATTGAGTAGCACTTACAGGTTTTAAAATGGAAACTATGTTTCAAAGCGAAAGTCTCGGGTTTTTGTTTTTTCCCTTGATCTGATAAAATCCAAACTTACCAAGGTTGTCAAATAGACCAAGATGCTTTTTTCTCGTGGGTGTTTGACCCTCCGAGCTCAACGATTCGCATGAAGTCTGATCACTGGAAACGCTAAAATCTGTGCTAAATCGTGAATCATCAGCTAATGAACAAGCAGATTTAGTCCTTCTCAGAGACGAACCCTGATTGGGCGGTCTCTGGATCTCGGGAGTGTGTGACACGGTTCTTTTCAGAGTCTCTTTGACGGGCATACATTCGCGTGACCAGTTAAGAACGCCAGCCGGGCGCAGTCCATTGATGCGTGGTACTCTTAACACCTTTGGCGTCGACTTCGCAGAATTCACCGTGACTTGCGAGCCGCGAACGCTGGGGTCTCGAGATTGCGTGACAGTGATCGCGTGAGACCTGAGACTTGGTGACCTAGACGAAGGACCATATGACATTCCCGCGGAAAGTTCGTCCATAGATTCGTTGACTTTTATTGTCTGGCTTCCGCTCAGCTGATAGACGCTTGGTTCGATCGATACAGTAGGCATCTGCGCTCGATCGTCTTCGTAAACCATGTTGCTATGGTAATGGCAATTATTCGTGTCACCTTTTTCCCGAACCATATCCGGAAAACTGCTTACCTTACGCATCGGCATTTGAAGCACCTGAAATAACACAGAAGAGTGGTTATATTACAAGTATAATATCACGGCTAGGGCATGTTTTTTTCCCCAACTCCAAACACCTCTGACAAAATACTCGACATCCCTCTTTGCAAACGTGAAAATACTTAAATCGCTATTGACACTTCAAGCAAGTCTTTTTGGGATATTACTTCGTGGTTTGTCAGCGTGTTCTAACTCGGAAAACACTTGGAAAAAACCCTCCAAGTAAAAGATAGAAAAGACAAACATTGGCCTTTCATATGCGGTTTTTTACGGCTATCTATTGCATTCCCGCGCGTAAAAACACCCATGTTAAAAAAAAAATTGCCCTTTTTGCCCATGACCATGACCTTATGTTGGTAGTTGGTTACCTTGGTAACAGGTGCTAGACTAGATATTGAACGCGAGGAGTGCGCACAGGAAAACATGCGCTTGGGGTCTAGTCTCCACGAACTTCCAAGCACTAGTCTCCAACGCACGCGTCCAAATCGCACGTGTCCTTCGCTACGAAAAGCAATAAAAAAGCAGAAACCCTGACAGAGAGGGACTCACTTGAGAAAGAGCCGTGTTGCTCCTGGCCCTCATAGCGTCAAGCTGCACCCTGCTGGCTGATGACAACCGCCTGCGATCGTAGGAGTCCGTGTATAGCGACTTCGACTTCTTGAGACTGTCCAGATTACATGTCAACAGAGCCCACCAACACTCGCGGACTTTCTTTTGAATCACGCAATAAAACACGAAGATTGCAAAGCCTTGAAGGCTGTTGAAGATAGCGAAGAGATAATGGAACACGAGTCGAGCTTCACTTACGGCAAAGAAACCAAACATCCACGTAATGCCCACCAGAATGAGAATTCCAAACGCTCTCTTGATTTTAAGCAGTCCTTCGGAGCCACGTTCCGGGTCGGCGGCGTTTGGTGGGCGTGTCGCCAGTTTGTACATTATTAACGAGAACGTGACCGTGTTAATGACAATAACAAGCAAAACAGGGGCCACAAACGCCGCAAAGAATGCTATGTCTCCAAGACGACAACTGCAATAAATGAAAAAAAATAATGCGTTCATCCACGTTATACGATCCAAAGCCAAGAGAAAATGATCATATTCTCTTGCCAGTCTTAAAGTCCTTTAGCGCTTAGACGGATTGAGTTAAGCAAGAGTGCGAATTTCAAGCAAAACTAATACCGCGCCATAATATATTTCCACGTGCAACGTAGATTACTAAAATAAGCGTGTACTATTTTCTTCAACTTCAAACGGAACATTGCTCTTCTGAAACCTGTAGTCCTAAACTCATTCTGCTTATTCATTTCAACTGCACCGCTAAATACAATATATTAACCACTACAGCTAGAATAGTAAAAGCATTAATTATCATGGAAACCTTTCTACGACCCTAATGCTCGGGTTCTTCTCGATATAATTTGGCGACTGTCAAGAAGTTCTAGAAACTGAAAGTACTTCCAAACCCCTCGATAGCGTTGCAATACAACTCCAAACCTTTTCTTAAAAAACGCAGAAGTCCTTTTAATAACAGCACACATCAGGCTTAGGTTCTTTTGATTGCACTTACTAGTGTTTTCCACCATAACTATTTTTATCCACAGCAAGAGTGATGACCACAACAATAAACGGCAGACCTGAATTAAAACAAAAAAAAAAAAACAGAAAAAGAAACTGTTATTTGCGAGGTGACTACTCAATGAAGTGTTAAAACAACTACGTCATGGTCAGTTGCGCAGGTTGAAAAGTTTAGCTTTAATTTTTCAAGTTCGTCGCTTGTAATCCGTGTTAATCTTCTTCATCCTTACCCATCCTTGTGTCTTTATCGTTTACTATTGTCTCTTTGGTGTTTTCTATCTTAGTGAACTATTATTTTGAGGTTTCTTTCAATTTAGAGGTAAATGTAGGTCTGGTAACCAAAATAACTCAAAATACCATGACTGAGCTCACTTGAGATAAGACAGCATTAGTTTTCGAATGACCAGCAGCAGTCACTTTCAATCAAATGCCAGTTATTATTGAGTGTTGTAAAAACCACTGTGACCAATCACAGAAGACCCAGACAATACAGTGAACCAATCAAAACTCTGATAAAAAGCGCGTCTGTGAGCCAAGCGACGGATGGTTTGGTTGGTTGATTAAGAGGCGTAAGGTTTTTCAAACCAATCACCACTCGTAGTGAAAACCACTCTAAAATGTTACTTATACCAATTATATCGATGACATGTACTCACGACTCACCCCACCCAATTGCGGCACACTTCCACATGACGTAATCACCATAATCCCTGAACACTTTAACAAACGCTTGGTACATAAAGTAAGCCTCGATCAACATCCATAAAAACGCTACCAGTAGGAAATAATGAATGAGTGCTGCCACGATCCGGCATGCGTCCTCAGACACCCCACTCCTCTCCACCCCTGCGACAAACACAATCAGGACACACAGAAGCGAGGCACACAGGTGTAATAAAATCTTGGCGGCATTCTGATCCTTTCGAAGCTTTCTGTGGTTACATAAAAGAATAACACCACCATTATAGCTAAATACAAATTGATTCCATGACAATGCCAGGTTAGTGTAGTCTACAATTGTTCTGTGATAAACATGGCTTTGGATTGCCACGAAAATGAACATGTGAGGAAAACTCTCTTTCAATTAGACGACATTAATTTTCACAACGTTTCTATTTAGTAGTACATTTAAATGGATTAGAACAAGAAAACCATGGTTTTTAGCTGAATCAGCCTTGACTGTCTGCAGTACAACATAATAGAATTAGAACCACATTGAAAAAAAACCTTCTTTTACTTCAATGGACACACAATTAAGGTTTCATCGACAGACTTATCATTTGAACCAACTTGTTCAAAACAACAAAGAGTTCCACATGCAATTGCTGTTCAATAGCTTTTGTTTGAATGATCATGCGCTTGGGTTTCATAGACAGACTACTTAAAAGTTGGAACCAACTTGTACCGCACAATAAACAGTATCACTTAAAAGTTCTGTTCAATTGCTATCATGTGAACGGTCACACACTAGGGTTTCATCCACAGACTTGAACCACCTTGAACAGCATACTGAACAGTATCACATGAAAGTGCGTTTCAGTAGCTTTCAAATGAATAACGCAGATTAGGTTTAACTTTGAAAGGGGTTAAAGAGAGCCTTACTTGAAAAATCCAAAAGTGAAAATGGTCAGCGATAGTCCTACAATGGAGAATGCGCAGCCGACGTAGCTAATGAGTGACAGCACCACGGAATGTTTGCCACATGCCTTGGTTGACGGACCATCGACATCCTGTAAACAGAAACAGAAGCCACCACATTTAAGATTATTTAAGCCTAGTCACGGTGTTCTGAGTTGTTTTGGCCAAGTATAAAACTACTTTTAATTTAAGGAAAACTGAAAATAGTAGTTTATTAAGATAGAAAAACACAAGAGAGACAACAATAAACCATAAAGGAACAAGGACGGAGAAGATTAATACGGATTACAAACGACGAACTGGAAAGAATTATCTTAAGCGTTTCGAGATGCAGAAACCGTGACTTAGCTACTTTAAGAGCTAGAGCAGCTCCTTCAAGAGCTAGAGCTGAATCTTAACAGGAATTCAAGAGAAAGCGAGGACGGTCAATAGGCCAAGACCACATGACCAGCCGGGTTCACATTGGATTACTCAAAATTACATTGAATTACTTCACATTAATTGCTTCTAGCGTTTGTTTTGAGTGTCCTTTCTCTTTCGGTATAGTAGTATAGGGCGCTCATATGGCCGGCGGCCAATCAGCATCGACCATATCGCCCACCTGATCATTCTAGAGCAATCACGCGCCAGGATGTCATCCAAGGTGAGCCATATAAGCGCCCTATACTACTCAGTATCGCAATGAGTGGAAGGACGTTTAACATTCCCAACCTGAACAATACGTGGATGTAAGCGAGGGGTTGGGTGGGTGTGAGCAATTACATCGCAGAAAGTTAACTAGTGGATACTCACCACTAAAGCTGCAAAGTTGGTCATGTGATCACATTCGCAAATTATCGTGTCGTCAACTATGCCGCGAAGAGAACAACCAGCCGTGGACCATCCATCTGGATTTACAAAACAAGACAAAATACACTAACGTGAGTTAAGCTCGTAAAGGTCAAGCAGTGTTGTAACGTGTGGAGTGTCTCAAGGAGACTATGAGAACATAGTCCCTTGGCTAGCAGAATTTTAATATATGACCTTGGATAAACTAGAACGTCTTCAAACTTAAAGCCAAACCGATGTCTAGATAAGACCCAAACAAGCAAAGGAATGATCACACTTACTTTTTTCAAAATCCCACCACACACATCTTGTGCTGTTTTCAATGATCTGTTTAGGAAAGGAAAACACAAGTCACTTAAGTGTTCTAGCAATGTTTTCTTTTAAAACAGTACGTCTTAAAGTCAAATGAATCATGCAATTATTCAACGCACTATGTCAAGCGGTAACACTAATTCACGTCGTAAGATGGTCGTTTGGTAATTCATTCCATTGCAACTCACCTGGTCACGAGGCATTTGGAACTTGATAATAATGGGTGAGGTGAGGTTTGCCACGTGTTTTTTCCTCAAACTTGCAGAGAGCACTGGACTGCTCTCTGTGACAACATCACCACTGGAGTTTTCCATTGTATAATGCGAAGAAGGAGGTGACCGTTCCACTTTGGAGACCTTTTCCGTAGTAAAGCTATCTTCACAGACCTCAGTTCTGCGATATTCGGGCGCAAAAAGGACGCTTGTGCGATAGTAAACAACAATTAACGTGGTGTTCTCGGTGGAGTTGAGAACCGATCTGGGTATTGTCACACTTGCATCGTCTTCGCCACTTGTGGAATTCACGGTCGTGTTAATAGCGATTTTGTCCTTGCTCGTTTGGACAGTCACGTGAATACCGCTGAGAGTGTCTTTAACAAACTCTCTGTGAACAGCAATGTTCGAGGTACTTTTGCTGAACTCTCCACCTTTCTCGATATAATCGTCAAGAATCTTGACAAATCTAGAAACGGACAAACACAAATAGCAACTATTTAAACCTCTGCTAGACTTCTTTTATTTGAATGGCCACACGCTAGTGTTTCATCCACAGAATTAAAAGTTAGAATCGCCGTGTACAGCATAATAAGCAGTACCACATGAAAGTACTGCTCAATAGCTTTCATTTGAATGGTCACACACTAGGGTTTTATCCACAGACTTAAAAGTTAGAACCACCTTGTACAGCATAATGGTCACACACACACGCTCTGTCTTATACCAAATCTTCGATGTTAGCATCAAAAAAAATTCCCATCTCTTTAATTCTCAAGCATGATTCGTTCACAAAAACCGCTTTTTAACACTTACTTAGCGGATGTGTTGTACTGTTTTTGCGTTTTCTGCAAGACATCAGGCTTAGCGTCCATCACGTGACTAATGGTGTCTAACACGTGATCACCAACATTAGATGACGTAGTGTTCGTCTTGACTACCTTCTGAAGAATGTGTGCTGTGATGGAGATATCCTTCTCTTTCAGTTCCGAAGATTTGGATGTAATATTTTTCACTTCTTTCATGACTTTAAGTGCATTGGTATCCGTTACTGGCACCTAGAAAAGATGAACAACAAGGGCGATTTATTGGATGAATAAAGAGCGTGACAGTCTTGTCCCTGTCACGCATTTTTAACCGGACCAAAACAAACAACGTTCCTGCACAGAGAAAAGTCTTAAGTGTTCTTTTGGCTTACCCTGTTGAGTTTCTCCAAAGCACGCGTTATTTCCGATCCTTGGTTGGTTTCCTCTAGAAAAGAAAAAAAAATGTTCACAATGCTATTCATCAAAAGCTCTGCAAAGAGTAAACAAAACATCGTGTTTACAGCTCCAAACCCACTCAACTAAGCCTTTCTTTTCCAAAAGTAATGCAAGTTTGCAATAGCCTCAAAGCTTAAATGTAGCATTTACAATAAAGATCAACATAAAACAAAACAAAAATTGTTCAAACAGGCTTTGGAGTGAATACATTGAGAATCGCCTGTATCAAGACCAATTTCAATAACTCTTAAGTTTGCACACGGCAAGCCTAAGGAAAATTCTTCCACACCCAAAAGGGCGTACAGAAATTCATTAAAGTAGCTACCTCACAGCTCGCGCATCTTAAAACGTTTAGCCTAAATTTTTCAATTTCGTCATTTGTAATCCGTGTTAATCTTCTCCATCCTTAACCATCCTTGTTCCTTTATGGTTTTTTGTTTTTCTATCTTAGCAAATTATTAATTCCAGGTTTACTTCAACTTAAAGGTTATTTCTGTACGTAGCCAAAATAATTCAAACTGCTGTGATTGATTTATAAATTTCTTTTCTTTTTCCAACACCAACAGGGCATACACGTTTTAGTTGACTTGGGTCTTTCCACGAGGAGCAAAGAGCAGGAACAGACAAGGACGGACAAGGCTCTTTGAGGTATTAAGTGTATTATTTTGGATGCATGCATGAAGCGTTCCAGACGTCAAAAGAAAAAAAAGAAAAAAAAAAACAATTTTCGCCAACCTAGGAGTTATTTTTTTGAGAGAGGATGTTTTCAATGAAAAAGTGAAATGTCATTAGTCTCAATACCTGATAAATAAGTGAGATTGTTGCTGTAGGGCCCAGGCCCCACTCTTGTGTAGGCTCTCACACCTACGTAATACTGTTGATTAGTTTCCAGGCCACTTATGTCCTTTGACAGCGTCTTCTCTTCATTCACGTACGTTTCCTTCTCGCCATTTGATTTGTACAACACAACTTCGTACTTGGTGACTTTTCCATTGCTGTCCTTGGCGCTAGGAATCGACCACGACACTCGGATGGTGTTCTTACCACGTGGTATTATCACGACATCACGTGGGGGACCACTCGGGGCTACAAACCACGAAAGAAAGTAATGAATAAATATCGATCTTAACGTTCCTTATACAAAATATAAACATTCAAGATCCAAGAGGGGTTCTGTGTAGAATGAAATCCGAGTGAAGGTGCCCTTTGTTTCTTCATTCCTGATTGCCTTTCTATTGTTCTTCCACAAATCTTATAAAAAATCTTATAGGAGCCTTGTAGCAGCTACAAACACACCACGTACCTGCTTGTTCAGTCGCTAACGAATGTGGTATACTATACGGCCCTTCATCGCCGTCCTTGTAACGAGAGGCTAACTCCATCAGGTACGTCGTGTAAGGATGTAACCCGTCTAACGTGATTACTGTATTACGACTTGCGCTGGTCTTGTTTCGTAGGACTGGTACCCAGTCTGAGTGGAATGAGCGTGTTTTATAGCGTACTATGTACTTCGCTGTGTCAGTAGGAGTGGGGTCTGTTACTCGAAGCTGTACCGTACGGGACTGGACTCCAATGATAGCCATGACAGGGCGGGGAGCTGGGAACAAATTAATGACTCATTACAAGGTCTACTCAATAAGTAAAGAAGTCGTTACCAGGCTTTTCTAATTCAAAGCTATACCATTACAACTGAAGAACAATCAATGACAGAACTACCCTCAGGTCAAGCAACTCAACCACGCAAATAATATTGCCTAGATAAAGCTTTATTTTTGCTTCTTCGTAAAAACTCGCAATCAAATATAGCCTCTATAGTATAAAATAAAGGTCAGAAGCCTATCAGAAGTGATTGGGACACGAAGTTTAAAACAGTTGTCTTAAGGACGTTCGCGCTAATTGTTTCTCCGCGTCCTTACTGGGCACGCAAACTGACATGCTACGGCATGCATAAGCGCGCGCTAAGTCATAAAATAAACAAATCATAGCGCAGATGGCCATTGGCAGAGCTTTGCTTGGATTTAACGATCTTGGACGTTCGGTGACCCCAATTTTTCTTTCGATGGATCATTTTATCTACTGATTTTCTACGTTAAGGGAAAAAAAATGAAGAAAATCTATCGACTAGAAGTTTGAATTTTTGTCAAAATGCACCATCGAATTCCGCCCTTATTAGCTCTTCGTGCATCTGTGCGACGGTTTCAAATGCCTCTTAAAGAATTAAATTATGTGAAAACGTTAGTAACATTTAGAATTATTCACGCAACAGACCCACTTCTACAAAATATGACTAAGATCGTTTGCCTCCGTTGACTCGCCCTCGATATTTTTAGCTATAAATTCCTGTAGACCGGGCTTAATTATCTGGGACAATTTTTCGAAATCAGTATAGTTTACCACACGCTTTATCTCTGAAACGAAGACGGTGACCCCCAATTTTTTTTCCATTTCTGGCACAAGTAACTCATTATCTGCCAGCAGTAAAAAATTAAAAAAATTCTATCGGGTGGAAAATTTTCGCGCGAACGTCCTTAAGGTCAAAATAGCCATTACTGCCGTAATAT
>CM042757.1:8962335-9009112 GCA_022496165.2 Catalaphyllia jardinei | reverse complement strand
GGGGGAGGCTTGGGACAAAGGGTTAAAGCAGGGGGAAGGTGAAGAAAGGAGTCAGTTTCACTTGAATTGGGGTGTCCCCACAGACACTTATTACCCATGAGATCTACAGTCTAACAACATAAGTAAACAACATTAGCGCTACCACATACCATGTACAAGTAGGTGAATATTCCGCGTCGAATTGATCGACAGTGAAGGATACCAGGCCGTACAGGACACAATAGAGCCTCGGTCTCTATACTTAACACGGTTTAGAGTCAGCACACTCTTTACGCTGCCGTTGCCATATTGTGTGCGTTGGATGATAGATAGGGGTGGGTCAGGGATCCGCAGACCGTTCCTGTACCACTCCATGTGTGCTCCTGCCTGACCGGAAACTAGACACGTTAGGTTGACGGAGCTGGTGCGGTTAAGCTCCACTGTTTCACTCGGAGGGCTCACTTCTGGTACGCTTCCTACAAGAAAATAGGAAGCGTTAAGTAACGATTACATCTATAAACCCAGAAGTCGATTAACGTTTATCTGCCTGCTTTAACATAAAGTTTAAGAGAGGCAGTTGTCTAATTTTTAACCCGCTGGTTTCGCGCTTGGAGCGGTTCTTGTTCGAACACTGGCCGGTTTGTGTTGTGTTCTTGGGCAAGAACACCCCGTCTCTCTCCACCCAGGGATAGAAATGAGTACCGCTAGGGATAACCCTGCAATGGACTAGCATCACATCCAGAGGGGAGCAACACAACTCCTAGTCGCTTCATGCTACAACAACCGACAGATAAGTCCTGTGACAAGAGTATTAATTAAGCTTTCAGCATTTTTTCCTCCAAAGTTAAACATGTTCCACAGGAACACGAAGAATATAATGATTGGCATGGAAACAGGAATTGACGGCAGCTTGTGTCACTGAAATAAAATATCTTTTTCGATAATAAATTAATAACAATAATTTACATTTACATTCGAACCGGGCACTGATCCAGGATGTGGCAAAAATCTTCCGTGTTATAATTTTTGCGATTCTGTGGTTTTCTTCCCGTTCGCCGGCAAAACGTTTTTACGCAGAACTTCATTCCACTCCGAAGACGAGTATTGGCAAGAAAACAAACATTAAAGACCCTAGATAACCCTAATTTTACTGTGGGAGGATATGAGATTGCGTTTAAAAAACACGAGATCCTTGTGGGTTTTCCTTTTTAGAGCATGATTATAAGGTTGCTAAGGAAGTCGCTGAGTACGTAACATGGCAACGGAACTTATTTTTCTCGTCTGAACAATCCGAGGTTGTCAAAATAGACTCGCACCACAAATCTGTGCTGAAGGGAAGATGAGATCAATAGATAAGGTTAGAAATTAGAGATCCCTTACTCACAGAGTATGAGCATGACAATGGAAAAAGGTCGCTTGTTCACTGATTGGGGACTAACCCCTGGGAAGGTAAGATGGGAGACACTGAGAACGAGGTTTAATGGGAACCTCGAGAACCACTAGAGGTCTGAGAACGAGAAACATGTTCCCAACCTAGCGCTTTCGTTTATCACGTTCCACATCAATCTCGAACAGATACTCTTCTAATCAACGGGTTGATGGCTCTAGGGACGTAACTGCATTGAAATTTGAAAGGTAAAACAAAGATCCCGATTTAAGTGGGACATTGATGCAAAGGGGGGGGGGGGGGAAGGGCGGCTGATGTTTCAAATGGAAGGCATTAAATATAACCGCTACGTTACATATATCTAATTAGCCATTTTGGTGTATGGTACCGCTGCAGTTAATGTCAGTTTAAACTCTGTTCAACGAATAACGAGCAAAACGGAACGGCGATACGACGCAATAAAATGTCTAATATGAGATTTATTATCCAACATCTCCGTTTTCACGAAATTCTGCCTTAGGACCCAGTTTTCTGTTGGGCGAGACGGAAGATCTAAGGACTACAAACAACCTGCTAAATCACTTTCCCACGATACAAATATCGCTAAATATTTGCACTCGTTGGGCGCGTTATTTGCACTCTGAGTCGAGTTGGACAACAAAGCTTTTTATTATAAATTGTGAATACTAGTACATTTGTTATCCTGTCTAGATTCAGCTATATTACTGTTGAATATGCTTCACAGATCCCGCTCACTTTTAACAATTACCTTATTATGCCGGCATACTGCCAGTGAACAGAACACCGGCAAAGTTAGAGAAAAAACTCTTCGTCAGTGTCACAGGAAAAGGTAATTCAAAACACTTGCGTAATAGCAATAAATAACCCTTGGTTTCTTAAAAGCAGCAAGCGATACCTTTGGCAACAAAATGACGAAACTTCTAAGTTGTATAAATGAAACGAAAAAAGAACTGAAATGCAAAAGGATAAATGCGGTCAAACCAAAACTAATCATATAAGACGCTAAAGAAACGAAATTAGGACACGAGAACAAAATTGTTCGATTGATTTTCTTGTACTTATAAGCACTGTGAGTAATTCTAGTTCTGGCTCTCTATCTTGACGATATATTAAAAAGTTATTCCGCTTTCAAACACTTGATTGCTTTATTGTCCAAGAATATTTCAAGCTTTACCTTTGGTTGGAAGGCATTCGTAGATCTCCACTCGCATGCAGATGTAGCCATTTGCGTTCCACGCTAAAGGGTTGAAGCGAATGTAACGTGCAAATATCCTCCTCGTGAACACTTTCTTTATGACTGTTTCGTTGTCCCAGTTACCTTGAAAAGTCTAAAGGCAAAACAATTTCTAACTTAACCAAACTTTTCTATAGGATTTACTGTATTCCAGTCATTTATTTGCCAACTTTGCTGAAGCTCTTCGCACACGTCACGCAATCTTGTGCTGAAATATTGCGAGCTACAAAAGTCAGATGATTATCTATATTAAGTTCTTTATCACCCTCTTTAACCGCCAATAGTAAGTTTAAGTTGACACTGAGATGTACACTTAATCCGCAAAAACAAAGTTCTCGGTGTGATGAATTAGTGCTCTTCCCCACACCTGTGACTGTCGGTTTTTCGTTTTTAACTCGTGAATCCATATACTAACCTGTGACAACCCTGCACTACGCAGCCTCCCCACTACGCTGGAGAAATTTGAAAACGAAGCTTTATTTGTACGGTTAGGCCCACCGTCCACACTAATCCGTCACGGAAACGGAGCTTTTCGAAAACGCTCTTCAAACCGGAGAAATCTGAAAACACTGGGTTTCATTTTCGAGTGAACAGAGCACATTTTGAAAACGGATATTTTAAAACGACGGCGTCATGATAATCTTGTGATTTCCTTGCCCGAGTTTTCTTCAAACACAAATGCAAAATAAGAGATTGTTACGTTTTGAACTTTCTCTGGCGTAGTGTGAAAGGAAAACATTTAAAGCGTTTTCAGAGTGAAGCCCCTGGTTTCAATTCCTCTGGTGTAGTGTGGGCGGGGCCTTAGTCTCTCTTACCTTGCTGCGACTGTCTCCTCTGTTCTTGTAGGAGCGCCATGTGTATCCATCAGTGCTGTAATTTACTCTGTAACTGGATACAAACATGCCCGGCATGTAGCCTTGGGTTGCCACTCCAGAGAGGGACCGTACTTGACCCAGATCAATCTGAATCACACCGGATAAACAGTCACAAAAAAAACATGTAAAATAGCTTTACGCTGAGTGTCGTAACACCATACTCAAAAGTTGTCTTCCTAGCTAATCAAAAAGTACACTGACAGTCCAATGAACCAATCAAATCTCGAAGAATCTTCACCCAACTTGCAACCGTCGCAAAACACGGCAAAATAGTTGCGAGTCACTCACGTTTGGTTTCTATTTTAGCTCTGATTTGATGACAAAGTGGCGCGAGCATGGGACAACACGGGACGGGACAAGAAAGGGACAACGCGGGACCAGACAAGAAAGGGACAACACGGGACGGGACAAGGACGGGACAAGAAAGGGACAACGCGGGACGGGACAAGAAAGGGACAACGTGGGACGGGTCAGGCCTGCACCCGGCGTCCAACTCTCCTAAATTAGCCTATGCACAATGCTTACATAGCATGGACGTTCTCACTCACACTGACCTGCAAATACTGATTCTTATCAAGTCGATCTGTACACCACCCTCCCCAAGTGAAGCTACCGGAGTCGTCGCTGGCTTGGTTGTTAAGTCGACCATTGAAGCCGTAATGTTGATTCCAGTGAGATGAGGCGGAAATCTGCTGGTCTGAAATCTTGCGGTCTTCAACACCGACTGGAGTGTTACAATCTGAAGACCAAAAAAAGAGAAGCTCGTTGATGAAACACTACTGCTAACCTATTCTCCTTTTAATGGCCATTTCCAAGTTCCCCAGTGCCTCTGTTTCAAAGCGAGTCTTAGTGCGAAACCATTCGTATGAAAATGAAACTGCATGCAGAACTCATTTTCATATCAACGGTTTCGGACTTAGACTCGTTTTCAAACAGAGGCACAAGAGAACTCAGAAATGGTTCATTAAAGTTGTTCCCTCTTTCCCTCTTGAGGTTTAAATGATTTTAAACCGACGATTCGGCTAGTTTAACTGGCTTTCTTCAGGGCATTTAAGAAGGTAAAAGTCACTGGCGGGCTGACGTTTTTGCTTCAAAACATCTGCTTATCCTGTCCACCTTATTGACTGTATTTTTTTTACAACTATCCGAAACGCCGATATCCGCTTAAACGAAAGGTTTCTTCTCGCCCGCTCATTTCTCTAGCTAGTGACGTTCTTCTGCGGAGAACAAGATCTACGTTTCTGATTGGTTGTAGCTTCAGACGAAACTCACATACCCAAAGACACAGAAAGCAGTCAAACAGCTCCGCTTGTGATGTTTATTGCCTTCAATTTTATAACACTTCAAGGAGTTCGTCATATTTTCGACAGCAGTGTTTTCCGTAGTTCGTATGGTGCGATCTTCTTAGTTTTCTTTTGGTGACTAACGTCGGACGAATGTTTCAGGACACGTCGTTGACAACCACAGATTTCGAAAATTCTCCAAAGTTGCAAGCTTCTGATCACTACTAATCAGTTATCCGCGAGTAAGTCTTTAAAAGTAGCTTCTCCTATAACGCAGAAACATTTTCAACACTTTTGTTCGACTTTGAATTCCTGTAGCCTTATACGTAAGAACTCTCTGACTTAGTCACGCAATCCTACCTTACCTAATACGTGACAAGGCTATGAGCGTCGAATAAGCTGAGGAAGTTATTGCTTATGTACTAACCTTCACTTGGTAGACAGCCATGCAGCTCCACCCTGAGACAGGCTGTTATCCTTGTATCGTACACTGGGTAAAAACGAACCGCTCGAGCCGTCAGTGGCTCTGTTAAGTTATTCCACACCGTCCGATATTGGTTTTGTGGACCCTCAAAATACTGAAAAATTAACGCAAAACTAAGTTATTTAAAAGTCTCACCAGCCAAAATTTGGCTGGTCATGCAACGCTCGTTGATCATCACGCAATCCCTGTCTAGGAGCGTTGCGTGACGCTATTAGCTAAAAGATGAGAGTAAGGTTCCATGTACCATCAAGATAGCGTGTGATCAGGCTTCCGGCCTGGGTGAAAAACTAAAAGTTGAGTAGAATGTCTATTCTCAAACGATTTAAACAGAATCAGGCAGTAGGAAAGTAGCCTACAGCTACTCTAAGCGGTTAGTTCACGAGCAGCGTAGAAAAAAGCCCTCGTCTCTTCTTTCTTCTATAGTCATATATTTTTTGCTACTCACGGTAGTCTTCAAACAGGGTTACCGTTGAGGCACACGCGCGCAACGAGCGGAGAGTGAGTCGGCGAGCGAAGCGATCGGCGGGGAGGCGCAGTAACGCGTATGTTCTCAGGGGCGTAGCTAGAATTTTTTCAAAGGGGAGGAGGGGGGGGGGGGGGAGGGGGTCACAGGCTATTGATACTGCTACAGTTCCAAAGTTTAATAGCTTCTAAACCAAAACATTACAATACAGTTTCGTCAGGAGAAGGTTGTGAGTACAATAGGTGATAAGGTCGTGCCTTATTGGGATCAACCGTTTCATTCAACCACAACCAGTTTGTGTTGAGACGGTTCACTGTTCTCAATAGAACACTCCAGTTTTCAACCGTTTCAACCTGGTTTGAGGTCGGTTGAACACGTTTTTCAACCAAACAAACCGAAAACGGGTTTTTCCATGATAGAACACGAAAAAAACCCCAACCAACCAGAAACGGCTGATCCAAACAGAACACGATCTAAGAGACAAAACAAGAGCGTTAAATTCAGTGTCACCTCTAAACCTACCTTCAGCATCCCATTGACAGTGTAGTTAAACCAAGTAATGTTGTCGTAACTAAAGGCTAAGCTGAATTTCTTCACCCAGTTGCTCGCAGCTCCCTGTGTTTCCAGTTTCGTGATAGTGTGAGGCATCAGCAGGTCTATTTGAAGATGCGGGTTTTTATCGGTTCGATGTGCACACCACCCTCCAAGACTAAAAAAAGAAACATATAATACCTCTTAGATCGGATGTGCAGCCGTAGTGGCCTCATGATAAATGCGCTGGCCTCGCCGTGGATTGAACCCTGGCCGGGGACATTGTGCTGTGTACTTAATGCTTGGGGCACTGGCATACTCTTTGTCAATTCTTGCTACCGAAACCAGAAAAAAAGCGCGGGCCTGATTTACAGTCTCCCTAATTAGTACATGATGCCTGCGGCTCGTGTTCCCACAGCATTTCTCGTTCTCCCAAACTTCCACTCGTGTTTATATAACTCGATACAAACACGGTACATGTTTTCTATTTCTTAAGTAACCAACCAATATATGAAAGATTATATATTCGAATAGCATGATAAAGATTTAAAGCATACTAGATTATTGCAATTTGCAAGCATCCTAAACTAGGCAGCTGCGATACTAACAACAAAAAGTGATACTGAAGCAGTGCTGTAAGCGAACTGGGAGTTCGACAAGTAGTCAGTTCCTAATTTTGTCCGCAGAGGGTGGGCTACCGAAGTTGCGTACAGTACTACCACGATTGGCCTTTCAGTAACGGTGTAGATGATCTAGTTAGTAGCCGGCTACTTATTCGAAAAAAACTCATTTGATGTCCATTGTTTTAACAACTGCGTTTCTTCCTGATTGGTTTTATCCATATAGCCTCTTCCAGGTGATCAGTTAGTAGAGGCGCAGCGCGTGAAACGGCGAACGAAAAAATAGAGGAAACGCAGTCACAAAGCTTTCTCTCGTCACGCTTCTCCCCTATTTTTTCACTCGCGGTTTTTCGTACTGCACCCCTACTCAGGCCTGCCTTCTATATAGAATGTACATGAATTGGCTGATTTCTTCGGATTTTATTGAAAAACATCTTTTCTGTTTTTTCCTCAAATCGGATCAGAACATCGGAACGTTACAGCGGTTATCAGTCACACGCGCCCTACAACGATTTTTTCCCATTTCGAAAACTACGTTTTGGCATGGTTTTGGTGGACGTCAATCAAATGTATCCATGACAATAACGGCGAGCGGGTCGGCGAGCGGAGTTTCCAGAACCATTTTTAATTCAGTGTCAATTCTCGGAGTATCCGAGTTGCTGTGAGCCTTTCATCGTTACTTGACTCGTCGATAAACAGAAACTGAGAAGTAAGACTTATAAAATCGTTTGAAGCGCCTTCTCGTTCGTCTCGTTCATGGGCAGTGTTTTGAAGCTGCAAATTTACAAATAGTGTACAACGACAACAACATTAGAATGAACTAAATATAAATAATAACCTTTATTACAGAATGAACTACAAAAATCTAACTGCTAATTTCTTGCGGCTTTCATTGCCTTTTTATTAATGACAATCTTACTTACCGTATGGTTCTGCTGATAGTTTGCTTTGCATGTGCAATTTGCATGTCTGGTATTCCAGCCACGTTTGAAACTCGCGCGTCAGGATAGATCTCTGCATGGATTATGTTTTAGCAAGACGAATGACAAGAGTTTCTGCGGCGAAAATAATCTGCATCCATAACAAGCTGATAAAAAGTCAATCTCCACATAAAGAGAATCATTTCAGAGGCCAACTTTTTCAGCTAACTTGTATCTTTCGTTTCTTTGACTTTCTCTTCGGCGGATCGCTTACGGCTCTGGTTTTGTTTCGTACGCCGCCTTCTTCACAAACGTTTCGCTCGCAGAAAGTGGTTCTGCTATGCAATTCAAAGACAAACCTCGTTTTCTCTTCACAATAGCCCTCCATTTCAGCTAAATTGCAAATTACTTTGTCATAATAACTGAGCGATTATTCCTGATCAAACGACGATCGAACATGGCCGTGAAACTGACACGACTATTGTCATGGATACATTTGATTGACGTCCACCAAAACTTAGTTTTTGAAATGGCAAAAAAATCTTTGAAGGGCGCGTGTGACTGATAACCGCTGTAAAGAAGCCAAGTCACGGTTTGGGCATCTGGAAAAGTTCAGCCTAAATTTTTCAAGTTTCAGTTTGTAATCCGTGTCAATCTTCACCATCCTTAACCATCCTTGTTTTTTTACGGTTTATTATTATCTCTGGTATTTTTCTATCCTAGTAATTTATTATTTTCAGGTTTCCTTCAATTTAAAGGTAATTTTGTAGGTGGTAAAAATTCACTACTCGAAATACCGCGACTGTTTTGTTTTTGTGCACAACCTAGTGACCGGTTCCAAAAGGGTTTCTACTCGCAAAGCGCGCTAGTGTCTACTTAGGTAAGGAACTTACTCTCTACGTTCGTCCAATCTTGCCAGAGATGCCCTGGCTTGACGAGATAATTGCGAGGAAGCGAAGATCTGGTTATCTCTGATACCACCATTCTTCATTCCCAGAGCTGTAGAACAAGCTACCAAAGTAAAAAACCAAAATGTGTTAAATATTGTTTATGACAGGCAAATAAACAAATATATCAAATATAAGTATATGCCTTATAAATCCTACTGAACTGGAAAGAGAGAAACCAGTTGGCTATTTAAAAGCATAACCGAGGAGTTGAACTAGGGTCTACCGACAAACAACTCCAGCTAAGCGGTCAGAATTTCCTGAGAACGGGACTTGAATCCTCGACCTCCGGATTTCAAGTCTAACCACTAAGCCACGCAGCCTCCAAATTAAAAAGATGTATTCGTTTATATTTATAATTAGTAGAAAGCAAAAGCCCCATGGCTAAAAACAAGCCTGGTGGTTTATACAAGCAAGGCAATCGCTAAAGTTGAGAAATGCAAGTAGAGAAACGTTTGAATTGTTGCGCCATTTTACGTTTTTTTTTTGCAAGAGCTCTTTACGTAGTACGAGGTAGCAAACTGTATAAATACACATTATTTCCGTGGAATAGTTCATTTTAGTTTACTTTTGAAACAGACACGTAAGTTAAAAGAGAGAGAGAAGTCAATGTCATCAAATTCAACAATCAATGCAACCCGCAAACCAGCCAAAAGAAACCTTGCTGCTCCGCAAAAAATATTCTGCATAGCACACAGTCGCAATCAAAAAACCGAATACTAAAACATCTTGACAACAACTGTAAATCGCATGATTTTCAGGTTTTTAAACAAAGCAATATCCATTCAAGAGAAATGGAGAATGAAAAACTTTCCCGCAAAGCGTACTTGCCGGGTTTCGCTAAGAGAATGGCTAAAATCGCTGCAAAAGTCGACAAAATTTTATCTATCTTTCAAAGACAATGTTCCTTGTGGTCACTGAATAGAATACGACGATTCTGGAAATGCGTTAATTAACGCCCCCAGAAAGATTTAACCTACCGTAACACGTTGATTGTGCGACGAAAATCAAAGCAGCCAGGGTGGCCAAACGGGTCATAGTGAAAAAAAGAGTAAGAATGGGACACATGTTCTGCACTCTTCGCACTACGTCGATTGAAATCAAAACCACGCACTCTTTTGTCAAAGCGCAGAAAAGAAACTTAATTTTAATCATCTTTTACCGGAAAATACAAACATTGGGTGTGAAAAATACTAGGCTAGTCATTGAAATGGTAATTTTGGGCACGAATGATACAACGAAGCAATTTTAGGAAGCTGGTGTCAAACAAACCCACGAAATTAGATCATGATCACCATTTGTGATTACTGCAACAAAAGAAACAAACGCTCTGCGCGTACGAATCCTTGTTTGCGTCACTAGATAAAGTCGTCAATGAAAGTGAAGTTTTTATCGCGTACCCATGTAGTGACCTGATCGTTCAGCTATCACAAACATGCGACACTTTTCCCTGTTGTTATTTTGAGGGACTAATCCTTGGCAAATAAACTTTGCCGTTGAGTCAGACATCATGACGAGATGAAAGCTCAGCTCATCCGGTATTATTTAGCGAAGTTCGGATTTTTATGCACGAAAGTTCCCACTCGTCAGCGCAAGGCCAAAGTTTCGTCGAAAATCAAACTAAAGAAACAAACATATCGCTGAAGACGTGGAAGATGTTCACATTACAGTTTTAAGTTCATGTTGTCCGGTACGGGACGAAATAAAGTCGACTATATGACATCACTGACATGTTTGCTTTTTCTTATTTGTTCTGTCTTGTCAGTTTTGAAAACTGGAACAAACACTTGCGCCTGACAGAGGTCACACGCAAATCGTTTCGGTACAAGATTTTTCTTTACTAGCGTTCCTGTCATTCAATAATTTCCTCTCCACCGCGAGAAAGGACAAAATGACTTTGCACTTTTACTTCCTAGTGAACTGTATTGAGACGTGATTTATAATTTTCGGGACAAAATCACAACGTTTCAAGGGTGTTAGCCGAGTGTTAGGGTGTGGGACATTGTAAACCCACCAGTTTAATAAAAGAGTCGACTTTTGTTCTGCTTCACTGGAAAGTTGTTAACAATTTTACAGGATGTGCAGTGTTGGTAGTGCTGCAAAAAAATAGCAATTTGTAGAATTCTTGCTGATAAGTCTCCGACCAAAGGCCATTGCCAGCTATATGTTCGGATGCAATGTAATCTTTATAAATCCTTATAATCCATCTATTGACTGCACAATTGTGAGATAAAAATCCTGCCAGATGATGGTGGGATGGTATTGACAAAATAGTCTAAAAGTAAAGATCTAGCAGCCTTTTCCCATCGCTTCTTTCAGAGGGTTTTCATACATGCCCCATTTGAGGACCGAATAATCTTAATAAAAAAAAACAATGTAAGTTTTAAATTTATTTTTTTTTAATTTTAAGTTTAAAAACTTTGCGAAATGAAACAGTATTTATTTTATGTATTATGACGATATGGATGACAGTTATTGGAAACAAATTCATCTTAAATCAAAAAAGACTTATTGTAATATACTGGCCCTGTGGTATGGAATGTAAAATAAACATAGACTTATTTTGAAAATGTTTGTTACAACAGTCCTTGATTATTCATAGGACGTCAAGTCATTCTGGACTTTCCTAACATAACAGTTAATTTCTTCAATAGAAGTTAAGATGAGAAACTATATCCTGCCTGTATCAAAGAGTAAATATACAATTATTTTCTTGTGCAAAGCTTCGCAATTAAAAATACTCCTAAAAAATTAAGGGTCATAAAAGCTAAACTATTTTTAATGTTTTATTTGTCAAGAGTTTCCATATTTTTTTTTAAAATAAAATATAGTAGCCTTATATCAAATAACTAAAACATAAAGTAGCCTTTTATTTAATAAACAAAAGGCATGAAAAAAGGAGTGAGACTATTTAATGTGTTATACTGTGTCACAGGGAAAATAAGTTAATTTAAGTGCGAATATATTGAAAGTTTGGCCAAAAAGTTCTGTCCTGTAACTCAGTGTAAGCTCCACCCTTGCCAGGTACTAAATATATATTATGTACATATATACAAGGATATTGAGTTACAAGACATTGAAATAATTATTTGTCAGAAAACGCCATCATTTTCAGTTTAGGTGTCATAACATCTGTAATTTCCTTCTTCCGACCTTTTCTTGAAAAAGTTAGAAAAACTTTTCAAATTGAATGTTATATGGTAAAAAATGAACAATTACCGGTAACTTCAATTTCACTAAAAATTAATACATGGAAACCCTTTTCTCAACTTAGTGGGTATAAAACAGTAACTGTTTATTACTTTTTTCCAGTAGCTGTTTGATTCCATTTTTTTTCAACACATACTTGTAGAAGGAAGAAATACCAAACCACTACATTTATTTATTTATCTGTTTTGGTGTTGTTTTTACAAAAGAGTGTTCTAAACAGGAAACTTCAAATAAATCTACTTTGATCATGAAATGCTTTTTGTTACAAGTTGAATAATAAACACCCATATCTTTTCAAAACATTATTATAATGAGCACAGGTAATAGAGGGAAATGGCTATAAGGCCCAGCAAACAACAAAGGATTAAACAAAGACTACAAAGTTTCTGTTGGAAGGTCCATGACGGTGCAAAATCTTTTTTTTGTCTTGCACTCATACATTATCCATGAGTAACACACCAAAACATTTCTGTTAGTTAGTATCTCAGTCAGTAGTAAACAATTAATTGTGTTCTGTGTATGGTCAAGGCCAAAAAAGGAACAAAACCAGACAGCAAAAATTTTTTTTACCCTTCAAAATCATTCCCCTGTATTAACTATGTACTGAGTGACTATATTTTAAAACCATAATAGCTTGTGGCCCCTATTCCACTGCTCCTCTCTCCCCTTCCAAATCCAGGGGGGGGGGGACTTTATAGGGCTTTTATAGTTAAGTAGCACCCAATTAGTGGTTTGGAACTTATATTCCCATTTAGATATAACATAAATGTAATATGTAAATTTAAAACCCCAAAGAAAACAATAAAGGTGGTCCCAAAAAAAAAATTATAATTAACTTAAGGGAGCTGTAAATCGCCTGCATCAGATTCACCGAGTAGGTTTTCATTTATATATGCTAGCAAATTGTGGAATTCTATGGCAAGTTGAATGATGCAACACAAATTTTTAGGCAATGTGGGAGCTATGAATCATGAATATAAATATTCAAAACATAAGGCTGTATAAAAATTATGCAAAACATAATTGAGATGCTAAAAGTACTGTTTGATATGATATAAAGTGAAAGGCAAAATAACTTTTAGGCATAATTGGATTATTTGCCTATGGTTAAACTGTCAGTCCTTTTCTTAGCTTTGTTCTTAATTAACTGCCAATTAAAATGGGTGGGTCCCCACGAAATGTGAATTTGTTTACATAATAAATAAAGCTGTATTCATACTCAAAATTCAGTTTTTGAATTTCACTTAAAAAAGTATCTCGGCTAGTTGATAAACCATAGTGAATGCCATAATCCCCTTACAATGTATTTTGTCTGTCTCAACTTTCTCCACTAAATTAAATATAACACTGACTAAGAAGTGAAATATTCATCATGCTTTACATTTTCAGGTTTCCTCCTACACGAGCCGGTATTCTTTCAGGTGAAAACCTGCACTGACGAGATAAGTTTCGTTTCGAATGCAACGTGAAGTTACGTTTCATATGAATTAAATGGAAGAAACTTGAACTTGTAACTTCCAACACACAATAGCGTAAGTGAAAGCCGAGCTTACATTTGAGCCAGATAAACAACACTGAGTGCGTTGTTGAATAGGCATTTGAAAACGCTTAGAATCGGAAGAGAAGTTCGCCATCGAAAGAGAAGAATATCTCCGATTCTGGAGGGTCAGAATTGTGAATTTTTTCTGTTCTTGTCCATAGCATAAACGATATAATGTCAAGCTCTTGTTGTTGCTTCAGCGGCACTAAATTTCCTTTCACTGTTTCATCGGCGTGCGACCAGGATATTTTATCACCAGATTACCGGCTTCTCTGTGAAACCCAATTACTTAGGATCCGCAACACAAATTAGTTCTCCCACATAAAATATCGTACATTAAACAAAATTGCCGAAGTAAACAAAAAAGTTAAAAGTAATAATTGTTGGTTACAACTGCAATTCGCTAATATTGAAAGGGTGGCTGAGCTGTATAAACAGCCGTGTCAAAACTACTCCACGACAAAAACGTAAGCCTAACTTTATAGTCTTTATCGCCTGGAATTGCAAAAACGCCTTGTCGAAAGGTAATTTATAAGCTTAAATCTAGCTGTACGAAGTCGAAAGATAGCGGCAACTAAATATATAAACAGAAAGAACTGGGATTTTAAATCGACCGATCTCACAGGAAAGTGAGTTGGCTGTGGTCACGCTTGAAATTCGCTTAGGTTAGAGCTCTTTTGTGAAATTCCCCTTCTTGCATGAAACCTACTGAAGATTTACCCTGCACGCTTGGAATGTTACCAAGTAAAAAAATTAAAGCTTTTAGTAGCTTAAGTCTAGTCGAATTTTGTTGAATAAACAACTCGGAGTGTCGCTGTCAACAGTGTGGACATACAGAGCCCGAGCTTGAGAATTCTACGAACCATCGAACTTCGCGTCTTTCGCAAAATTATTAGTTTAGGCATTTCTAGCATTTATATTATATCAAACTGAAGGCAAAAGGACAATTGTAGACACAATGGGCAAATATTATCAGACAACCTTTTCTGATCGGGTCATATTATTCGTTCAACAAGAGACCGCGGTAAGCTTTTCGTAGACAAAACAGGTCCATGTCTCAAAAGCCCCGGGAAACTTTTCGGGCCCACAAAGGCGTTTTTAGTTCATCTTAATCAAGAAACGGAGAAGTGTATACTCCTGAAACTTCTTGTATGAAGAGAACCTCCGCTCATACAAAGAATACGTGAATACAACAGCTCTATAATCGTAAGGCCGAGCTTTCCAGGTTTTCGATTTACACTCCTAGCTATATAGAAGTCGCCATTAGCTCACCAAAAGAGCTGCAGTGATTTAACGAAGCTATCAACGGGCGAATGAGCATCGTTTGAGATACTAACTTACATGTTCTCGTCAAATAATTACCAAATACCGAAGCAGCTCTGCATTTCCCTTTCGAGGTATGTGATTCCATTAGCGCTAACTTTAATATACAAAGATATCGGCAAAATCTTACCTCCTTGAACGTCTCTCATCCATGAAATTAAGAGAAATCCCCAAAGCAAGTATGGCTTTATCCTCATAACTCTTTGTACAGCTTTCACGATTAAAACTGATTCGTTTGTTCGGAGACAATATATTTCGATGTACAATTCGACAAGACATGCGTTTCACACAAAGGGGCACACAAGACAGCTATTGTATTTCAATCCACTAATAGGATTTATTTCGGTTTGATTGACATTTCGCGTGGAAATGACATAGGCAGTAACACAAACAACCCCATTAAATCTCAATGACATCCAGAACAATCAAGAACATCTAAACGCGACAGATCAACATTATTTATATTCAGAGGGGCTTAACGTTGGAATTAAAAAGCTGTGAAACAGTTTTGTTACCCCGTGGTATAAGTTTCATTGTTAATAAGATCTTAATAATTGACTATGAAACTGTTAAACATCAAAAACCAGACTGTCTGACAGAGCTCTTGCAGAGGGTGAAAAATCATCAATCATACAGTAGCTATAAATACTTCAGCTTTCGTAAGGGTTGATACTCGAGGAATGAAAGATTCAAAGGTCAGATAAATTTCACTCTTTCTAGATATATAACGTGCAGAGAAACGCTGTGAAAAGCAAGGTAAAATTCAAAATTGTTAGCAGGAGAGAACGATTAAGATTGAAAAAGGTTATCTCAATATCTGTGCACGTAATTTACTTTTGATAATTTCCAGTTTGCCAAAGACCAAAGCTCTTGTAACTGACTGATCGGTCGTGCCATACAATAGTTACACCTCCGGACATCTTTCAACGGAGTTGAGGGGTTACGGCTTCCGCGCCAATCGAAAGTGCGTGGTGATAGGGTGTTTCCGCCCACCTAGGAAGTTCGCAAGCAACTCGACATCATGCATACACGCTTGGCGGTTTGAAAAGGTTCTTATAGAGTTCACTCTTAGTGGATGGGCGGGCAGATCGCCACACCACGATCGGAACTGCGATAAACGATAAACCACTCACATATATAGATCTGGGTTGCCAGATTAGAATGTTGGAACCAAAAAAAAAATGTGGGACATACAAAGGGAGTTGCGGCACGGGGATAGGTAAGGGGTCCGGCCCAGCGTCCTATCAGATTATGTACAGGCCTAAATAGAAGTATGTCTTTTAGCTGTGTTAACCCGAAAGAGTTATAGACTTTGTCTTTTCAGCGTCAAGTAAGCTAGTTTGCTCTAGAATAATGTAAAATATAAATCGAAATTTTTTTTAACATCAAAATGTACAAGAGAGAAAGCGGAATAGTAGGAACTGACTCGGTTCCCACCTGTATATCATGATAGTGACACCATCAAATTTTATTTAAAACAAGGTTAGGAAAATCTTAATTTCCCCTTTAATTATGTTATTGCCCTGGCTCTTACAAGCAGTGCTCAGTGAAATAGATACATGGCTAAAGCAGTTTGATTCTGTTTTTTTGTGGACCTCTTCATCCAAAACTGAACTGAAAAGATTTTTTATAGGTTATATAGGTTTTTTTCAAACATTGCGGTATACTAACCATGGAACAGTCAGTACAGCCAAACAATCGTATAAACAGCTGTAATTTCGTCCTGTTTTCGCGTTAACCCATCGATTGCCACGTAACATTCTATCAATCAGTAAATAATCTAAGAATATCTTCTTTCCAGACGCACAGATTCTCAAGAACAAACGAATAAAAAACCTATCTTTCTTCAAGTATTCTTCTGATTTATTTTCTCCTTTCCCTATTTCTTTTGCCCGTCACGCAATCATAAATTGATTGACTGATTGATTGATAAACAACAACGAAGACAACAAGTTTTGTCTTAGCGCATGCGTACGTTAATTTAACTCGTTTAGTCATAAAAATTGCAATTTCCTCGATTGTAATTGCTTTTAAAAAACTCCTATTTTTCCACTTAATTCACTTGCCAAGTTGTTATCGGACAGTTTGTTATTGGACACTTTGTTATCGGACAGTTCAATAGGCCAATCACATTCGAAGTTGTAGTTTAAATCAACCAATCACATTGAAAGTTGTAATGACGTGCGTGCGTGCGCGCGCGCTTGCTTTTGTGTTGCGTCTAATTACCTGTAGGAGGTTTTTCATCTCCTTTGTAGGTATTTTAATGCGAATTTTCCCCTTCTTTCATAACTTGGCTATTCTTTTCTCGAAAACTGCAATTTTTATGATTAATTGGTAGTAAGACTTCGTGTCGTCCAATTCGGTCTGTAATCATACTCGTGATGAACAAATCAGACTCCCGCTTCGCGGTCATCCGATTTTGTTATCACTCCGGAGTATGATTACAGACCGAATTGGACTCCACTCAGTCCTATTACCATTGCAAATATCTCATCACTGAGCAGTCCATACGGCTACCAGGATTTCCGCCTTGTTGTTGTTGTTTTCTTAAAAAGAATTCTGCTTGATGATGAATCAGGCTATTTCGTTTTGAACAGGCTATTTAAAGTAGTTGTGTGTTCGAGTATTTCGAGCTTGGTTGCCTGGAAACCTCACCTAATCTGAACTGAACTAAGCACGTCATGTGGAACTGCATGTCTCTGAAGTTAGGATAACCAAATCACTTAACTTTCCCCTCAACTTTGACAAATTCACCCTAGTTTTCGCTTACTTTGCTTTCGTTATATGTTGCCAAAATAAATTTCAACTTGCTCGATAAATAGTCATGGTATTGGCATCAAGTAGGAGAAAGTAAAAGAAGAACGTGTAAGTTTGAAAGAAGAACTTGTTAGTTTGAAAGAAAATAGTAAGCGGCGTTTGGCGATTTAAATATAATAGGCGCAGATAAAAATACCTTACGCTATGTGTCTCAACATAAAATTGTGAATCTCTAAAGTAACTCAAGTTAAATACTTACAGTAAAATGCACAACATTTCGTGCCCTGACATGCATGTATTGAATGAAACAACTCTGTCTTATCGAACCAACAGAAGAAAACAAATATAACGAAAAACGTTTGTCATACATGCATTCAAAGTGATTGTGAACTGTATTCTGAAAAAAAAAAGTTGTTTGTGGTGGTTCTTTAAGGGTTAATCTATTTGCTTTTGTTTCAGTCGGTGAGTATGTTATTACAGGGCTTTCTATGTCTGAGATCTGTGAGGCTTTGTTCTGAATATTTTTATACGGTGGGTACAGACGACTGGCTGACGCTCGCATCGTCAGGATGAAAGATTTACTTTGGTAGCCAACCTCCATAAACATGTCCACGTTGAAAAAGAGACAACATCGAGGTTTTACGTTGTCCGCTGATGCAGCATAACAGTTTTGATAGACCCCGTCCCCTGATCATCAGACAAAATGAAAACACTGAAAAAATGCACCCGCAAATTACACCAATTCATTGAAGAAAATTGACAATTCCACGACTGCACGGTTTAATTCCACACAGGGACTCTATCTCGGAGATGTCTATGTCAACAAGGTTACGTCTAACGGAACCGACGTGATACTCACTATGTCCTGGCTGAAAATAAGCAAAAATATTAAATTGACAAAAAAATGATACGGAAATTAAATTTCAATTTGAGATTGGCGAATAGGTATTTTCTTTGGGACTACGGGTGATAACGTCAACTCTTCTTTGGCATTTAACATGATGAGAAGTATTGTAAGAAAATAACGGCACTTTCGGGCTTAATGTGAAGATTAGCACACTTTATTATGTCTATATGGAGTCTCTTGGGGGATATTTGGACGTCTCAGACAATATTTATGGCATGGGTATTTTAGGGGGTGTTAGATCTCGGCGTCGTCTCCACCTCCGTGTCTGTATTTCTTTTTCTTTTTTTTTTCGTGTGTACGCATGCTTGTCGCCTTTTTCCTCTCTGGGTATAAAATCCTACCCGAAAAGGAAAGCTAGTAATATATCAAGTCAATTAATATAATTTGTGGCAACGGTTACATTATCCGGAAAGGTTTCAGTTACGTTAAAAGAAACCTACACCAAAAACGTAGACATACCAGCGGCAGGCCAGTGGTAGCTGCCAGTGGTATTAATCGGATTGAAGCGGGAATTCCATTTTGCATCTTTTGGTGGAAGGGTGAAGTTTGTGAGGTCAAGAATACTACATCCGGAACGAGTACAAAAATAACACTTTTATATGCTTTTGGGAACGCAAAGGAAAATAACGTTGATGAATATTTTTAGAATACCGTGAATCTCTCGTTACCATGCTACACTAAATACCGTCGAGGGGGAATGAGCACCAGAAAACCGGTTGATGACCACATCATCCTGTGACTGAGCCTAAAGTTTTCGTCACCGACGTTGCTAAGCAGCGTGACGTATACTTATAACGTCATGTTGGCCCGCTCATTGGTTGCCAAGTCCTCAGTTGCAGAAAACCTTTAAAAGAATTCTTCAATGAACGTTTTCCAAAAAGGACAGTGGCTATGAAAGTTGATATGGAAAAAAAAAATTAAAGATGAATAATTTATTGTTGTTATTTCCAAGAATGAATCAACATTTCAGTGTTACAAGCTGTGGGAAAATAGCTTGCAAACTGCTTGTCATGTTATTCTGGTCAGAACAACTTGAAGAATAAGTAAGGAAGAAAATATAATTATTATATAGACACAAGTGTTGTATACTGGAGACTATTATTCAACTTTCATACACTGTACGAATTGCGATTTTCTGATTGGTTGATTTGTGTCACATGGTACTGGGTTGTGAAGAAACAAACTCCTTGACGTCATTATCGTGGTTGCGGTATTGAAAATTTCGAATTCATTGTTAGTGAATTAGTACCGAGGTAAATCTCGATAATTCACTAGCTGAGTGCGTTAACCTGTCAATTAAATCCATTTTGAAATCACTGGTTATCCTTGCAATGTGATTGGCTCTAAGCGGGTGCGATTTATTTACGAATCGCACTATCTTTTGTTTTAAATCGCATCTTTTTATCAGCTAATGAGAATGGGACAGTAAAAAAAAACAACCAATCAGATTTTAAAGCTTTTTTAAACTAACTAATCACATTGCAGGAAAATGAAGACAAAAAAAGCCATTGCTTCGGGTTGTCCAATTTTGGTCTGAAATCATACTTGAGATTTCAAATCATACTCGCGCTAATCACGCGCATGATTTCAGGCCAAATTGCACTCCACTCAGTTCAATTACCACACAAAAAAATAAATACAACACTGATATAATTGTTACAAACTAGATATACATGGGGGATCTGATTGGTGTATTTTTATCAATATCCTCACTTGTGTTTGTGTAAATAGTCAAATTGTCTTTATAATAAAAAGAAAACAATACCTTGGCCTGAAGATATAAAGTTTATTTTCTTGTGTGAAAAAACAATATTTTACTCGCTTGCTGCGCTCGTTCGTAAAATGCTGTTTTTACGTACCACAAGAAAATAAATTCATATGCAATATCCCCAATTTCCAGACTCTCATTATGGTGCGCGTGGCACAAACCGCTCAAGATCGAGGGGTATGGGTTTGTTTCTTTCACGAAAGCACGTGTGTTATTGTTAACAAGGTGTCTGTAGTTTGTTAGAGCGTAAACCTCTGGAGACGTGTCTCATTGCTATGCTTATGTTTCTTTCGTTGTCTCGTGTTGCGCTTGTTTACGCCCTTGTATTCATTTATATTGTAAGTTTCGAAGTAATTACTACGCTTATGGAATTAAATTGATGCTTTGATATCGGTGAACCTTACGGCGAGCGGAACAGGGTTCTAGTGCTGAGTATTCCATGCTTCGGAAATTGAAACAACGTATTAGCCTTTAACATATACAGTAAATTGTCTTGGCTGTAACCAAAAATCTTCAACTCCAGAAAATAGCCAGGAAAAAAATGTTAAATTAATATTGAAGGTAAACTAAAAAAGATTCATACAGTCCGGACTGTTGAAAGTTCTCGCTCCTGCGCGATTGGTTGAAACATGTCATGTGATAGGCGAAGTGAGCAAAATAAATAAAGTTGGGAGAAAACAGGTTTTAAAAAAACTTTAAAATCATAAAGTGAGCTAGCTGAAAAACTAAAATAAAATACGAAAGAAACAACTCCGATTCAACAAAGAAAGAAAAGAAAGAAAAGAAAGAAAAGTTATAAGTTAGTTCGTTGAATGCCAGAATACTCGGAAAAATAAGTAGCCAATAGTTTGGCAAATTACTAAGGAGAACGGATTTCCGATGTTCTCCGGTATCTCTTTTGTCATTCCAAAGTTGAAGCCAATTTAGTGAACTGACAGCAGAGTGGCTGGATGTTTCTGGGATTATTTTGACTTCAAGTTAGTTTCCAAGTCTGTACTGGTAAGCGAGATTGACTGTTTACCGAATAAGCTGCCATACATTTAATCTCAGTTTCACAAAACATCAGGTAATTGAAACTAGCCTGTGTATACCACATAGAGACAGAACGGTAATTGACGAAGATTAATTATCTCTTTATTTGTCCGACCAGTCGGCTAGCATCACACAACGACCTACCTACTACAAAAAGGATACAGAAAGGACCCGTTTTGTTTCTTCGCAACTCGCCTATTATAAACAGATAACCTGGACTATTGCTACGAAATAGATGGCTGCATCTACAGGCCTTATAATCGCTTTTATTCTTTCCTTCACGACCCACCATGTTGAGTCTGGTGAGTACAATCCAGTCTTGAATGACTGTCTCTTAGATGCTGGTAGAAGTGTGCTTAAATCATTTCTTGAGACTAAAACGAAAGTGCAGTGAAAAATCCTTACATAATCTAAAAAGAACAGATGAGAACTAACTCACACTTATATTGGTAAGACTGAGCGACAAACTCGAAACGAGATCTATCAACATTAGATACACCTTCATTCTTAGACAAAATACTTGCATGTCAAATGTGTATCTTCAAAGCTATGAAGAAGTTCTTTCAGTTCTATTCTAGAAAGAGATTCATATCATTTGTTAATACTGATACAATTGGAACAAGTTGACTGTTTTATAAGTTTTAGTGATCGTGAGTGAATTGCTACAGTGAATCTTCGTTCCTGTTTTAGAGAATACGAGAACGGACCTTCGCCGATTTCACCTCGAGAAGCCGGGATAGTATCGTCAAATATATAACAGCGAATCATTTAAATTCTCGAATTCTTTATTTGAGATGTTTATATCATTTGTATTTGGCGGCTGAGCAGAGTTTCTCTCCCCTTTTGTAAAGTTATTCGGGGTCGATAGTTCCTGCAATAACCGGTTCTTGCCGGCTCTGCCAACAACTAAGGATTACAAAGAGATTAGACACCTTGTTAGAGCTTCTCTGAAGTCAATATACTTGTCAACCTTAAAGTGTTACCTTTTCCTACGGAGGTTGTTACATTTACCGAGATTTTAATTCCTTGGCAAACAAGTGCTTTGCCAGTTTATATAAACTTTAAACCCAAATGTATCGTTTAAACAATTTCGGAATCATTTTACGCTATTAAAATAAAAATGAACGTTTTTCGCTTTACCATAGTCTGTAACTGACTTTGCTAAATTTTAACGACAATGCCATACACACAGAAAAAACTGCCAACAGAAAACGTTTTGATATTTCATTGTCTGGTTTTAGGTTTTTAACCAGTGATTTGATTCGTGTTAAGTAGAATGAGAATTACCCTGAAATATTTCGTCATGTTCTAAAAATGCCCTCTGAATTTATGAGATAAGCAAAGCGTTCTTTGGGCGGCCCGTCATTTGAAATCTCCAAATGATTAATTATGTGTAAATGTGGATGTTGCATGCTTCCCCGAGCGGCAGACATAAAATTGCCCCGGAAACCACTGCGAGATGGACTGTCAAAGAACAAGATTAATGATTATTAATTACTGTCAACGGTGTAGCCTTAAAAAGAGTTGCGCTGTCAGAGCAGGTCACGTCATACATTTTCAGGATTATCACTGTATCACTAGGATGATCTATCAAGTTAGACTGGAGGTACATCATGGAATTTTAACGATGAACACCTGAAGTAGAGGATAAGAAGTATTGAATGATGTTTTCTTAATGATAATTTTTCATTTGACAAGCCTATCTTTGGCTCCTGGAGAAGAGCTTTCTGAAAACAGGGATAAGAATGGATACGCCTTCATTGAATATCAGTTCACTTCAACCTGTTCTTGAATATTTCAATTTTATACAACTTTTACAGGGTAAAATACTAAGTTAACTTAAGAAACGAATAAAGCTGATACTTCAAATCGGTGTTAAAATTAGATAAAGCACGAAAAAAAAAACACTGGCTGAAAACGCCCGGTAATGACAAGTAGAAAATTTGGAATTGAAAAGGTTAACTGTTCTCGAAAATCAGTTGTTTTCGCTCGAAATTGGAAATCAATAATCAACTTACTTATGTGCCGCTGTCTGAAAAGGTAAAACAAATCTAAAACTTGGGAGGAAGAGTTCTAAACCGTATTAATGCCAGAAAAATTATTGAACGAGTAGAGCTTGAAAATAAATTGAAATTCCTTAGGAAACTGACCGAATTGCCTGCCACTAAGGCCCAAAGCAATCGGGCCGTATTAAAAAAGGGGTTCTATAGATAAGAAAATCACTGACAGCTTTTCTTCGGACCAGAATAAAGTGAATGAGTAACTGCAAGGGACCGCATACGTAGGATCAACGTAGGATCAACGAGAGTTCTGAACTGCTAAAACAAAAAATGCATAAAGAAAGTTGACTGCAAGTGAGTTCAAAGTACGGAACTTGATATAGTGAATGGGTTATTTTGCTATTTATGTGCGTTGGCTCTTTGGCTGGCGTTACATATCTTCGCTGCTCAGTGCTGACGAGCCCCAAGAAGGGTGAAACAGTTGTCCACTGTTGCAATCCTGCTTTATCGATTCTTCTCATGTTGGTGTCTCGAAACGTTTTTCACGTAGTATCAGCCTTGCAGTCTACTGTCAGAATAAAGTGGCCGTGTTAATGGCGGGCCGAAAGGCGGCGTTCCACTTTACTAAACATGAGCCTGTAAATGGGTCGTTTCACTTTTGAGCAGACTATTATTTAGTGAAGTAATAACTTTCCAGTGACCTATAACTTGAGTTACTTGTGAATAAAAGGCCTTTTACTGTTTGAAAAGTTTTGAGTAGTGAAAATACACTGTACATATCTTTATCAAGAGAGCGAATGGATAATCAAGCAGGGGTTTAATTTTCCCAAGACCCACGCCGTTCTCTTCCTATGAGACTTATATTAAAAAAACTGCATGATAGAAAACAGCTCTTTGAAGTGCTTGCCAGTTTCTATACGGCGACTTCGTTCCCTGGCTCCATCTGCTCAAGATGTGAAACACTTGGTGAACAATGTTCTACATAATATAACTTGGCTTTCAAACTGAACTAGACATTCTTAATTATTCATCCCACTTTGAGAACCTTTTATAACAGTCGTGGAAAATTATTTTCGGATTCGCCGTCCTCATGTCAAAAAGGGAATTTCTTTTTTTCGACGGAGGTAAATGTTTCACTTGTTAGAGCGTAAATTTGGGGCACTGGTTGGCACTAGCAGTATATTATGTGGACAAATCTATGAAGGCCTTCAGCTGAGGTTGTTCTCGCCCATTTTCATTTGCTTTTTCCAAGGCTAGTCGGAAAACTGCTAGGCTCCAATTTCGCGAGATAATAGTTCAATATGTCCCGTTTTGACAAAGAGGAAATATTGACTTTTTTTCACCTTCTGAGAATAAACTTTCGCACGCTGTCACTAAGTAATTGACGAAGATGAAACACTCGCGGAAAGAAAAAAGTTAATAGTGGTTAATTGTTTATTGGAGAGCTTGAAAAAATATAAATCAAACTTTGGCACTTGAACCGCAAATACCTTGTGGAATACCGATCATAGCTCTATCTAGATCCATTTCAAATACGCCTACATTGTGATACCGCAATAGAACAGCTTAACAAATGGCCCTTGTTGCAAATCATAAATCAACTGCGGCCAACATTCGATCTCTATGAAGCTGCAAAATTACTCAAAATCCTTACTTATCTCAATACTGTTTTTTTTCCCTTGATAAATTTGATATTTCCTTACATTTGGACTTTGTAGTTTTGAGGGCGTATTATGGGGGCATAGATCGATGTGGAGCACAAGTAGATCGTAAAAAATTTACCGCGCGTCAATTTTCTTAATCATTTTTCTTTTGATCTTTTGTAGCCTCTTAATAAGCGATTTTTAAGTTTTCATACTTTCTTACCTAAGTTACTAACGATTTGAGGCTTATTTTGTTATAAAGTTAGTGCTGCTTTATTCCATTGAACAGACTGTAGCCTTGCCTTGGGAATGGCCACGGGCGACATCCGGGACTCTCAGATTACTGCCACGTCTTCAAACTCGGTGTGGACGCAGCCATTTGCCGGCAGACTCTGGAACAAAAGGTCAGTGGAAACCAGTGTGATTCAGTTTAGTTCTGCACGCAATGTTTGTGAATTCCTTGGTTTGATTTTAATTGTATTTAGATATTTCCTTTGCTTCAAAAGCGCAAAAAATTGAAACTAAAAAACTGCACATTTCATTTGTTAAATTCACCAACAAAAACCTCATAAGATAAAAAAAAAAATGAAAGTGCTAATCAGTCGCCTTTGTTCGAGTTTAATATACAGACTTAGTAAAGTTAAAATTGTCCAGCTTAACTCGCGAAAGCATTGCCTGCTCAAAAGTTTTCGGTCACACACTCATTCACAAACTTTTACGTTTGAATCGGCTTTTACACGAACTGAAAATAAACACTACAACATCAAAGTACTGCACACTTGGATTTCATACACAAACGAAGTAGCTTTATGTACAGTACTGGTCAATGGCATTCATTGGAATGGTCGTCACACACTGGGGTTTCATCAACAAACTTTAACGTTAAGTTAGGACTACCTTGTACAGCAGAATATACATTACCACATGAAAGAACTGCTCATTAGCTTTTATTGGAATAGTGATAACTAACTGGTTCTTCGTGTTTTCCCGGTTTAGACGTCTTCAGCATCAAACGTTTGGTGGTTGGTGTGCGATGGACTGGGACGATGATCCATACTTGCAGATTGATTTCGGCCAAGAGACAGTGATAACAGGCGTGGCCACTCAGGGCTTAGACTATCCATTGGGGAACTGGGTCAAAAAGTATTCTTTAAACTACAGTTGTGACGGCGGAGTGAGTTGGAAAACATACCAATCGTTTGACAAACACACGGTAATTATTCATATTTATAGAGCATTGCCTTCTGGAACAAGGGCAGCAAAAGTAGTATAAAAAGAAAAGTCATTCAAGAATTATCGTAATAAACCAGGAACACGTGGAAATACTTTTGAACTCGAAATATGCATCAGAGTCATTCATGGTGGGAGCAACGAAAATAAAAATAAAACAGAAACAAAAACAAAAAAACAAAAACAAAAAATCAAACTGATTTCTTTTTTGGCGTGCAAACCTGCAATCTCAGAAGGAAGCTGAGTCCACTAATTTACACCCTTGTTTAAAATTGCTGTAAACATTGCAACAATGTCAAGAAAACTGGAGATTGTGGCAATGAATTGACAATGAATTGAGTAGTCAGGGCCCAATCTGTTATGATTTGAGAGGGTACAGATTTTTTAGGAGACAAGACACTTCCTCAGACATGTAATAAGTTTCTCACGACATGTTAAATTTTTCATAGGCACTGAGGGGAAACAGCGATGACAATTCCGTCGTAACAAACAAACTGGACGCGGCTATCATAGCACAAGTGTTAAGAATCAGAGCATTGGAATGGAATGCATACGGCACCGCTTGCATGAGAGTAGAAGTGTATGGTTGTAACACAAAAGGTAAATTTACGAGAAGTCCATAACTAGAGGAGATTTCACATTTCTGACTCGGGTCACGGTCAATCTCATTCATGAGTGCGTTGTTTAAAGAAAAAAAGAACAGGAAGAATTTTAGGCTCGATTTCCGCCGCTCTTTCGTGTCCGGTGTCTCCCTTCCCCGAAAAGAGACGGCCGTGCGTTCGGGGGAGGAGCGCGGGCTCATTTCCCGAACAGCGGCTGGTAATCGAGCCTAGAAGAATTTAAACAATGTAAAACCATCGAAGATAGAACAAGCAACAGGCCGTGGAAGATTGCGTCAGTGTTATTTTCCAAATGTCAGTTCACCTTGGTTTTTGTTTGACGAGCTCAACGATTGGTTGAAAGAACTCATGCCCTTATCAATCACAGCAGGTTTGATCAACCAATCAATATGGATCAATATCTCAACTAGCATTGAACAGGCTGACGGATGTTTTCCCGCGATTGGGAGGGGTTACATGTTATTCTACTGACTCGCCCGCCAGGAAACGTCTGCATGATTTTCCGAGCTTGGCACGGGTCCCATGTTTCACCGCGCTCGACACTGGTTGCACAAAGCGCCTCGAGTCTTGATTGGTTTATTTGGTTTGGCATTTGCTGTGATTGGTCAGATGGCGCTTTAGTGGCTAGTATTACAAAGCTTCTTGGTATTTTAGATGTTATAGAAATATGTTACTAATTTCAACGATAAAACAATATAACAATACCCAGCACTAACTCGATTCTTCTTTCCACAAATCCTTGAACAGACGCTCGGTACAAAGACTGCAGCGCTGCAGCAGGACTGGAGAGAGGGCAAATACTTGATGAACAGGTTTCTGCGTCCAGTTTTATGAAGGGACACCACCCGTCACAAGGGCGGCTCAATAACGAGGTCAAACAAGTCAATGGTTCTACATTGTGGGGGAGCTGGTGTGCAAAGACTGAAGATATGTTCCAGTACATACAGGTACTATTCCCTACATAAGAAATATCTTTTTTAGACAGTCAAAAACCTCAAATTAAGGGGCACTTTGTGTACACTTCGAGCCGGGGTGGGGGGCGTGGATTAGGTGGTTAGCCACCCTCTTGTAGGTTTCAGTTCTCAAATTGCAATATTCTGGGAACATGCCCTATTGATTCTGCAACCCTTTTTTTCTTTTCAATTACAATTATTCACTTATAATCTTTTTAGGAGTTTCTTTGAAGGGTGGCCGTTATTTGTTTTTACAATTTGTGGGCTGGGTAAGGGTGACACGCCCTCTAGGGGACAAAATGCTCTTTTGCGTCTCTCGATGTTGCGCGACTCGTGAGCAAAAAGAACAGATTGTAATTGGTATTTAGCAGTTTTTCTACAACATGAGAACAGAATTTGGAAACTTCTCCCCGAATTTTTGAATCTGAGATTAAAACCTGGTGCATGTGAAATTCACCATAGCACCTCTTGAATAGTTTGAATAGTGCACAGTACAGTACTTTTTAAGCTAGACAATTATTATTGGTTTCCACTGACGTAAATGTGTCTTTTGACATTTAACGTCTCAGAATCATGAATATGAAATAGCCCCTTTTACTTAAAGTTTTACCATTTTCACAGGTAGACTTGAAAGAGGTGCGAAACATCTCTGGCGTTGCAACTCAAGGTTCTTCCATGGGGACCTGGGTAACAGAATATACGCTAAGTTACAGTTTAGACGGCTTATTGTGGGAAACCTACAGCAATCACTCTGGAAAGGCGAAGGTAAGAATCAAAGACAACGATATCCACTAAAATGCGACTTACTCACTGTAACAAAGTTTGATGTTGATTCGCAGATGTTCCGAGGAAACTGGGACGAGATGACAGTTCACAAGAACGTGTTGGACCGGCGAATCAGGGCTCGTTTTGTTCGCTTTAACCCGAGAGCCTGGAGACTACTCGGTCAAATATGCATGAGGGTGGAAATTTTCTTGTGTCAGGTTTACCAAGGTACGTTTCTTATAAAATCGGACCCAGTCCCTACTCTTGTGTGTTGAAAAATTCAAGATGGCGGTAGCCGTATGTTCCCTGACTATTATGTATTAAAATGAAGACAAATATAGTAATTAATAACAGTGTAAAGTAGCTATTAGCTTTAGCAAGTAGTACAATACAGCTGTATTAGCATCGTAAATAGCATAAGGTGTCTGTATAAATATTGTAAGTAATATGGAATAGATAATATAATCGTAAACATATAAGTACTTCAAGTAATAGAAAGTAGCTGTATTGTATTCCAAGTTGTGTAAGTAGATGTATTGTAAAGTTAGTTATGTGCAAGTATAAGTATTGTAAGTAATGCAAGTAGCTCTATTGTATGTAATATATCAAACACAAGAGACAGTGTTTCATCGGGATATCCAAACACCGAGAAGAGAGTTGAAAATATGACGCGCGTTTGATGAAATTCGAGGTGTTTGGATAGCCGATTAAACACTGTCTCGGGTGTTTATATCTTCTCAATCGAAACAAAAACTAGAGTAAACATAAAAGTAAAATCGTCAAAATCTATTCTAATTAAGACTGGGTATCCAAGCCTCTTTCATGGTTATGATTTTCTGTTTTAACTTAGTTCATTTTTAAGTCTGAGAAAAAAATGTAAGTCTGTTTATTATTTATATATATAAAAAGATGTATTAAAAAGACTAACTCAGGCATATTCATTGCTTATGGCCACTTCAGGATGTTCCAGGTCTACAGACCCGCTTGTAACCACAGCTGCTGCAGTGTCCCCAACAGATCAGACACATGCTGCTATAGTGGCTACCACATCAGATAATACAATAAAAACGTTTACACAACCGGAAAACACAAGATTTTCGAAGGCAGTCAAGAGACTTTACTCAAATGGAGTCAGAAACACAGCGACTCGCACCGCATGGATATTGACTGTGTGGTTAATACTGATGACGTGTTTAATGGAATAGCTGGTGCAGGTACCTTATCTTGAGTCGTGCCCAGACTGCCGCCCATGACTAGCGTAACGAAGCTCGCTTTCTGATGAGCGTTCAACAAGCGGTAACGCAAGGAAGTGATCTTAAAAGCAAAGTAAATATTGCTGAGTAAGGGAATCTATGCTCCGGAATCGACTGGTGGTTATTTCGTTACGACAAGAAAAGAGACAAGTGTAAAACGAAAATTAGCCACAAAAAGGAACTTTTGTAACAAAAATGTCCTTTAGTTAGTAAAAAAAATAAAACCAGAAACGCCGTAGAGCTTCACACAAGAGAATACAATCGCGTAATAAGCACAGCTCATTTATGTAAAAAGTTAAAAGTACAACTATCACAAAGTAAAACTTCTGAAATAAATAGGTATAAAAATAAATATCCTTCTTGTATATAGCAAAGTCTCGAATTGCTGTGGAATTCTAACTACATCTTATTTGATCAACACCATTTTAACGTTATGATCTCTACATCGAAAGTGTATTTTTTCTACAGAATCATTTAACTTAGGCCATATGCGTATTTTCGATATTGGGCACGAAGTATTAGCCTGTAATGGAGGCTTATGAAGGAGAATATCATTAAAAAGAGATTTTAAATGTCATTTGCATTTGAAAAGACTCCTAGGTTGGATTTCCGCCACTCTCTCGTGTCTGGTCCACCGCGGGCTCCTTTCCCGAACAGCGGTTGGTAATCGAATCTAAAAGACTTCCCGCATTTGCCTTAGTTTCAAGCTAGTTCCAGTCCGCTACCGGGAATACGATTATGGCCCACTGCTCAACTGCAGACCTTCTATTCCGGGAATTGCCTGTGTCACTTGAGATGGCCAAGCCACAAGCTAGCTTTGATATTCTCATACTTACATCAAATTCTCGCATTTAGAAAAATTCAGTTTTCACAATTAACGCCGCGGGGTCTTTTAAATAATCCTGAACGAACTTAATAATCTGTTGGGATGTGATCTGGTCGAGACGTGCCTGGACTCTAGTCCCCAGTCTCTGCATTTCCTCGACAGGAGGATAAAACGCAGCATGCTGATGGTCATTGTGTTCAATAATGCACAGCCGGGGATAGTGGTAAAGCGCTGGGACGTTCTCGGCTTGTCGTCCTAAATAGAGAGACAAGATTTTGTTAAAGGGTACAAGGAAAAACTCGGGAGTCTAACTAAACATTTAAAGGAAAAGGACAAAAGAAAAGGTTAATAAGAAAGGAGAAGAGCCCATTTCCAAGTTGTCTTAAGCCTCGCTTTCAAAGCGAGGCTTGGTGCACAACCAATCATATGAAAATGTGTTCAATTTTCATGTGAATGAAATCTCATTTTCATATGAAAGGATGGGCAACAAGACTCGCTTTGAGGAAGAGGCTAAAGTTCTTCGGAAATGGAGTATTGCTGTAAATGGTTTCCTAGATTTATCCGTTTTTGTCTAGTGTAGCATAGGCCTTGTGGACTTGTGTGAATGAATATTTCAGCCAATTTACCCTCAAACGTTCCACAGACCTCTCTAAAACGTAGTGTAGACAATCCGTTTTGAACCTGGTCCACAGGCTACTTTTTGTAGGATCGATAGCCAAATATTCAGCATAGAAAGGCGATAAAATTATTTCTTATATATCTTAAGATTCTGAGTGTGAGTGTAGATGAGTCTTCGAACGCTACTCCCAGCCATAGTTAGTACAGGAAAACGATTTAAAACACGCTGAGGTAAAGACACGCTGTATAAACTTCGAAACTGGACGCCATCTTGAAATGTCGTGTGCAGGTCAATGTCACGTGACGTTGAAATTCGTAAACGAAGAGACACGTTTCTTTGAACACCGCCAAGTTTCCTAACCAGTCTCTACTATGTCCCACATAAATCTGAAGCCTGTGAATACAACGACGTCATTACGTGCCACCGAACCATTAAGGCGGCGGTACACGTGAAGGCTGTTTTGACGGTGCTTAACCCGGCCTTTCTGCCAGTATCTCGGTCACGTTTCAAGCAAAGCTAAATCTCTACGTTATTTCAATGACCACTGTTTGGCGATTTTGTGTAAATTTTTGGGTGATTTTTGAACATTTTAGGAAAGAGATATTTTTTCTTAAAGGATAGGTTAAATTTAGGAAAATATGAATGTTGAAGATTTGATAGATTTGGAAAATTGAAATTTGAAGTGAAGGATTAGCAGATGGACACCAAATAGTCCCCTACCAACCTGGGGCTCTCTTCTGGGAGGGGGGGGGGGGGTGTCAACTGTCTGGTAGTGTTTCCAACCCATTTTAATCCTAACAATTCCCTTTTAATATTACTTTAAATTTCACTCCTATTCATGTGTACTCATTCCTTAAGGTGGGCTTATAAGAGGTGAAATGTTACGGGACATCGAGCGGGAACATGTTACAATGACAGTTTTCCGCGTGTGACATGCCAGGTCCAAAATCGTGTCCCCGTAAAATGATGAATGAAATTAAGCTGGTTTGAATTCGTGGGTCATGAAGCTGGGACAAAAATGAATTCAGTCAATTTTAAAATTTGCATCGCGCGTAATGTTCTTGTAACACAAAATTTTAAATATTTCGAAAAACCCTCTAAATATCTCTTATTTTTTGTCCTTTTTTCCTTTTTGTCCTTTTTTTAAATAAGTTAATATTTTATAAATATCTTGGAAACTTCTGAATATCCGAAAAAAATTCCAGACATTTGTGGAGATCCTATTAATAACCCTGTTTCATGCGTCCTATGCGTACAAATAAAAGAGACTTGCCCCACCCCCTTTCACGTCCCCACAACAGGTCCCCTAGTGTCGCTGCTGACCTTTAACTGGAAATTACCGGCGATATAGAGGCTGCTTTCTGAGACTTCTAAACCGAGGAAGACAAACTCGCCACTTTAGAAACTAGAAGAAGCCTGGGGCAAGTTGCATCTCCCAATGGTCTGTGGGACCGTTACTGGGACAAAACTGAAGACGAGAAGCTATGTTGTCCCCAGTAATCATTAGACTGCGCAGCTTGGCGGTTTAAGCATTTTTTAAGCAATTTGAGCGGCACAAAACGGCAAAACTGTTTCTCTCCCAGGCTCCTCGCGGCTTTAGGCCCTGGGAACGAGGTTGTATCGCCGCTTCCCGGTTTCCTAAGCCCGCGCGTAGCTTGGCTCAAAACCGCCAAGCTACGCAGCCTAAGTAGCCACCCCTCCAGAGACTCTCCCTGAGGCCTCTTTTCGTGGCGAATGAAGCTACTTACCAAAAGCATGCTTGGCATGGTAATCTCTGGGTACAAAACGGCTCGCCCAGTGAGCAAATTCATCGATATCCACGGTAACAAAAACCATCTCGCTATACATAGCGTAAGCTGATTCTGTAAGCTCCTAAAAAGAACAGCTTATAGTTGAATTACCTTTCATTGGTCTGTCAATGAACTGTGACGTATCTGTCACACAACTCCGTTAACTGGAGCGTGACACTTTGTTTCACATACCTTGTAAAAAGAGCTGCCCTTGGATACGTTGTTTTTGTGTGCCAGTGCAAATAAAATGGGCAAGTTGTGCGCAAAGGGTTCAAAGTTTGCATTCTCCTCAGAACTGTAAAAGAAACAAAGGAAACTGTTACGATCAGTCAGAGAATGCTATTTAGGGGGGAACTGTCATGAACATGCCTTCATAACGTCAAAAAACCAAATGATAAATAGGTTTTGTAATAAACATTAGATTTTGATCTTAAATAATACAAGTTGGACAGGTTCGTTTTCCAAATTCCAAACATTTTGCCTTGAGAAAATTCCTTAAACCTTATTTCAATCTGCTCTAATTTCACAACAATTTCCGCAAAATTTTCGGCTTTATATTGGTTCTTAGCGCATTTCGTATATGATACAGATTTTCACATTTTTTTTATTGTTTTGCACTATTTACAAAAGTTATAGCTTTACAGAAATAACATTAATTAAAAAAAGAGAAAAGAAACATAACAGTAATTATAATCCACCAAATCTTTTCGCTTGTGTGCGATTGGTCTAAACACATCACGTGACCGAATATTCCCCAGCTAAAACTGGGGGATATCCGAGATTGGTAAATTCTCAGCTCCGACTATTGCATTTCTAGCTTTTTGATTGGCTAAAAAACTCCGACTATGAGCCAATAGTCGGAGTTTTACCTCATATGGAAAAAAGTGCGCCAAGTTTAAAATTTTTCGCTTTGTAAAATTGTGGAAATATAAATCGGCGGCTAAACCCGGTTTGAGAATTTACTAAAACAATTATTCCATTCGCCCTTGTTGGATATGAAGAACCAGCTCGCGCTACGCGCTCAGTGGTTATTTTATCACTTCATATCCAACGCGGGCTCATGGAATAATTGTTACATATCCCCCAATTTTCAAAACTGCGCGCGTTGCGAAAAAGATTTGAAGGATAATAAACACGATAGCCTTCATTTGGGGCGAAAATATGCTCGGATATTTGTCCTTGGACATTATCTGTTCCTCGAAGCTCACAGTTTTCCTCGAGCTACGCTCTCGGAAAACTGTTCGCTTCTCGCCGAACAGATAATATCCAATTGCCACTCAACTCTCGTTCACTCGCGGTTTTGCTTTTTGCCCTCTTGCACTGACCCTAATTTGATGTGAAATGCTGCTGATGTCATGTGAAGGACTGGAAGACGCCGGTGGTCTTGAACAAAGCGCACGGCAATGTCTGTGCAGATCTTGTGGTTGTGTTCACACTTAAAGTTCTTTGGCAAGTCGTATCTGAAACATCAAGTCCCGATGTGTATTTAAATTGCAATGCTAATTGCTAAGCAGTTCAACAAGACATAATTGTTTATGAAATAACTGACCAATATGAACTAGCTGCGCTCTTATTGGTCGATAGGTGTGTTAAGATGAAAGCAATATAGCACTTTTGCGTGTTTACATGGCCTCCTATAAATACTTGGGGAGCTGCGAGGATTCTCGAAAACTACGTCTCGGGTTTGCATAGCTTCGAACTCTTCCACCCCTCGAGAATCTCTTTAAAGTGGCCAATTCACATTATCAACCCAATTGATAAAACCAAATTATTCCCCACCGACGCAGTACCACAGTTTCTTTAGAAACTTATCCTTCTCTCCCAACCCTCCTCGTGTTTAGATGAGGCTATGTAAACACGGAAAAAATGATCTATAAATATATATAATTTTGCTTAAAAGAGATGTCTCACGAACTTAAAGTAACTTTTTTGATGAAAGAAGTTTTATCTCATTATGGCAAGCCTTAAAATAACATCTTTTGAATCTAGAAAAACACCTAAGATGTCATAATAAATCAAAACTAAAGGAGGATAGTAACGACCGAGGAAGATCAAAACGAATTTCAAGCGACAAACGTGACAAAATGGCCGTTTTTTTCCCTAACATGTGCGATCGTTAACTGAGTCGCCTCTAGGTCCAGTCTCCAGCTGTGGGTGTTTCGGTGCGTCCGCGATCCGCGGAGAGGATCGCAGGCGCACCGAAACACCCACGGCTGGAGACTGAGCCTAGCTCGCCTCCTCAAGCCGAAAAATTCCACCTTAATAAGGTGGTCTTTGATGGGTTGCTCTGTTCTTTTTTAACCAATAAGAAACGCTACACGGTCATCTGGTAGGAAAATAAGAACCGCTTTAACAAAAAGTCGACTTGCCGCAAGTCTACCACCGATGCCACTGGATCCATTTAGATGGTTAACTGAACGAATTCGACGCAACAAACCTGTGAGTGTCGTGAAACATGTGCAGTCTCGTGTCTCTCTGATTGTTGATTAAAGATTCCACATTCTGACCCAACTGAAAAACTTTGACACGCACACCATCACTTCTTTGAAGCTCAAGCTACAAACAAATGAGAAAGAAAAAGGAAAAACAGATCAGAAATGATGTTACAAAGAGAATCTTGAATAAAGGAATAATCTAGAGTAAAGCCCTCCCATAGCACCTTCAGATATTTTCATTACCAATAATATTTAGAGCAATTTTCAATGGCATATCAAAATAAATCAGGCAATTACTTTGTTTTTGGTTTAACTCTGGTTTTAAGATTGGGTGGGTAGTCTAATTGGTAAGGAATTGGTTTAGTTTTGGATTTGACACTCAACTCAAAAACACTCTATTTAATAATTATCATTCACAGTACTTTTGGAGCTGTACAAAATATATGACTGGTTTATAACGTTTTTGACATTATGAAGATGATTTACGCGACTCCTTTTATCAAATGGCAATTTTTGATCGTGCCCATGTCTAACAAGAATAGCAGTGCAGTGGAACCCCGCCACACTAACACCCTGTTAACGCGACCAATTTTCCATGGCCCGAAGGTGGTCGTATTAATAAGGTTCCACTGTATTTCACCGCCGTAAGAAGGCTGCTTGGTTTCTTTTCGTTCCTTATCCGTTCTTTTTGTATGTCACAGTTTTTAGTTCATGCCATGAAAAGTGGAACCTAGTAACTTCGGCTCGCTTTCAATCCGGCCTACCAAAATCGACATCTCACAAACCGAACATATGATAAGGGATATGCACCTCTTTCTAACAACAGTGCGTCCATTCGTCCTCTTCCCCAGGGTCCGATCTTCTTTTCAAAATGGCGGGCAGTGTTCCCCTCACGAGCCGCCATTTTGAAAGCGGAGAGGAGAGAACCCTGAGGTCTCTTGCAAAGAACTTACCTTTGACAAAACAAGATCCTGATCTTTAGCCTTGACCTTGCTACCGTCATCGACGACATCTCGAGTGTACGTTGCATAGCATGGAACTCGACCATAGAGAAGCTCACAAACCAGCTGAAAGCAGTTATATGGATACCACTTGTTCACGAGAGTTGTCGCCAGATAGCGCCGAGCTAAGGACCGCGTGTACAAAGTACCAATTAACCTGACATCCACATCCTGCAAAGAAGGAGCAAACTCTGATATTTATCAAAGTAAAGCGGGACAACAGAAGAGTTTCATGTAAATGTTAATTTACGTGGAACTAGACATAAAAACTCATTAATAATTCATCGCGTTAAAACAAAAGGAAATCACAAGCATGAACGAGGTTTGGATACCTAATCTTATAAATTATCATAGATTTGGACAATTTCACTTCTAAGTTTGCTCTTTGGTTTTTGTTTCGATTGAAAAGATATATCAAACACTCGAGACAGTGTTTCATCGGCTATCCAAACACCTCGAATTTTGTCAAATATACTCCGCTGAGCATCGTAACTTTCTTCTTGGTGTTTGGGTATCCCGATGAAACACTGTTCGATTTGGGTGTAGCGTTTGCTCATGGCCTCAACAGGCCAGCGACTAACTCGAGTTTCATTACCCAGCCCCCCAAGGCACGTCGTTCAAAAGGTGACCACATGTAACAGTTAAACAGAGTTAACAGCTGATCGAAATTTCACTTCTCTTTTAGAAAAAGTGCTTTTTATAGCCAATATTTTGAGGAGTTTGACGTAAGTAATAGTGAAATCTGAAAGACTTGAAATACTAACAGGAAAAGTCAACGGTCACTATTAAAAGGTCAGACTGAAATCAAAATTGATACTAATCCTCGATTACCTGGCTGGGATGCAGTTTCATCACATGGTTACCCCCTCTCAGCCCAGCATTTAATTCGCTCACTGGCTCTCTGATCGAATACTAACAAAATCGCCACTATTGAACATCGTACCCTTACTAGTCAAGTCATTTATTCTGTGTCTAAATGAGCCTCAGTGCTTTAATAGGTATTGAAAAATACTATAACAAAATACCATGTCTGGAATGGAGTCAAACAAGTGCGTTCTATCTACAGCTGGTTGACTGATGTTTGATAACCACTCCAAAACATCTTTTGCCTGTTAACAAAGCAAAAAAGGCAACATTTCTTTCTGTTCCACTTTAAAGCAAAGTTTGAAAAAAATATGATATAAAGATGTTATTACATGGAATGACATTAACGATTTTCACAAATCGTTATCTTTGAGACAATTCTCTTAGGCTTTTCCTACATAGTGTTTGCGCCTACAATCTGAGTCTATTCTGTTTAAGGTGTGCCTGTTATTCCTAGTGGTTTCAGTGAAAGATAGATAAAAATCGATCAAAACCAAAGTATGTAATCCCCTTTTCTTAGAGTTTAACTATAGCATGTTTCTGTTGCATGTTTTCGCGCGCTCTGAACACGTTGCCTGTTTTCCCGCGCTTGGAGCCTGCTGCTCATTTTCGCGCGCTTGGAACCCGTTGCACGTTTCCGCTAGCTTAAAACATGTTGCACGTGTACACGAGCTTGGAACACGTTGCCTGTTTTCCAGCGTTTGGCACCCGTCGCACATTTTCGCGCGGTTTTGGCTGGTGGTACTAGCTGCTTAATTAAGAAGACTTACAAAGACAACACCATGGTAGTCCAGTCTGAGGTAAGTAGAGTGAGAACTTGAACAACTTTCTACAGTAGACCAGCTCAGACTGCGGAATGCAGTGACTGTAGGATAACCTGTAATGCTGTATCGTTCACATATGAGAGGATCTGATGAACAGTTGTGCACGAACACCGAAGCACCTGTGAAGCAAACCAAAACGACAATGATAAAGATAATGAATTTTTAACCATCCTTGTTGTTTACGGTAGTTTTCTATCTCAGTAACCTAGCATTTTAAAGTTCTCTTTCATTTAAAGGTAGAATTTTGTACAACACAAAAAATTAACTTCACAGCAATAGTGCACGACAGATCTATTGAGCAACAGTCTTCATTTGTTGATAGTTGAGCTACAATAAGACGCCGTAAAAGAGTTTCCGAAGAATGAATAACAACTTAATAAAAGTGTCGAGACATTTGGCTAACTCCAAACTTTTACGTGAGGGCACCAATGCTAAGCAAGATTTATCCATTTGTAAAAAATGTGGGAGACGCAGTGGCCTCTCCGGATCGAGCGTTCCGGTTTCGAGTCCTGACCGAGGAAATTACATTGTGTTCTTACGCAGGATACCTCACTCTCACATTGCCTCTCTCCACCCAGGTGTATGACTACCAGCGAACTTAATGCTGGGGGTAACCCTGCAATGGACTGGCATCCCATCCAGGGGGGAGTAGAAATACTCCTAACCGCTTCATGCTACAGAAACCGGGATAAGCCCTGCCCTGATGAGCCACTTGGCTCGTATGCAGACATAACTTTAACATATCAAAATTGAATTGGACTATTATTGACTATTATTGAAATTTAAAACAACAATGCCTTGCAACCCGGTGTAATCACAACATTACAAACTACCGTATAACAACGTTTTAGTATTCACCTAAATACTTGGCATCTAAAGATATTTTCTCAATTGTTGGCAAAATCTTGGCACAGTAACCACAGCCTTCTTGAAGAAACACAACCTACAAAAAAAGAAAAAAAACAACCTCATTACTCCAGAGTGACACTTGAATCTTGAAACATCAAAACCTTGCCTCGGAATTCCCAGAGAATTATGATGAAATGCTACTGTTTCTCTGTTAAATCTGCATAACTCGTGACCTTTGCTCTACTGTGCCATGTTTCGCCACACAAGCCACCTTTTCTACGCTGTATGTTTTTCTAGACTACCTTATTGATTATAAAGCCATCCTGGGTACCGAAGCCAGACTAGTTAGAGTCTTCATGTAAACTAAAAATATCATCTAAATATGAAGGTTTTTTATTAGTATTGCCTTGGGGATTTGAGACAATCTCTCACTCCCGCTATAACGGTAAAACTGGGTCTAAATTTGTACCCCATACTATTTTTGTCCGTCACCCTACTCCGTCGGCTTAATATTTTCCGTTTCACCACCTACAAACCATAACAGTAAATTGGAGAACCAAAAAAACTGACTTTGGGGTTTGAAGCCGCTGGCAATAGGTATAAATCGTACAGACTACAACTATGAGTACGTATGCATGTAGACGGTGAATCGAATGGGCGAAAATCTCCTCGCATGAAAATACGCGACACATGGGTGGCCCTTTTCATACAGGCTTGTTCACTAGTTCACTCGACTAACCCAGATGGAACTGAGAGACTACCAAGTCGAATTCGACAAAAATACACACTTACCAAGGCTACAGAAAACAAACGAGATGATTGTTTTCTTGGTAGAGCAGTGTATGACTTCACTGGACCAACTGACTGCTCTATGAGTGAAGCCCAGGTCTTGTCATTTACATATTCAAATTGAAAAGTCTTCTTTTTCATCTTTGACTGAACTTTGGCCTAATGAACACATTCAGATTTAAGATCAGAATACGAAGTACAGTGCTGAGGAAGGTAGAAATAAGAATTGGCAAGTGGTTAAAGTACTATAGGGAGTTCACGTAGTTAAAAACTTGCCTTCGAAACAAACATATGGCACATGCCAGTGGAATTTTTTAGCATTCTTCTTCTCCACAAGTTTAAAAAATAAAAATAAGTTAGTCACAATATTTAGAGAGGAAACCACATCAGTCTTAGCTGGTTTTACAGGAGGCAGTGTGGCCGAGTGGTCAGCGTGTCGGACTCGCAATCTGGCGGTCCCGGGTTCTAGTCCCGCTCTGACCACTATTTGGATTTGTTTCTCGGTAGCCCCGAGTTCAAATCCTCGAGCACGCTTGTAAATAGCCAACTGGTTTGCCTCCTGCCAGTTGGGATTCTTAACAATGTTATGTTCAGTTTAAATCATTTGTTTCAGTTGTTTGCTCGGCCCCACTAGCAACTGTGCTATAAACACTGCTGAGGGTAAAAATAATTCATCATCATCATGTTTTATGCGGGTTCTCTATTTTGGTTGAATTGGAATCTGGAGATGTTGGTTTTGTCGTGGAGGAAGAGAAACTGGAACACCCAGAGAAGAGAAAGTGGAAGACGAGTGCTCTCACTACTGTGCCATGCCTGCTGATGATAAAAATGGAGACATAACCGTTACAAATCATCTTGAGTGCAAACATTCTCTGGTTAAAAGAATTCTTTCAAAAACATAAGCTTTCGACTTGAAGTCCTAAGGCCGGGACACGTGATGTGATGAATCGCTGCGACATATCGTGGCGACAAGTCGCTTCGTCTGCACTGCTGCTGCGACAAGTCGCTTGCGCTTATTTCGTCGCTGTAATATGTTGCACGAATTCAAACCAGTTTGAATTCATGCGACAGATCGCAGCGACAAAATTCTGTCGCAGCGATAATGATTTTCACATGTCACATGAGGCGATTTGTTTCAGCAACCTGTCGCAGGGACATGTCGCAGCGATTTGCCGCATCGTGTGTCTCAGCCTTTAAAGCTTTAAAAATAGTGGTAGACTTAATGTCCATGTTTTGGAATTGCAGCCTCTTGTTCAAATTCCAAATTATTGAGCTGTGTTGTTATGTTTCAAGGTAAAAATTAAGCAATAATTTTACCACAGTAGTATTTACTATACTAGCGCTCACCTTAGTTGGCCACGAAAGAGGAGGTAACTCTGGCCCAAACATGAAGTCATTGTGAAAACCTGTCTGGTCTATTATTGTACTGTTATCTCCGATGGCGCATGCATCTTGTAACAAAAGGTTGCACACATTCTAGTAACGGCATAACATACACATCACTGTTACAAAAAGACTATGTAATTTGTGACTTGTAAGAGAATAATCTCAATTTTATTTATATCCATTTATATTTTATGCCATTTTTGGGCATTGGCAAAATGGGGTCGGCCCCATCTTGGATATGTCCAGATATAACTACATAAGGTTAAAGCCTGCTATCTCAAAATTTGGAGGGAAACAAGAAATATTTAAAATGGCGAGTATTAGAGATAGCTGAGTAAATGACTGAAAATGTATATCCAAGGGAAACATAAGTAGATTTTGAATTTGCAGGGAATTCAAGATAGATTAAAATAGCGAGGTGCAACAGTAGTCCTGAAGACAGATCCCCACTGGCCAAAAGATTGATTTTGTTTTCTTTCTCTCCTCCACCAGCAGTGGATTGAACAAGATGCCAGTATACATGAACACTTGTTGTAGCAGTTAGTCTGTTTCTACAACTGTTACAGTTTTAGGCTCAATCTCTGCTGCCCTCTTGAGTCCAGCTTTTGTGGGAGGAGCATGGGCCCCTTTCCCAAACAGTAGCTGGTAATCTAGACTATAACAGATTCGGTCTTGTGAGCATTAACTACTAATCATTACTTAACAAATAAAGAAGCCTCAACTGTGCTCTGTTCTGTTGTAAAGCATGCAGGAAGAGGTAGAGCATGAAAGAAGTGTAGGGGAAAACATGAAACGCAGATGAGTGTTTTTCTCCACTTCTTGAGTGCTCTACCGCTTCCTATTAGGTGCTTTACAACAGAACAGAGCACAGTCAAGGCTTCTTTATTTGTTTTATGATAAAGAATCCAATAATTTCCCTACGCATTCGCTGAATTTTCAAACCAAACTTTATTCTCCAAAGGAGTAAAAGTGGCGTCAGCCGTGTAATCTCTCATAAAGCACGCTAAAATAAGCCAATCACAAACTTGTCAGAACTGTTTGAATAATTTCATTGGCTAACGAGATGACAGCTGTCAATCACAAACTGGAATTCAGCTAAGCTTTCACTTTCGAGTTGCTTTCGATAGAAGAACGATGCTTTCAAAGTTTGCTTTTAACCTGTGTAATCAGGATGGAAATGCAGGTAAAGGTTGCTAGTCCAGAGGAATCTGGCCACATTGTGGCTCATGAAAACTTGCACTTTTCCAATGGAAATTACTACAGAGGGAGCGCAAAGCTTGCAGCTAATGAAAATGCAAAATGCTGAGTTGTGTTTGAAAGAAGCTACAATATTTATTATTTACAGCTAGTATCACTTGCTTGGAGCAAGATTGCCCGATCTATGTCAAAATTGGACTAGACTAGACTGCTCCCACTTGTTCAACTCCGAGCACAGGAGCAAGCTTTCAACTGATTACTCGTCGAGTGAGCTATGATACGAAATTGTTGATTTTTTGCTTCTTCAGTACAATTTCTGCCTTCGTAATATATTATAATGCGTCTTTCATCGAAGAATTCGCTAGGTTGCGAATTTGTTTATTTCACTAAGTGTTTTGTCGGAATCTAGCAAAACTTGTTATTTTCGTACAGTTTTTACACTACTGTTGTTAACAGTAGTCTCTGTGAGCCATATTTACTGCTGACAAATAGCTTGTTTACATTGCTTTAGTCTGAGTCATGCACAAGGGATGTTTAATTCGGGGCAATTTGTCGAAATTCCCGAAGTAAAAATTTGAAAGCCAGCTTAAGGTCATCAACTCGTTCTCTAATCTCTGATAAAGCACGCTGTTTGAGCCAATCAGAGTGTGTGTTATATAGAAACTTTATTACAAAATTAATTAAAATTATGATCATTATCACAAAACTAATGAAAAATTTGGTTCTAAATTAACTACTAGTTTCTAGTTGTTTCTAAAGACACACCTTGGTATCATCACTTTCTTTCCATGGATTGTATGGCTCATCGTCATCATCATCTTCTGGTAAAGCCATATACAGGTTGACAGGCAGCATTTGCAGGAACTCAAACAGAAGTAGAGGGGTGGGGATGTCCCTGTCAAATACTTGTTGTTTGATTGTAAACCCTGCTTGTTCAAAAAGGCAATCAAAATAGACTAATAAGCATTATGTAATTTTTGTAGGAACAAAATTAAATATGAAACTGAATCTGGTACTATTAAAATAAATAAACATAAATGTCAAGTTTGCATTCAAGCCATAATTTCCCATGCAGCCATGTCTTTCCCTAGGATCTATACCATGAAGTGAGGTATATGTAGAGTATTGCTATCCCCCTACCCCCTCCTCCACTGTCCAGAGGCACATTGGCCTCATGGTTAGTGCGGTCCACCTTAGATTGAGCCCATTGTGTTGTGTTCTTGGGCAAGACACTCAACTCTCACAGCGCCTCTCTCCACCCAGGTGTATAAATGGGTACCAGTGTATTTAATGCTAGGGGTAACCCTGTCATGGACTAGCATCCAATCTGGGGGGGGGGGGGGGGGGGAGGTAACATAATTATATTCATAGACCTACAGACACTGGGATAATCTCTGGCCAGATGAGCCATTTGGCTTGCATGCAGACTTAACCCAAGTTTAATTAAACAATCTGCCAGTAACCTATATGCACCCCAACATTATTCAAGTCCAATTGTAGAACTTGAGATCGTTATATTGGGTGTGTCAGGAAATTTTAAGTTGACCTGACCAAATCTGAAGACATCCAGTAATTTTTGAAGGTGGCCTGAACATTTCCTTGCTCAGTTCAAGGATTATTTGGCTTAGTTAGTAGAGTATTATTTCATCAAACACACCTAACCTCCTTGCTAATACTTTTCCTTGTCAATTGTATCAAAATAATACAGACCACTTTGCCCATAACATCAATGGTCCATGAAATAAACTCAGCTGTAACAGGTGTTACAGGTTACTGCCTTTGACAGCCCTGGTTTGCATGTTGCAAGAACCAGTGAGATTGAGATGGTTGAGACTTAAAGCACTGTACAGCAAGGATACTAACAAAATCCTCCATTAATTATCTACAACCATTTCATTTTGTCATTTCTTGTGGACTGTCATTAATTTTGTGTGCTTACAGAAATTTATGGTCGTAAGTTACTGGTGCTTACTCTGTGTGGTCAGTTCTCTCTCCTGCCAGAAAACCACAGTGAATGGAACAGCATACACTTCTGATGCATTTACATATCTTGACACCACTGAATATCATTATAATAAGAAAAACAATAATTAAATGTAATTTGTGATAAATTATTGATATTGACGTAAATTAATATTTTATTGACGTGGAACTGACAACAGCCCAAGCTAACGTAGTATGTGATAGTACATGGTTATGTGCATTACATTAATACGTAAAAAGAAATGGTTCAAGAATTTGTGATATTCTACAGTCTGCCTTACAAATCACAGCTTCAGATAAGTGTAATTTAGTGTTGTGTAAATAGACTTTATTTAACGTGACTCTCCTAAATACTGTTGTTTACATTACATAAAATAACCTTAAAACCTCAAAAGTTAGCACCAAACTTTTCTACTGTCATTAGAGGTTTGGGGGTTTATATGACTGTGCAGCTTTGGTGCTTAGATGATATTATAGAATGATTTATTGCTATACATCATAATTTATGAAGCTAGTGATAAAAGGGGATAAGTGACGTGGTTGTTTCTGTTACTCTCGCTCCAACTCTCGCTCCAAATTAGCTGAATTTTTGCATGTGGCCTTCATTTCAGTTGAAAAACATTGCCCCGTAGTTTCTTTCGCTGGCTTGCTCTTCGTTTTCGAGAAATAACGTATGCAAAAAACCCCTCAGTTTTCCAAGCGGCATCTTTTGTAGATGTATTGTTGAATAAACAACAAAAGAAACCTTAAGCACAATTAATTTGTTGAGCAGCAAACAGGCAGACTTTTTTATATTGTATGAAGTCAAAATCAAATCCCACAAAATCTTGACTGTCTTTTAAGTCAAAGGAAAATAGCATAGAAAAGATCTATCTTCATGTCTTTGTAATTGAATTGCCGTTTTTACTCGCTAGGCTATCAGTGAGTTTAAGCATGGCGTTTACGGCAGACGGCAAATGGCAAAGATGACCTCTGAATTTGTGTTCTTTTCTTCTAATCCTTAATTAAATCACATAAAAATAGAAAATGTCTCCTACTATTCACCACAAATACACAAATATTTTCACTCTACTGTTCAAAGAGCTAAAAACAAACAGCAAAAGTTTCCTTTTTGCCGTTAGCCGTTTGACGTAACTTCAAGCCTAATCTCTCTATTGTGACGTCTGCTTTTGGCGCGCAAAGCATCGATTATTCAGAGCTTACCTGTTAATCAAGCAGAGTTTGCTCGTTATTTCCACCGATATTCGAAGCTTATTCGAGGAATATTTGCGCCCGCCGGGTAGGAGATTTGGCATCATTAAGCCTTTGACCCTCTATAAGTCACCAGCATGCCTCAAAGAACCGAGGTGTGTTTCTGTTCCGAGATTATGGCTTAACTTAGCCATTGATCGAGGAGCAAATGAGCCAGGCGGTAGAGTCTAGAAACGCTTCTTCTTCCAAAGCAAAGCATTTGTCGTGGACTTAGGGCTCATTTGCTAAACTTCGGCGTGTGTCAGTTTTGGAAATTAGAACTGCTTTCTAGACTCAGCCATCTAGCATCGTTCGCTGCCAAAATTTCTGGGATATCCCATAATAATCTTTCATACGTAAAGCCAGCGCCGTGGCCATTGTGTGTGTGTGTGTGACTTACAACGTGACTCAAACACGGCCGGGAACTGGTGAGAAAGGCGGCCAGGCAACAAAGTCCTTGAATTTGACCTGTGTTAGGTGAAAAGTTAATTTAAACAGATTCAAAGCCGTTTCTTCCGGCCGAAAAAGAACGCAGGTCGGTTAAATTGGCAAGCAAGCGTTCCGTGAGTGTGTATGGTGGATTTCCAAGCAGATGATTGCTTTGAATTGTGATAGGATCGAGCCCGCCGTGAAGAAAAAAAGACAAAGAACGCCTGATCGCAGGTTAGGAAGAAGAAAACTTCAGCTCAAATGTAAGTTTTGCTTTGTATTTCAGGGTTCCTTTGCTGGTAAATTTTCCGTTTCATGCGCTTTTTTTCGGCACGAGCAGCGTGCTAGCTTAAGGCTTCCTCTTTCTGTGTTGTCAGAATTAATCATTTCATGGAACGAGCAGTTTTGTACCGGCCAAAAAAATAATTTCACCTAGAAACATTTTATAAATCACTGACGTAGCCGATTTACAAAACATTTAAAGTCTTTCTCTAGGCACTAATCATTGACTTGATTTGGGTATCGATTCGTGCAATAGATTCTAACGTATCCTGACCTTAACTCTAATCTAATCCAAAGCCTAAGCTTGTTCTGTAAGCCTGACCTTCAATGCTGACGCTAGTTTCCAGCGGTAACGCTAAACCTAACTCTAATAAGACTGGGAACTCTTAACCCTAAGAGTTAAAGTCAGCTGCCAATGTAAGTTTTGCTTTGTATTTCAGCATTCCTTTGCTGATAAATTTTCCGTTTCACGCGCTTTTTTTTTTTCGGCAAACGCTAAGCCTAACTTTGTTCTGTAAGCCTAATCTT
>CM042757.1:8948889-8956389 GCA_022496165.2 Catalaphyllia jardinei | reverse complement strand
CCAGCTGCAAGGAGAAAAACGTTGAGGCATAACCGTTATTCAGAACACAGCTAGTAACATTATTATAGATAATTTTTAACCAATTTTGGATGTCGTGGCCGAAATTAAATGGAGTCAAACGCTTTTTTGAAATCCAAAAAGATGTCAATACCTTTTTGGTTTGGCTTATCTGTGTAATGTATTAAGTCGTAGATTAGCCTTACATTTTCACCAATGTAGCGGCCTTTAACATAACCAGTTTGATCAGGGTTTATTAACGTTGGCAAGACTTTTTCGATTCTCTTGGCTATAACTTTAGCAAGAATCTTGTAGTCGACGTTCAGAAGTGAGATGGGCCTTAGATTTTCCAGAATAGTTTTATCCTTGGATTTTTTTGGGATAAGTGGCTTATAGAAAGCATGCCATGCTGAGAAGCAAAGTTGTAGCTGGCTAGCAGATCATGACAGATGTCAGGCCAAAAGAATCGGTAGAATTCAGCTGGCAGACCATCAGTGCCCGGGGGTTTTGTTATTGTCAAAGTCCTTGAGCGCAATCGTGCATTCTTCTTCGTTTACCAATCCTTCACAAGAGTTCTTTTCTTCTTCACTTAGTGCAGTTACATTTTCTGGAATAAAAAAAAGGGAGTTTTTAAAATTTTCGGAATTGATATTGGTGGAGCGGTATAACGACTCATAGAACTTTTTTTCTTCTTCTAAGATTTCGAATTGATCTTCTATATAACAATTATTCCCTACTTTGAGTCTTGTGACTGTTTTAATATCATGATGTCGTTTTTCTAAGCCGTAGAAATACTTTGTGTTGCATTCTCCTTCTTCATGCCATCTCACTTTGCTTCTCAGAATTGCACCTGTAGTTTTGATCAACATGACTTTTTAAGCTGTGATCTAGCACGTTGAAGTTCTAGTAAGATGTTTCTGTTGTGCGGGTTATTTTCAGCCCCGGCTTGGAGGTCATTTACTTTTTTGTGCAGTAATTTTTCTTCATCTCGATATTTTTTTGCTTTTTGTTTAGAGAACTTGATCGTGAAACCTCTTATCTCCATTTTTATGAGGTCCCATTTTAAACCTAAATCATGAGTCTCGTTGTATTTCTCTTTTAAGATTGGAATGTTTATCTTAAGTGCTGTTACGTATTTTTCATCTGTAAAGCTGTATTAAATTTCCAGAAGCCTGGGCCTCTTTTTTGGTTTAGGTGATTGGACTGTAGAACAAGTGAGACAGCGGAGTGATTAGATTCGGGTGAGTGGATAATGTCGCATTTCTTTGCTAATTGAATTAACTCCTAAGAAACTAAGAAAAGGTCTAAGCGGCATTGAATTTTAAATGATTTAGTTCTCCATGTGAAACACTGCTTGTCATTGTTAAAATTTTATGTAACTCCTTTCACAGAAACTTCAAAAAACGCCAATAAGCAGCCTTCATTTTGTCAATAAGGGCACACTGCTACACTACTCACTATCTATCACAGAATAGATAGTGAGTAACATAGCCAATCAGAGAACGGCATTCATGATAGAATACTAGTAGATTTATGCTAACACCTGTTATAGCTGACTAATATTAATGGGACCTCGATGTAATGGGTTAACTTGCCCGCTGTTGATAAAATTCATCCACAAAGCAACACATGTTATGGATGTGATGATCAAGGCAACAGGTGACTCAAAAACTTGATGATAGCTCTGCTCCATCTAATACCTCCAGGATCAACATTTAACATCATTGACTGAGAAATGGTGTAGTTGTGAATTATGTTTACCTGCTTTATCACTAACAGTTCTTGGATAATAAACATACCACATTTTTAAGCCACTGATGTACTGAGCTGGTTGTTCTGTGAGCCTTGGTAGGTGATGGGTAACTCAGAGGTGATTCAGCTGTTCCAATGTGACACTGCAAAAGAGGAACAGCCCCTGGATGGCCTTCCCATGATAACATTCCCTGTACCGAAAAATGTCAGCATACGTAATAAAGAAATAGAACTGACACTTCAGGAAGCCTAATGGTTAGCATGTTAGGTAGTAGATCAAGTGGTCCTGTTTCAAGTTCTGACTGTGGTCATTGTGATTTGTTCTTGGGCAAGAAAATTTACTTCCATAGTGCTTTTCTCCACCCAGGTGTATAGGTGGTAGCGGAGGTTACCCTGTCACAGACTAGCATCCTACCTAAGGGGGAGTAGAAATATTCTTAGTCGTTAAATGCTAATGGAAACCAGAATACTCTAGCAGCACAGACCACTTGGCCCAATGCAGACATTACCTTGCCTCACCTAGCCTTGCCCTGCCCTACCCTCCCATTGCCTCAGCTCACCTTCCCTTACTACCCCTCCCCTTCCTTCACTATACCTTACCTTGTAGACTATCTTAAGTTTAATGTTAAGTCTGCATATGAGCCAAGTGACCCATCAGACTGTAACATACAGTGTATCTTGGTTTCTGTACTATGAAGCGACTAGGAGTATTTCTACTCCTCTCTGGATGGGAAAAGTTTGCATGTATCATCCTGGCTTACCCTGTATCTTATGCATAAGCCATGGCAATACAGCCTAAAGTAACTGATATGAGATACTTATAAGTTAGCTCACAAAACAAAGCCCTCTCGTTTAAATGTTTATAAATAACAGTGGGGCGAACCATTTTATAGGCTTACCTTGTCAAGGTTAAAAGCTACAATATTCCATTCTTTGAAAGTGTTATTCTCTGGTAAACTTCTAAGAAACTCAACGAAACTCTGCTCAAGCCTTGACAAAGGAGTTGCTAAAAACATTGAAAAAAATTTAATGAAATCAGCCTTGTTACACTTGTTGTTCAACATCAGTAAATTTATTTCCATTCGGCAATTTTTTTTTCAGTGATCACTTTATTAATTTGAATATCCTTTACTTCATGACTAAGCCAAGATATTGCAGGGGAAATCTGATGCTGATCAAGGCTAGAAGTTGCTTTATGGCAGGAAAAGTGGTCAAAATGGTTAGTGTTGAAAAACACTGGACCTGCTAATCTGGATTTCTGGAATGGATCTATTGGTATTGACTGATTGATGGATGGACTAACTGACTGACTAACTAACAAACTGAAGGACTGACTGACATACAGACAGACTGACTGACTGACTGACTGATGGATAGACTGAGTGACTGATTAACTGATCAATGGATTGATTGACTGACTGATTGATGGATCTCTGGAATGGATCGCTTGGCATTGACTGACTGATGGACTAACTGACTGACTGACTGATGGACTGAAGGACTGACTGACTGACTGATGGATGGACTGAGTAACTGATTAACTGATCAATGAATTGATTGACTGATTGATTGATTGATTGATTGATTGAGTGACAGACTGATTGATTGATTGATTGATATTTGATTGATTTGTCATGTCATTAGTCACTGCACTTAAATTCTTACTTGGATCTCTGTAGAATACACAAAAGGGCCATTTTCCTGTGGGTTTTGTAGTCAGGATTTCGAGGTCTTCTTTAGAGACTAACAGATCATCGATGCTCCTGCTTACATTCAAAGCCCCTAAAAAATGTAAGTTCAAGGTTTATATTGACGTCACTAATTTCCAGCTACTTCCTCTTCAATCCATACAATCGCGAGTAAAATCATTTTAACTTACCAAAACATAGAAACACTTTGTAAAAGACGAGGAAATTCCATTTCACCAATCTCGAAAACAGCATTGTAGCCGGGTTTCCGAATCAGAAGAGTGCAACATAGCAACACAAAACCGCCATCTTCATTCCCGCGGTCACGGTAGAGAACTGGAAATGAGGACACCCGTGAAGACCTCATGTAATCATCACAAGACGTCGGCACACACAAGAGGCTTACCTAACTGGTCACGTCGCGTCCGAGGGACTTGTCCAAAGAATAATGACACGAAGCGTTTTGAGAAACAAGTCGCAGGGACTTGACCCAAAAAATTCAAACTGGCCAGAATTCGAGGGACTAGTCGCAAGGACCAAAGTTCCCTGCGACTAGATTTTGAAGCAAAAATATGGCCAGTTCACTCGATTGTCACTGCGACTTGTTGCAGTCCCCTCCCGCGTGTGTGCCGACCTTAATCAAGTAAAAACAGTGACAGACTTCACCTGTTCACTACTAATATTTACTGTACAAGACTAAAAGAACTGTGTTGGAACTTTGACTCCATTCGAATCCTCTTTCGGTTTTTCAAACATTTTGTGCCAGTTCATCCAGGTTAAAATTAGTCACAAATAGTCACGACATCTCTAGCAAGAGAGAGTCAGAAAGTACTGGGAACGAGACATTTTTCAAGATGGAGTGAGCGAAAGCTTTCATTGTTTTTGTGAACGGTTTTCGCCGTAAAAGTATCCAAAGGAATAACAAAAGTTTCACCCGCGACTTTGCTTAGTCGTGCTTCAGAGAGTCTCTGAAAGTCAGAGGCATGTGTCCCACGAAAGACATGAAACTCATGTCGAAGCGACATTAGCTTAGATGTAGTTTTGATTCTAAACAGATTCTGCGATGCATGCTTTGAAGGTATGATGCTTAATGTCATCTAAGAGTGGTTTTAGTCGAGTTCTTTTGGTCTGTAAAATTCCCGTTATTCGTTTTGCATTTCAAGGGATTTATAATATCACGAATGACGATGACAAAAGTGTTTAATATAATCGGCCTTACTTTCTGAGCTCAACAGGCACGTGTGAAGATGCTCGAGTCATGTCTTACACAAAACACGCGAGAGAGATTTACGAAGCATAATTAACTGGTAACAAAACTGACACAAATGATAAATTAGGCAGCTACAGGCACGTGATTGGTACGAATAACGCATCACTATGTTTCTTGATGAGAATGAGTACATAAATTGCCGAATGCTGTGCAACCAGTGGCAGAACCAGAGCTTGAGCTAAAGGGGAGAGGGCTAAACTTCAGAATACCCGTCCACAGAAATACAACTCAAATTCCTGCTACTGCAGTCCTGCAGTCGACATAATTTACATAATAACTATATATAAAAACCACAAATATACCTCATTCTTTCATCCACTGCGGGACTGCAGACCACGGTAGCACTTTCGTTCAACCCCTAGTTTAATATTTATTCATCGACTGCAGGACTACGGACCACGGTAGCACTTCCATTCAACTCTTAGTTTATTATTTATACCTCAACTACGGGACTGGGGACTGCGGTAGTACTTCAGTTCAACACTTTAATATTTATACATCGACTACGGACTGTGGACCGCAGTAGCACTTCAGTTCAACACTTTTTAGTTTATTGCTTATTTATCGACTACGGGACTGCGGACCGCAGTAGCACTTCAGTTTAACTCTTATTACATACCTATAAACTTGCTAGCCGACTGCGGACCACGGACCATGGTAGCAATAGATTTAGGGAGGGCGTGAGTGGATGGGTATTCTGAAGTTGCTCCGGGGAGAGGGTGGGGGACGACGGTTTTGTTTTGCTTACTCTGTTGACTTTTCTTTCTTCTTTGATTTCTCTTTTTTTTACCCAAAATAAAGCGAGGAGGGGGCACAGGCCGCTATCCCCAGAACCGCTACCAGCAACCCCAGACTGTATGATATCTGCAAACTACATTTAGGTGTAAATAAGGCTCCGGCCAGACTGAATATCACTCAGGTTAGCCTGAATAGGTCTTGGCTTAGCCTGTTTAAGGTCAGTTCTTGACAATGAAAATACAATAAGGGAATATCCTGTTAGTAAAAAGTCTGCAGTCTGCAGGTTACAAATGTCTAACATCAGGAGTCCTGCATGTATCTGTCTCTGCATGTCCTGTGTATTGTGTTTAAACATCTGATTATGCAGCTGGGACCCGGTTGAGTAGGACAAGAGATGATCTGACACCAGCGCTCCAAATTATTAATGCTTGCAGACTGGCAAAATGCGAGTCCTTGTGATAATCTGCAAGTGAGAAAAATATCTTCTAGCAAACGTTTGCTAGTTCGAATCATCCATGTCTCCCAAACATTTGGAAAGAATTTGCTAGTGATCTCACCAGTTTGCTAGTGGAAAAGATCTTACTAGCAAAACTTTGCAAGTGGAGTAAAAATTTAACTTTGAGCCCTGGACACCCAAGATCTGACACCAAAATAATGTGTCAATTTCAGCTTAAAATTCCTAGCTAGAAACCATACATTGTTTTTTTTTCATAAGTTTCATAATTTAGTGCAAGCAAACAAAGAGTGCAATAATATTATTATTATTTTGATCCTTGTGTTTGCATTGTTTAGGGTTTATATGTACACTGTACAATGCACATGTACACTGTATGGACTCTTTATCTTTTTTCTGTTATTTTGACTTAATGTTTTTACATTTAGCTAACCATAATCATTCCTTCCACAGTAGCTTCCTTGGAAATGGTCACCGTGACCGAGCCAGTGGATTTAAAGGCTAAACAGTACTGCATGTTCTTCAGTTGTAAATATATGTCCCAAGGATCTTGCTTGTAAATATATACATAAACAGATGCAAAGCAAGAGAGAAAAGATGTTCGAACAGCAAAACTCAAGGCCTGCCTTATCTGCTGCTGCAATGTTATTACAGGAAATAGAACGACAGAAGGGAATTGGATTTCCTGAAAGCAATCTGGTAAGCAATTTGCATTTATTTATCAAACTCATTCATTATCTGGCAAATGAAAAGCAAACAACATGTACAGTAAGGAAGTCTTTGTAAAGAGTATAATGTAGATGTTGTGGTTCAATTTTATTTTTGGTTTAATTTTTGTTAAACCAATTAAACCAGTGGGTTAAAATTTTTAAACCAGTTTAATTTTCTATTTTGAGCACAATGTGAGCATGTGTCTCAGTAATTTGGGTTAAGCACTCAAGATAGTGATAAGGCCTAAGCACTTATTTAGAATGGTTAGCTTTGATGTTAGGCTGGGAACTTTGCATATGACTTAGTACTTTGGGTCGAGCTCTCAGGTTTGTGATTAGGTCTAAGCTCTTATTTGGAATTGGTTAGCTTCTTAGTAATTAAGACAAAGTTCATGGATGAATAATTTAAAATTTATGTATGAGAGGGACTTGGGGTGATGAACTGATAATTAAAACAAGTATGAGAGCTCTTGCATCCATTACTTTCATGGTCAAGAGGTAATGACAGTGGGAAGCAGATCCAGAGGTTGGCGGTTCAAATCCCAGTGAGTATGAGATAAAAAGAAAAAAAGTGAAACCTGCTGTTAATTAGTATTCATGCTTAATGGGAATTTGGGGGAAGGGGTAGAGTAGGTGGAAGCTGATAGTCAAGAATGAATCAGGAAGAACTCAGCGAGAATAGGAGAGAATAGGATAGAGGAATGTAAAGAGATATTTTCCCTTTTGTATATTAGATAGTTGACAAAAAAAAATAAACTGGTTTGAAAAAAATTAAACCAAAAAAACAACAACAAACAAACAAACCACAACATAGACGGTGTAAGAGTTACATGTATAACAATAGTCCTTTCTCCTCTGCAGAGGTTTAGAAATGTTCATTATAGAAAGTCA
>CM042757.1:8921472-8938889 GCA_022496165.2 Catalaphyllia jardinei | reverse complement strand
GAGAAGATAAATATCTCGATCCTTTCTGGCTGTTGCCTATGAACATTGTGTTACCATAAAACATTTTCGATTCGGTGATAAGATTGGGACGAGTTTAAACTTTTTGTTCTTTTTTCATTTTCAGGGTTCTGAGTTTTTGGGATCTGCATTTGGGTGTCATGAAACTCAGACCCCGAGAAACAATAAAGAAAAAAGATGTAAACTCGTCTCAATCTTGTCACCTAAAATGTTTTATGGTCACGTAATGTTCATAGGTGGTAACAGCCAGAAAGGATCGAGATACTTATCTTTTCCGGTTTATCGCTGTCGCGTCCCATGGATACAACAACTGTCTTTAATTTGAACAACATCACAGCGACTCTGTCTTTAATTTATATTTCTTCGGTAAAAAAATTTGCCGGCAAATGTCCACAAACTCTCAACTCCGACAGCTCGATGCCTGGGGCTCGATCATGCCAAAGCTTGTGATGATGCCAAAGCTAGTAAGCATTGAGAGCTCTATGCGGCCTTGACGTTACAATCTGTGCGCGCTACGACTGGTCCGTTGCAAGACAATCGAACTCTTTTCTACTACGTCATTGGAATCTCAGGAATCTTACCTTACAACAGGAATGTTACCGTATAAACATTTCTCTCGATCACTCGAGATTTTTACCGCCTAGACAGTACTTTCGCACGGCTCTATAATGCTGCCGCCTCGTCAGCCTCGCGTCTTCGCTCAGCTGCCTCGTTGGCAATTATTTCATATATACGTCACATTAAGAAGAACTAACTTGTGCCAATTAATCTCAGAGTACCATGAAGCCTGGTAGCCTGTTAGCATTTAATACAGCTCAGACATTATGTTTTTGCCATGCACAAAATAACCTTTAAGCTGAAGAAAATCTGAAAATGGTAGTTTACTAGGCAAGAAAAACAGTAGAGAGATAATAATAAACCATCAAGAAACAAGGATGGGTTAGGATAGAGAAGATTAACACGGATTACCAATGACTAACTTGAAAACTTTAGGCTTAACCTTTTAAGACGTGCAAACCGCGACGTAGCTCCTTTAAGCTACAACCTTGGTCACAAGGGGTTGGAAATTTCATTTTATACGCATTTTGCCCCGCCCCACCCCTGTGCAATGTTGACAAAACACTTTGATCTAACGCAAGTTTGCATTTGACTATTTTCCAGCATTCAAAGGGGGAATGGGGTGCTGGCCCTTATTCAATAGGTATTACGGTTATGAGTTTATGTTTTTGCCATTTTCCAACACAATTTGTCCACGGTTGTAGACTGTTGTTTCCTTGTTATGTATAATGGGGAATTTAAACAACGGTTCCACGGCTTTTGTTGGACAAGTAGATGTGCAGCTCTAAAGGGTCTAGGTCTCGTACGAAATTTTCTGTCTTGCACTTTGCTTCCAAGTTTTGGTCATTTCGTGGCTATCTGTGGAATTGAAAACAAAATGCAAAATAACAGAAAAAAGTTGTTTTCGTTATCAAAATTAACCGATTTCTTCATTGTATTTTTAAAATATGTATTGTTGTTTTGCTAGGTGAGGGAAATCAGGAGACTTCTTCGGGCCAAGTCTTTAGGAGGTGTTCAGGTGGAAGGTGTGAATAATGTCCAAGGTAATTTCATGATCACATTTGGACCGAATTCTAAAGCGCCAGAAAACTTTGCCCATTTTGGGTGCCCTCCTGCGCATGCGTAAATAATGTGCTACACCCTGACCCAGGAGTCCCAGAGTAACGCTAACAACTTGTACTACCTCTGGATAAAAATGAATCTAAAGTCTTGCTCCTAAAACTAAGGTGTCTATATTACATTTCTGATAAGCACCACTGGGGAAAAGCATATTAAATTGAGAAGTTGCTGTGATTTGTCTAGTGTGATCATCCACCTAAGGATAATGCTCTTACCGACCGGTGTCTTGAGTACCTGAGTGTAAGTTATCTTCAGAGTCAAATGAAAAATTGTTCATCAGTCGACAGTGGTTAAGGAGATGGCTTAACTAAACGGTTTTGGGCACTGGAGTTGAAAAGTTATTGAACGAAAATGCACCTGACTTGTTTTTGCAGGGTTGGAGTTTGACGTATTATTTATCAGCACTGTGCGAACATTGAGTGGTTCAAAAGGGAATGTCACAAGCCAAAAGAACCTGGGATTCCTGTCTGATTGCAAGTTGTTAAACACAGCCATCACAAGGGCTCGCTACCGCCTAGTTGTGATAGGGGACCCGGTGGCCCTTTGCTCTGTAGGGGAATGCCGAGTGTGTTGGAAGACGATCCTCGCCAAGTGTAACAGCAATGGGACCTTTCACTACCGCCTGCCATTTGACACTGTGACAAGAATGACAAAGGATGCAAAGAATGACAGAGAAAACAACACATTACAGTCTAAGCAAATCCCAAGCGTGCCAAATGCACACAGAGGTAGTGGTGCACCCTGCAACAGTCTTGTCAATGCAGCGCCAGAAGTACTTGGTTCCCTTTTTCCCAGACAACCTATCCCAGCCCTTCCTGCAAACCTTCCTTTCTTGCCAAGTGGTCCAATCCACGAGAATGTTGGTCTCTTTGCAGGGCGGCCAATTTATCCTGGAAATCCTGCTCCTTTTGCCATCCCTGGGCAAGCTGTTCCATTCCCCATGAATTCCGTTCCATTCATTCCAGATCATTTTCAACAGCATCCATTGAATGGATTTATACCACAGCTTCGTCTGCCACAACAAGGGGGCTTGCCACATCCATTGGCTCCCTGGCCCAGAGCTCAACAGCTTGTGCCTAATAACTCTCCAGTCGGGGTATTTGCTCACCAAAAGGTGCTAGAACACATGACGACAACTCAACAGACTGCAACAACTCTTGCACAGCCCAACTTGAGCTATGCAAATCTCGGAGGGATGCAGATGTCCAGTAGAGACCAAGTCGAAAGTCAACCGAGCAAACCTCTGCCAGACCCCACTTCACCAGACAGATCACTGAGGACTCTGGTTTTGTCTCTTGATTCTAACTTGACTAGCCGAAAGGAAATGATCACAAAAGAAAAAGATCATTTAAACAAGTTAAAAGCATCATTTCATTCACCCTCTCACCACGCTCTTCGAGAAAACATTCAAAGGCAGATCAGCCTCGCTGAGAAAGAAGCTAATCTCCTTGAGGATCGAATCAAACTGCTCCATTCTCTTAGCAGCCTGGCTGGCAGTAAGCAATCTGAAAATGCCCCGGTAGGTGGTGTCAGAGGTGATGATTCTGAGAGACCAAACCCTTCGGACTCGAACAAGATCTACACAGAAGATGACTTTGAAGATTCAGATGCAGAAGAGTGGTTCAGTGCCCAGCAGAAGGACCCCATTGTCCAAGATTATATTAAAGCTTTTGAAATGCTCACATCCAGAAGTGACCACGATGCCGAGGAAAACATTGTCTCTTCGGAGACAGTAACAAGAGACACCTCTTCGCCACTTTCCAGTGAAATTGCCTCGAGTTGTACCAGTGAAGGCCAGGACGTTTCTCCTTTACAGGGGTGGATCCTACAGCCCAGTGAGAGCACAGTCTATATTGAAAGCTACTCCATCAATGACGAACATTTAGGAAAGGAGGAGACACAATCTAAACTAGCCAAAGGCGAACTTGTTGCTTGTTGTTTACAGATTGATAACTTCAGTGATGGCAATACCGCAGTAGCCAAGTTTTGTGACCCTGACCGCCCTGACATCCGCATCAATAGTCGCACTAACATTAACCGCGCATTCAATGGCGACATAGTTGCAGTGGAAGTCATGAACAACAAGCATCAGGGTTCAAGGGATCCTCAAGGAAAAGTCGTGGCAATTCTGAAAGAAATGCATCCTCGAAAGGTAGTGTGCAGGCTGGACAACCAAGATAAGAACATGATGACACCCATTAACAGGAGCAACTCCAAGTTTGTCATCCTGCAAAGCAGAGATCATCAAGGCCAGACTGGCGTGGCTGTTTTTGCCATGAGGGATGGCAGAATAACTTTTACGAGTTTTGTTACAGAAACAGAAGGAAAGTTATTCCTTGTGCAGCTCATGAAGTGGGGAGCAAGCTACCGGTACCCTCTTGGCTTTGTTGTGCACTATTTCACAGAAGGAGGAGATCCACATTTGTCCATCCCGATACTCCTTGCAGAACACGGCATTCATAGGAGTCATTCAAAGAAAATTCAGAATGAAGCTAAGAAGGATTTTCCACCAGGATGGAAGATTCCTGAGGCAGAGCGTTCCAAACGGCTGCGTTTTAACGACCTGTTCAGCATAGACCCCGCATCATGTGTTGAAGTTGACGATGCACTGAGTATTTGCTGGGAAACTGATGGAACGTATAAAGTGGGTGTTCACATTACAGATGCCAGCTTCTTTGTAGCTAAGAATTCTAACGTGGACAAGGCTGCCCTCTCACATGGAACCTCCGTGTATGGTAGCCCCGAAGTATCCTACCACAATCCGATGTTGCCTTCCTATGTGAGCACAGAGCTATGCAGTTTGCTTCCCGATGAAGAACGACTGGCCATTTCAATTATGTTTCATCTAAACGAAGACGGAATAGAGGTGGAAAGGCCTGAAATCCATCGCAGCATTGTCACGTCTTGCTGCAAGTTAACCTTTGATCAGTGTCAGGATATTCTTGATGGGAAAAAGGCTGACGGTGTCCCAGAGAGCGTACAGAAGGGTATTGGAATCCTGGCTCAACTTTCCTTCAAAATGTGGGCGCGAAGAGTTCGTCAAGGCTATGTCTCATTGGAGCCTGATGTCACCAAATGTGGTGTGCTGTCCTCTGAAAAGATGGTAGAAGAATTTATGCTTCAGAGTAACCGCACAGTCGCCGAACGACTGCTTCAGAATCCTCTCGCCAAGACGTTGGTACCACTGCGCCGACAGCTTCCTCCTAAGACCCACCTTTTGGGTGATATTCACGACTCGTGTGTCAAGCAAGGTATGGAACCAAGTCAGTTTTTCACTCTGCAGTCCTTACTTAAACCTTCGAGTGACGTACCTCGACAATGTGGCGACGACTGTGTTAGCATTGACTTGAAGACATGGGAAACAATATCGGCGGCCTTAGATGAAAAAGACCTTGGCAAAGTGACCCTCTCTATTCTTCGTCACGACAGCCAATCTGGTGTTGGTAAAGTGTTGAGTCATTTGGCCTCTGTCCAAGAACGAAGCGGTTATGTTGTCTCCTCCACACTCTCTTCGGAGATGCAGCGCCATTTTTCCCTCAATGTAGCTTCATACACGCATTTCACATCCCCCATACGCCGTTACATGGACATTGTTGTTCATCGCATCTTAGTGGCTGTTCTCGAGGGCGCGGAGATGCCCTACATGGAAGACCAAGTGCAGAGCATATGTGAGCAGTGCCAAATGATGACTACACGGGTCGATTGTTTTGAGAACCAACTTGCAGCTGTGTCGAGGGCAGATGTGCTCAGAAGAGACTCTAGGTGGAGAGTAGCCAAGGTGGATTACCTCACTCCAGACTACCTGCTTTTAGGAGGGGAAGAAGTGGATCACGTTTCTTCTTTCAACAGGAATGTTAGGATACGTGATTGCAAGCCGTCATCCAGGGAGTGGTTGGAAGAGGAAGAGGAATTGGTGTTGAGCTGGAACGTGCTCGAGATTAACGTAACAGGCCAAAGTCTCAGAGCAGAGTCCAGCCAAGAAGGCGACGACCTCTATGACGCATTCTCTTCTGCTAAACTCGAACCTTCCTCCGGGGTTGCACGACAGTTTCTCAAGATACCTAAAGACCTTTGGCTTGAATTTTTGCAACAGTTTCGTTCTGAAGACCTCCATCAGATAAACCAACGGCGTCAAATGATCGACACGAAAGCTGTGGTTGCGTTTGAGAACACGCATTTCAATACCAGTGGCAACAATTCTTCTGAAGAATCCATTGCCATGAGTTCACTTGCACTGCATGGCGATCTAAACGCCCACACGAAGTTCTACCGCAGAGGTGACGCAATCTCCGTTTACCTGGGCGCTGAAATGCATCGTGGATTGCTCAGGCCGACTATTATGGCTGTTAAATTTACTGATTCAATTTTGTGTTGCATGAGGCATCGACGTCATCCCACCAAGTCATTTGGAGTTCCACAGATGTCATCCACAAAAGCAGTCTACAGTGACGTGCGAGACTATCAAGCAATTATGCTGCCACTATTGCTGTGCGAAGCTGCCACTTCCAGTATTAACTCAGACTCCACGGTTCAAGTCATACTTCAAAATGTGTCGGTTCAGTGGAAAGACAGTAAGTTTCTTACACTGACTAATCTGAGTGCTTGTCCTTGCCCGCGTATGCACGTACGCGCGCGCGCGCGCGTTCTTGCATGCATGAGTGCGTGCGTGGGAGACGGAGGAAAAACAATAATACGTGTCATGACAATCAACTTACACAATAGCAAGTCAAGTTTGTGCGCGTAGAAAAGTCATCCCCAACTCACGCACGCACACCTGAACGAATACGCACGCACTTACAGGGTTTGATTAGTAAAAGCATTTCTCTGAAATGCTTGATGAAAAGTTGATAAACGAACAGGTATTCTTGGGACCAAAAAATTACGATTTGTCCACCTGCGATTATTTATACCCTCAATCGATAAATAATGCTCATTAAGATTAAGATAAGGTGGTTCAAATGTTTTCGATCATGCGTGCCATGGGAGATCCTACCATTGCTCGATTATACACCCAGACATTTCAGTTCTGTCAGTGAACATTTCAATCCTTTATATGGTGGTTTGGTTTACTTTTTTTGCAGATGTTGGGCAGTTCACATTTTCCAAAACCTTGTGTATAGCCCGTGGACTGCAGCTCTCTAGTGGAGACTTCATATGTCTTAGAAGTCATGTTTCGCCTTGTATGTTCCACTGCCTTGTCAGTAATGTTGATAGTACTGAAGAGAAGAACTTGATTCAAATCAACCTGGTAGAGGTTCCTGACGGTTTCTCCGTTGATAACCTGGATCAGACTGCGTGGCTTTGCAGCATGGAGGTTATCGCCCGAGGATTGTCATTCCGCCGTATGATAAGTGCAGTTAAAAACCTTGGCACCGCCACGGAACTTGTCAGGAGCGTGTTCCTACGGAGGAACATTCCCAAGTACCTTGCGCGGAACCCCCGGCTTATAAGACAATCAAAAGAGGACATCGTGACGACACTTACTCTAAACCCTGGACAAGAACAAGCAGTTGTGAATGCCTTGGCTTCACCACTGACGCTGATACAAGGACCACCAGGTATTTGTAAGACATCTTAGTGGAATTAAACGACTAACACGACTAACATTACTACAAATGTTTGGGACTTTGATTGGCTTCACTATCTACGTTTAAACGTTTTACTTCGGGGCCGGGGGCTGTTTGTTCTTTTATTTACGTTTCCCACCATTAGTTTGGGTTTTAAAGCGATTAATGATGAACAATTGTGGTTTTCGTTTCAAGGTACAGGAAAGACCCGGACTGGTGTCGAGATAGCCTGCCAGTTTGCAGCAGTGAACAGAAAACAAGGCAACGGAGGACAAGTACTGTTCTGTGCGCCATCAAACCATGCGGTAGATGTTGCTGCAAGTAAGTGTATTCTCATACACAAACGAAACCTCATTCCCAGGCTCTAACTTTTCATAGCCCTCTCTCGCTCCAGGGGCTAGAGAAGAGCGACCCTGGAAACGAGGTTGTGGTCATCCTCGATACCAGGGCCCACTCCCTCTGGTTTGCTGTCAGAAGAAAGAGGACTTAGGAGACTCCCTTATATTAATTTTGATTATTAAAATTCAGCCTAAAACTATGCTTGGTTTTTATGTGACAAAGTCGTATTAAAAAATTAAAAATTACCTTTCCTTCCTAGGTTTTAGTTTTATTAGATAAAATACCCTTTAAGACCTTGACGTTTCAGTGTTTTACCTCGACTTGGTTCTTTTTGTAATAATTTGTATTTTCCACTGGCTCAGGAACTAAATAAGTGGAAAATGTTTTCTCTCACACCTAGGGCCTGGGGCTGAGGGTTTGTTGTTTGAGTCACATACTCAGTGTTGTTTGTCAGCTGCTTTTTTGCTGTCCGCCATTGCTGACGTATATTTCAGAGCCCCAGTTCCCAGCCAACCCTTCGTTTGAGTTGATAACATACACTCTGTTGGTTAGATATTCTTTATTAAGACTGCCAGCATAGAGTCTTGGTAAGCTTATAACTGTTGTTTAATATTACTATATTTTGCCTACGTTACGTATAATGTTAGACTGTATTGGTTTGAGAAGTGAAAGAGTCAGTTAGCGGCGGTCAGCTTGATAATGGCTCCCAGAGGTGTGTGAGAAAGCACGCTTGAATTTTCCAGCTTTTGCGTTGCATGACATGGAAATGCCGGCCCGAGAAGGCTGTTGCATGGGTCAAAATATGAGTTATCGTTTTAGTTTTTCCTAACTTAACGGTGCTTGCACTAGAAGACGCATTCATTTCAATGTGTCGGCGCTCTAGAGTAATAATTTTCGTTTCAATAGCAAAAATCAATGACAGATGTTTTTACTTTACGGCCGCCATGTTTGTGCCCCTCTGAGGGACACAAACGTGGCATCTCCATACAAAGCTTTATAAATTTGGGTGACACACTTCTGCGAAGAACACGCAAATGAAAAACACCAGAGACCTGATTCTTGGTGAGGTTGTTTATACAGCAATCATCTATCATATCCCAGATTCTTGACTTTATTTATTTATTGAATGGTTACGATTTTTAGTTTTGGTCCCACTGGTGAAAACCGAGAATAGCCGTCAGTACGAGGCTCTGTGGAATAACTACAGAGGTTGTGCGGTTTATTCCCCAGAGCCTCGCTCCTAGGTCTGTTGTGTTTGGCTGAATTTTAATGTATCGAAAATTGGTCTTTTGAGTGTCGAATGTAATCAGGCAGTTAAATTGGTTTTGCTGTGGTTTTGTGATTAGCTGACTTGTCTAATTGGTAAGTCTTCGTTTTGGTTTTGGTTTTACGACCCTCAATTGAAGTGATCTTGACTGGAAATAAAATGATGGACAATATAGCGCATAGATAGAGGCCCTACTTGAATATATGTTTTTTTTTTATAGGAATGCTGCAAACTGTGGCCGGAGTAAAGGTTCTTCGTGTTTATGGAAGAACAATCGAGGATCAAACTTTCAAACAGTCTCTCAGAACAAACTTGTCATCCGCACAGAGTGTCATGGACAAGACGTGTGAAGAGATCGCTCTGCATTTTCGAATCCGAAATCCTAGCAATCCACACTCGGCCAGAGTTAAATTAATTGAAGATGAAGTGATGCAGCTGAGGAAGAGAACTGTTGCTAATGGTCCTGTGAAAGATCACGAGAGGAATACGAAGGAATTGTCTCTTAAAGTCCAAGAGTTTTACCGTGCATTAGATGAAGCGGAAGGTTATGAAATTGCCGAGAGCGGAACTGAAGTGATCCTGTGCACATGCATCGAAGCAGGTAGTTCACGTTTCAAGCGCCACGCACGTGTCAGTCACGTGATAATAGACGAAGCCAGCATGTGCTTGGAGGCAGAGAGCTTAGTAGCCCTTAGTAGTGCTGGTCAGCGGCTTCAGCAAGTCGTGTTGCTGGGTGACCACAAGCAATTGAGTGCTGTGATCATGAGCTCTGCCCCTCGTAAGCTTGGCCTTTCCAAGTCCTTGTTTGAAGTATTGTTTAACGACCCTTCTGCAGGCAAAACGTACTCAACATGCATGTTGCAGATACAGTATCGTATGGTAAGTGTTTTCCAGTACTAAGAAATGATGATTATGCTTCGATATGTGTGCTGTCCTGAAAGCTTTTTGTACGCAAATTTAAAAGCGGTCAGCCCAATAGAGAAAGATACTTGCATAATTTAGTAAACACAGGGAGGCTATTAATCTACCTCTCTTTCTTTCGTTCTGCTTTTTGATTACTTATACTCGCGATTTATTACAGTTTTTCTTGATTACAAGTGCTAGTAACAGATGCTCCAGAGCTGTAGGTTGTGGATATGAATTGGTACTGTAAAAATGCACCAACAGTGAAGTCTGTTGGTTATTGATTTGGTTGCAGAGAAAATGGTAGGGGTGGTATTGGGAGGGGCTCATTAGTGAGCGGAGGGGGCTCATTAGTGAGTGGAGTGGGCTCGTTAGTGAGTGGGGTGGGCTCATTAGTGAGGGGAGTGGGCCCATTAGTGAGTGGAGTGGGCTCATTAGTGAGTGAAGTGGGCTCATTAGTGAGGGGAGTGGGCTCATTAGTGAGTGGAGGGGCTCATTAGTGAGTGGAGTGGGCTCGTTAGTGAGTGGAGTGGGCTCATTAGTGAGGGGAGGGGACTCAGAGTGGCGCTATCTTGCTCTCTCAAGACTACCCGCCGTGATCCGCAAGAAAAATGTCCCCGAAAGCCATGTAATATATCCTGTATTGACCAAGCTTGTTCGGTATTGGCTTCGTTCTCATTTTGCGAGCTTATAGACCTCGACTCCGACTATGAACACGTAGCACAAGAACTTGGCCACTATCCAGCCATCTTGACCTTGTGCTTGGTCAATAACCTATATTTCTTATTCTTTCTCTCACTAGCATCCTAGTATCAAAGAGTTTCCATCACAACATTTCTATCAAGGCTTGCTGAAGGATGCTCCTCACCTGACCAGCCCAGAACACGTTTCCGTAGGACGTCTGCCAGGCTTCTGGCCCGGGGGGTCAGACGTTCGCGTCGTCTTTTGCCATGTCATGGGGACTGAGGAAAGTCCCCAGGACTACACGGGACCTGAGGGCCGTGAGGAGTCTAAGCACAACCCTCAAGAGATTGAGGCAGTGGTGAGTGTCTGTTTTATGTACGGTATTTTTAATTGGTCACGTGGCTCATGTCACCTTAGTCTTGAATCGGGAATTAAAACTGAGACTGGAAAACTGTGGAAGCTGAAGCCTTTGAAAGAGTTTAAACACGACGATGGTGGTAAATGATGTTTCAGTGATAAAGAGCATCCATTGCGTAGCGTTTTTATAAAACTGAAATAAATTTACGCCTACAAAATACGAATTAAACTGAAACAAAATCTTTGAAAATGATAGTCTTGCTTCACACTCAAGGTTTTAGAGATACAGCGAGGAGAAAATAACACAAATTCTATCGAGCCGTTACGTATTTCAGGCAGTGTCTCAACCAAGAACCTTGGAGCTACTTAAAAATTTTGTGCTGTACTGCAAATACTTCGGACGCTTAAAATTTCGGACGGTTAAAATTTTCGACACTTTTTTGTCCGAAATTAAAATCGTCCGAAATGTTTCGAAAGTAATTTAAGACAGTGCACGAATATAGAATTCTGTTTCCTCAGAGCAATCCTTGTCTTAACATTCTCTTCTTTCGCTGATTTTCTTGGGTAGTTACGTGTTGTAAGGTACCTGATGTCCCATGGAGTGAAGTCCTCACAAATATCTGTGCTTACTCCGTACTCTGCCCAGAGAGCTAAAATAACCCGAGCGCTTCAGACCTCGTTAAATTTGTGTAATTCAGAGGTTCTCTCCGTCTTTGCTAGCCAGGGTAAGTATTATGGTTTTAATGAACGTAAAAACTGACCATCCCCCACCCCTACCCCCTGGGGAAAGTAATTCCCACGTAGACTCTGTTACCCCCTTCCGCAGTATGATTCAATATTCAACTTCATGTACAGAACGGTACTGAACAAGAGAGCTTGCAGTTAATTTCATTGCATTTTGCTTGCGATTTCGAGAGGTGGTAGCCAGCTGCACGGTGGTACAGTGGTTAAGTGGGCCTCGTAGGCCCGGGTTCGACGCCCAGACCAAGCATAGTTTCTTAGTTCTTTTTCATCTTAAAAAAGTTGTAACTTTTAGACTTAGGATTTTAGTTGAAGAGGAATGGGGTCAGAGAGTCTACGTGGGAATTTGCTATCCTGCTCTCTGCACGGCCTGGCTTTGGTGCCGCGCCTCTGCAATAATCCCCCTTTCACCCTCCCTGTTGGGTGGTTAGCCCTGGTTCATACTGGCGAGATAATGACATAACGACACAATAAGATAGCGACATATAACGGTAAATTGACAAAAGACAAAGATAAGGAAAAGATCAGTTTCTTCCTTATGTCGTTATGTTTGCCCTTGTGTCCTAATGGCAGGATGTTCACACTGCAAACATAACGACATAACGTCCTTATGTCGTTATGTCGCTAGTTTGAGGTAAGTGTTTTGAATGCGTAGTTAGCTCGAAGTCTGTCGTACTTTAATGAAAGTCACACAAGGAACGCGCACACGTCTGGGCTTTATACCAAACTGTCGAAAAAGTCCCCTTCCTAAGATGTTAGGCTAAGGCTATTCAGGAACCAAAAAAAACAACTGTTGTTACGTATATTATTTTATGATCATAAGAAAAGAAATGAACATTACACGGCCTCTTGAGCTATTTAATCTGCTGAAGTAAAAATACTCACTACTCTATAACAGCGCCCCACCCCTTCCTGCTCCGTCATTTTTTTTTGCCATTGCTACTAATTCTTTTCCTATTGACCCATAAAAAGAGTAGACAACTTTTTACATGCGGTGAGACAAATCGAAGGGTAATACGTTAACTAATACAGAACAAACATAACATAACTTTATTATTTATATAGCGCAAAATACATGGGTATATGATCTAATCCTCTTTACATTACAATGCTTATAATATTGCAAGGAAATGGATAAAAAATTACAGCTTTTCTAAATAGTTAATAAATATACAAATATCAAAGAAATAGAATATTAAGGAGCAAGGATGACTGACAGGGGTGGGGGAGTGTAGTGTGACAAGAGCATTCGTATACATGAAGTAAAACGTTGATGGCACTTTATTTCTAGGTGCTGAGAGAGACTTTGTAGTGTTGTCCACGGTTCGCAGTTTGCCAGCGGAGCAGCTCACGGGCAGCGCAGAAAACCAACAGTGGTTAACGAGCCATCTGGGTTTTCTCATTGACGAACGCCAAATGAATGTGGCTCTAACTCGTGCTAAGCATGGGCTTGTAATCATCGGTGAGTGGTGCGTTGATTGTTCTGGATCCGCGTTTTTCATAAAAAAAAAAGTATAACAAGCAAAGCGATGCAAATAATATTGTAAGTGTCTTAAACCTTACTAAATTCCACACATGGAAACGCATTTTTATATGGATCTTGCACGGAATGCTTGCATTAAACTTTGTCCAAATTTGATAACTGAATCACCAATGTATTCAAAATCACGTGATTTCTGAGAAAAATGAATTACATTTGGAGTGTTTGTTTTGCGAAGAAACCTCTTTACGTGCTGGTGGATTTTTTTTGGCAAGATTTTGACAAGAATGCATTTGAAAGACCGACAACTCATTTGGCCACTGAAATACGATACTGTCTTCATCATCATCACCATAATTTATTTGCCTTGTTAAAATAAAAATAGAAGGAGTAATAAAATTTACAATAATGGCGAGCAGACCTCAATAAACCACTAGGCTTATTACCGGGGCCACCTTCATAAACTAATCTTCTTTCAACTCTTAAAACTGTTCCTGCCACTAGTTCGGTCGTCCGCCTGTTTTAAGATCGCTACGTTAAGCTTGCGCTTCGAACCAGCCACAGTTACGCAAAATACTTGTGTTATAGCTTTTTCAGTCTAGAATATCAGGAACTGCTATTTGTGCTTTTAGGAAAGTTTACGGACCTGTTTGTGGGCTCATCTACCAGGAGCTTGCCATTTTCTTGCATAACAGCTTGAATTAACTTTATTTGATTTCCTTTGTGGCCCTCCAGTGGTAGCATCACAACTTGAGTCTTTGATTCTCTGGCTAAACTACAGAATACAGGGCCACTTTTAACCGTCCACTAAACGAGCCGGCTCGTTTGGATCGTTTGCTCCTTTGTCATCCACTGCCAAGCCAAACGAGCCACTAAATATATAGACCTAGGACTTAATGCTTATATAGATTTTGCTTCGTTCTTTCATCCACTGCCAAGCCAAATGAGACACTAAATATATAGACCTAGGACTTAACGCATGTATAGATTATTCTTTGTTTTCTCATCCACTGCCGAGCCAAACGAGCCACTAAATATATATATATTTAACAATTATCCCATGAGCGTGCGTTGGATATGAGATGATAGATAGCCAACGTGCCGCGTAGCGCCGAGTTGGCTATAATCATGTCATATCCAACAAGCGCGAATGGAATAATTGTTTTATTAAAAACGCCCCAAAAATATAGAAAACTAGACTACAATAACAACAAAAAGGCCCAAAAAATCACGCATACGCTCGCCATTTTTGTAGATCATGGTATAATGGCTCATATACCATGATGGCTTAGCTAATGAAAACTCTCGAATTGCATTATCCAATGATCCAGTTTTTAATAAATATATATAGACCTAGGACTTAACGCATATATAGATTATTCTTCGTTTTTTCATCCACTGCCGAGCCAAACGAGCCACTGAATATATGAACCTAAGACATCACGCATATATAGATAATTCCTCAGTCTTTCACCCATTGCCGAACCAAACGAGACACTTAACATATGCACCTTCAAAAGCGGCCCTGTATTGAACAGTCGCTCTTTGTATGTAAACACTTCCTTTTGTTCCAATTGCTCTGCATGTGTGCTGGTCGCGTGCATGAAAACACTCTATCTTATAATATGGGGTTTCGTTTATTACGAACCCAGGCTGCAACAAACACATTTTCCCAGTCCCTTTAGAAGTTCGTGCCATCTAACTTGTTTTTATGTTGCTAGGTAACCGCCATTTGCTCGCAGTACATAACATGTGGAGCAGTTTGATAACGCATTGCCAGAGATTAGAGTGTTTGGTCGATGAAACATCTTGGTTGTCAACTATACAGCCTTCTTTTTGAGTGAGAGGATAATCTTCAAACAAGAGAACTGGTATCTTTTGTTTTTCCTCCACTCCATGGCCAGAAATTTAGGTCTTTCAACTGGATTAATTTAAAGCTGTATATTTAGCATCTAGGTTAGGATCACTTCCGGTCTCGTTCCCAGGGTCTATCATTTTCCCACTCTTGCGGAAAGCAGAAGGTCGAGAGAACTTGGGAACTAGGAGGTTGAATCACTTCATTGTTTGTGAAATTAGCCTCCTTATATATATTTATGAATCTAGTTGTGTAGGTAGAGAAATGTTCTCTGAATGTTACGAGAACGACGAAATGAAAACAGGAAATTACAGTTTAAAACATTCTTTTCATACTATAACAAGAAGAAAGATAGCGAGAATCTTATCAGAGCTCCTTCATAATTTGCTTTTACGTCAAAATATTGGAAAATTCTAAAACAATATTTTTAACTGTATAAAAGTCCTGGACAACAATGTAAGTTAAAATGTCCATTTTGATTTATTTCAAGAATATTTTTACTTTATTTATTTCAGTAACAGTATTGAAAATTGCGCTCTTGTTTATAATAAATTGGGCAAGTTACTTGTCTGTGAAGTTCTTATAAGAATACATCAAACAAGTCAGTGTCACTCTCCGTCTTTTCGTTCTCTTCCATCGAGCTTCCTTCACCAGTCCCTCCCTCCCTCCTTTGTGCTTTTCTTCCTGTCTTTCCTCCTACCTTTCTCCTCAGCCTTTCTCTTTCATTCCCTAGGCACCTGTCGTATTTTTATCTCTCCCTCTCGTCTTGCCTTCCTGCTTAATTGAACGCTCTCCCTCTTCCTTATCTCCCTCTCCGTTTGCCTTCTTTCTCCCATTTTCCGGTCTCCCTCCCTACCAGACCTTGTTATCTTACCTCCCTCGTCTCTTCCTACATTTCTTTACTTCTCTGTCTCACTTTTTCCCTGTCTCCGTCGCTAGCTGCCTCCCTTTCCCCACCTTCTACTCTTCCTCCTTACTTGCCTGTCTTATCTTACTTTCCTCCTTCTCTTCATGCCCACCATTAAGCACCCCCCCCTCCACCTATCCCATGCTAGTCAGGCAGTTTGTGAAGATTACAATCATTTCCGAACAATAACGAGTGAGTCCGAACTTATCCGAACGCTTTCTGCAAAGTTTAAAAGTTGTAACCTCAAGAGGCCACTGAGAGACTTGCAGCTTGAGAGTGAGGCCTGGAGGACACAGACAAACGCAATGAATAAACAGGGTCATTCATTTGTTTGTGTCTTCTAAGCCTCACTGCTAAACTGAATTTTAACATATCGAAAACGGTCTATTTTAAAAAAAAAACTAGTGAGACAATCTCAGATAGTGCAGAGTGTTATGCTGGACTGTAAGTACATTTTGAGTCATCAGCTGGCTGTATGTAACTTGTTCAAGGCCCAAAAATAACTTACAACTAGTAGTAATCAAAGATTACGAGAGTGCGTTCGACGCCGTATAAACTGTTATACAGATGCCTTAAATGATTTCCCTAGCTGACTTTCAACCTCTAAAACCCAACCTTTTTTCATCAACAACCGGGGTATTACAGAAAGATATTTCAGCGACAAAGTCCATGCCATTCTGATTGAAGAGGTCCCGGTACAAACTACGTTGCGTGACGGCCCCAGTTTCCGTAGACTCACAAGTTTAATAGGGTTCAGTTTAATAGGATTCAGACCTGAATAGGACTAAAATATGTACATCAGCCTTCAGATTTCGTGCTAAATATTCTCACATTAACTTGTAATGTCTAAGTGCAAAAACTAATTTGCAAAAGTATATTTTTTACGAACACTATTCTAGGCAGGAAGCTCAAATATAAGTAAATATTTGCAATCGAGTGCTCGTTCATCCTAAACAAACTCCGTGCCGACCGTGCGACTGATTTGAGTACTTCCCCTAGCCTGATTAACAAAGTACACAGTATTTACATTTCCGTTCCCTGGTTCAGGTTCACTCCTATGGATCTTGCCCGCAGAGTACTCTTCCACCTATTCCAAATAATATTCCACCGGATACGACTGGCCTTTTCTGTCGCAAATTGGAACTAAATCAACAAATGCAATAAAATACAGCCGTACTAGTCTCCTTCGCAGCCGTTTTTTGGGATGTCACGCAACGCTCCCGGGAATTACAGCTGTTTCCACGGTTAACATCCCAAAGCCTAGGCGATCGTGTTCGTGTACATATAAAATAAACAAGCTCTTCGTGAGCGCTAACGAACGTTTAAATAACATCATACTATTGAATATAATACTACTCAGCCTCAAAATTCCACGGCAAAAGTATCCAACGCTACCTCTGGCTGCGATCGAGAGCACATGGAAAGAAAGTCTAAAGTCTACATGGCCTACTCACGTGCTCACATGTTCGTCACATGTATTATCGCGAGTCTCAGTTACGGTGCCAGTTTACTGACTGTGACCATAGTTATAATAACAAGCAGGCCGACACGTGAAAGAAAACGCACATCGTCGATTGCAATGACGTCATTTGCATCTGAAGAATTTGCCCCTGAAGAATTTT
>CM042757.1:8901598-8921372 GCA_022496165.2 Catalaphyllia jardinei | reverse complement strand
ACTGTTTGACAAGAAGGTTTTAAATTTTACTGTGGTGTTTTACGTTGAATTTCGTTTATTTTTAATTCATTGATACGTTAAACTAGCAAACGTGATAATTTTATTTTTTCAACGCCAACATTTGTAACTTGATACTTTTGTTTTCCTCGCAAAGTTTGTAACATGATACCCTTGTTTTCCTAAAAACTTACAAAGGAAAATATGCTGGCTCTTTTCCTGCTGGAGAAAAATGAACTAATGTTATTAACTTATGAAAAAATGGAAGAGGAATGATTTTGTTTCATTCAAGAGGTTTCATAGTGCTTTAGCGGCGTCAACCCCCAAACCATCCCAATAGTGCACTCTGCACTAAACACCGCTTCATGTCCTCTTCGGGGGACTGGGGGTCCCGTTCCTCAGCTAGCTGTTCAGGCATGTTTGCAGCAATTGTAAACCCCTACTTGTCGTATCTGTACCGTTCCTAGTCGCCAGCCTTGTGATTCTGAAGGTACTGAGCTGAAAAAATATCACAAGAGGTAATGTGTTGTTTTGGAATTGGTACCTCTTATGGACACCAAACAGACCCCTACCAACCTGGGGCTCTTTTTTGAGGGGGTCAACTGTCTGGTAGTGTTCCCAACCATTTTAATCTTAACAATTCCCTTTTAATTATACTTCGAATTTCACAGGTATTCATGTGTACCCCCGCCTTAAGGAATTTATAAGAATATCTCTCAAGTTTTTGTCTTTTATCCTATTACAATCAACATGCCACACAGAATTTAACAAATCGACGTCAGTTCTTATGCGTCTGTCTTGTCAGGTCGCTGTGTCTGTCGCTGTGGATCCACGAGGCGATAACCGAGTGGATCCGCAGACTACTTTGACAATGTTATGACGAAATTCACCGTCAATAGCAGGAGAGACGAATGAAAACTAACGTCAATTTGTTTTTTGCCATAGCAAAATTGTCAAATTGTCTGCTCTCGCTCGTTGACTTATCATATAAGTTATAAATTCATGTGTTTGTCGGCTTATTGCCAATGAATATCCGTCAGCTAATGAGCGTGCAAGAATTTATGAGAAACCAGATACTCCAAGGGACCGCATAAGAAAAACGCTACCAACATAGGATCTTCAAGAGATCTGATCAACCAAAAAATTATAAGATTGCCACCAAGATCAAGGTTGCACCTACATTGGAACTCAAAGGCGATCAACTGAAGTGTTTTGTATGGGAAGTTTCAGTCTATGTTAGGTTTAACTGGGAAAGTAATGCTATCCAAGTCTAAAAAGCTATCTTGCTTGATTCGTGTTTTGTAAGCCTCAACATACAAGAATGATCTCACAACTGAAATGTATAAATGACGATTGTGGAAACAGATGTCAGTGCACACACATGTCGAACTGAGCCTTACGTGTCACACTTCCCCTTAAGATTGCCACTAAGAATAAGGTTGGACATGAACTCAAAGGCGATCAACTGAAGTGTTTCATATGGGAATTTTCAATCTATTTTAGGTTTAACTGGCAAAGTAATGCTATCCAAGTCCGATCGATACATTAAATTTATCGACTGAAAATCGTGGAAAATGCACCAAAGACGTTTCAATTTTGTAAAACTGAGAGGGGGGTATCTCTCCAGGCCCCCCAGCACAATGGGGCCGAAGGCCCTTATTGTTGTTAGTGGAGGACTCTAAGATCAAATCAAAAGAAATGAAATGCAGGGCCATTTTAGAGAATACCACTGTACTAAAATTATATTCGACTTAATTGGATGTACCTGATGTTTGGTTATGTTTCCCCGGAGTATAATTTTGACAGTAAAGCAAAAAACAATGTTTGAAACATAATAAATATTTGTTCTGAATCCTTTTCCAGATTTTGAAGAGACCCAAGATTACGATTGCAGCATTAAACAAATTTAACCCCCCCCCCCCCGCCTCCTCACCAGCAAAAAAGAAAATCGTATAGGGAACTTGACCCCAAAAAATAAATCCTGCAAAGGCAACGGAGAAGGCAACGGAGGTAAACAGTTTCGTGCAAGCTGAAAAAGGCCCACCCCCATCGCTTTTCTAATGGTCCGCCATTAGCATGTTCTGTTGTCAACAATGATCGTAGATTTTTCGGTTTTGATATTCCACGAAACCACTTCAAATTAAGACAAACTTGAACTTGAAACAACGATACACATGAAAACCCGTATACATTTTATAAATCTACAGAGTTTGGGACGTTTCCTTGTCACATTACCCTTCCCAACGCCTGAGAGTTTTCGGTGACAAAAAACTGGTACAACGAGGAACGAGGAACGAGGAACGAGGAACGAGGAACGAGGAACGAGGAACGGGGAACGGAAACGGGGTTCTGGAACGAGTGCACAGAGGTAACCAGCCTAAGAATTCAAAATGGCGGACAAAGGAAACGAAACTAGCGGCTAAATACAGGAATGGCTCCGGCCTGTAATTGGATGACAAAAATAGAAATTAGTTAATAAGTTAATGCTTGACTCGAAGTGACACTTTTCACTTCACATGATATCTCAAACGTTTCGTGTATTTATTTTTAGCGCTATAAGCCGCTCGCGTTGCTCTCTCGTTTTGTTCAGTGCCGCCAAAATCGCGATAATCGTTGATATGTGCATAAAGAATCTAAACGGCAATTGAGGCAGGCAAATTCATCTACCTACATCGCGGGAAATGAATTGTGTACGGGAGAGCGGGATGTCTGTATCCGGGAGAGTTAGATGCAATCGATCAGTGCAAAGACTGTTTCTCGTCTAATTCGTGACGACATGACATCTACAAGCGCTAAGCATATCGAGTGTCACGCAGTCACTTTTTCGTGGTCATCTTTCATTACCCGGTGAAGGCGGAAAAAAAATTACAGTGAGCGAAGTACACCCGTTCTCAGATCCCAGTTCCCCGTTACCAGTTTTAATTTTAGTAACATCCCTCACTCACTCATCCATTGACCCGCTTATAACATACCCCAGACGCGCCGACTAAAAGAGGCATTTTTTTAACAAAAAAAAATAATAACTCAAAAATCCACTTTGTCGGTGCGCGGTTTGTAATCCTCAAGGAAATAAACAACAACTTCAGCACGTGTACAGCTCACTGCTGATTGGTGATGACGTCATGTATTTTTGTACTAGACTGTTTTCAAGTATTTACCGAGGGCAGGTTTAGGATGCTGAGAGTATCCATTGAATGGAATTTGCAGCTGTTCTAGTATTTAAGTCGCGTTTTTTTACGTCCTTAGTTGTTTTGGTCGAATCCTTCCATCGCCCTTCTTACAAGCTCGGGCAAGCGCTAGGCTTCGAACCGTTTGAGTTGGTAAGTAAAGCTTCATACAGTACTTCCTTCGACTAGGTTGTTTTTCAAACATGCTAATGAAGAACCAACTGCTTTTGATCTTAAGTTAACGCGCACGAAACCTCGCAGTTAACATGATTTTCACTTAGCGAAAAAATGCAATTCTTGTGCTTTAAATTAGAAGCTTATCGGTAACTGATTAGGGTTATAAAACACGTTGACTTGATGAATTCTTTGATACCGTAAATTCGTATCGCATTATTTAATTTTCCACTATAACGTCCTTTGTTCTACAGAAGCATTTTCTTCCGAAGTGATACCTTGCTCAAAATATTTAGAAAACAATTAAAATTTTTTTAAAAGCGAGGTTGGCTTAGCTTTGTCAAAGATCTCAATAATTTGCATAGCTTCATAATGGAGCGAATATATACAAGGAGTGTTCCACCGCCACCAGTCACTGCTTTTGTAGTATAATTTATTAACTTAAAATTATTTCTTCTTTTAAGACTTGTCTTGTATACCGTACGTAAGCTAAGCTTAATTGCTGCAATCGAAATGACAAGTTCACTCTTGGGGCAGATGGGCAGATAAGTATGGGCTAAATTTTCCCCCTTCAACGGGGTGGACGCCTTTAGGAGACAAACATGGACATGTTCGGTTCGCTGATCCTATTTCCGGTCCTTTGATTATTGAGTTTGCAACAGCTGTGGATGTTTGTTATTTTGACCTGCTTCAGTGCTGTACAATTGACATGGAATTCAATATGGCCGCGGTGAATAACATTATTTTAAATACTTACAAGGGTGTCTTCACTTCTTGAAGTGATACAATCAGTTACTTGCAATATTTTTATGCATAATTTGCTAGCTAGGTCAATTGCTTACGAATGAGGGGGAGAATTCCATTGTTTTTTGTGTCCTAAATCAGTGTACGTGATGTCAAGTGCGACACCATGTAATGCATCTTTACTGCCCTGATGTCAATGTAGGTTAACAGGAAAGGTATTCAAATCATGCAACTTTCTCACTGGAGATTGCATTTAACTTTTTTACTATTCCGAAAACCATATCAAATTGAAAAAAGTGAAAAATATAAAACATTTTGTATCTCCAAGCTTATTATTTGGTGCCAAAAATAGGTTGCCAGTGTCTGGCATGGCAACTTGCTCGTAGTTTGTCGAATGTTGCCAGGTGAGAGTAAAGTTACGCTATTTTGAACACAATATGTTGTTCCTCTTCAACATGAACCCAGAATTCTCAAGTTATTTTATGAATTTTAGAAAATGATGACGTCACTTGCAAGCCAAGAATGTTAATAGCTGTTGGGGTGCTCTTGAAAAATAATAAAATTTCAAAATGCTCTTATTTCCATTTTTAGGCTCAATTTTTACCGGGTCTCGAACCCAGCCTGCTTGCCCAGGCTCCTTTCCTGAGCAGCAGCTGGTAATTGAGCTTAGTGTATTCCACACAAGTGAATAGTACTTTTTGCGCACACTGATTGGCTAGCCTTGAGGTGATTAGCCAAGTACTATTCAACTCCGAGCAACCGAAGAAAAACAAAATGGATTTTGCCGGTATATTGTCACAAATAAAGTTGCTCTTTGGTCCACTAGTTATTCAGCTTGTGTGGTATATACTAAAACAATTATTCACCTTAGTGTCAGTGAAAGTGGTGGACATTTACTGAGCCACTTCGGTAAGTAATTGTTAACTGTTCCATTTTATTTGGTATCATTTAGGTCTCAAATAAACCTTAAGCTACATCCAGATTGGTCTCGTAAGGGGTTTAACTCAAGTTATCTGACAGTCATTCCCGACGTTCCAATATGAGATTCCTCTCCCGGAGGGGCTTGCTAGCATAAAAATGCCATGATACAGATGGACACCATCAGGACTGATCCCAGTTGCTAGTCTTATAATGGTGTCTGTTAAAAGAGAGGTGACTTTCTATCAACTTGCCATGAGATTTGTGCAGTTATGGTTAAACATTGAAAGAATTGCACATGCTCTGATCAGTAATTTCCAGCTCATCATCAGTGTCCCATCAAAGTATGTTTGCTGCATCTGTGTTTTATTAGTACATAGAGTGCATTCAGATTGCGTCAAGACTTTGAGTGCTGACATAATTTCTGAAGTACCTGAATGCTGTTAAATGCAATTTAACTGGCAAAGTTAACAACAAAGAGTCACTGGTACTTCTGGTCAGCAGTGCTCATATGGTATTGCAGGCTTCATGTACTTTTCCATTATACTAGCATGTTCCAGCATGGCAGTCTTGGAAACGTTTTGATCGTAGGATTGAGCAGTTTCTTGCACATCTTTGGTCTATTCATTGACATCTTTCTGCACCACCCTCCACTCCCTGTCTCCACTGTTAACTCAGTGTCATGGGTGCCTGAAAGACTGCTTGGGGGCTCATGGCTGGATTATGGGGATTGCCAGCCATGGGAGCATTATACTGTCTAGGGACTAGCTGGTCACTGTGAAGGTCCCTGGATTTCCCAGGCACCCATCTTCCATAGAGCACAATGCAGTTGTTTATAAAGGGAATGATAAGTAAGCATGCTTGTGATTAGCACAATAGAATTTTGAAGTGTGAGAAGCACTTAGCTCTGCTACATGCTTCTCTATGGTTGCCTATTATTAAAAAAATACTGCATCCTTCTACAACACAACAATGCAGTCAGGCACGTTTGCTATTAACTTACTGGGAGACTGCAGAAAATGTTATCATTTAAACCTCAGTGATTGAAGAGTTGGACAGTGATGACTGTGAAGAAAAAACTTTTTTAAAGGGCGTTTATCAGTTTAAATAAAGGTTTGTATCAGGCAGTTATCTCTTTCATTTCTCTCTTTGTAAGGTCTTTCATCTGTCAGTTGTGGATGGAAAAGTGTTTTTTAGTCAAGCAATCAACAGTAGCTGAGAGTTATGTTTCGTTTGTGTGTTGTTGGAAGTGGTGGAGTTGGCAAGAGCTCTTTAACCATTCGATACTTGAAGAATGAATTCACTGAGGTAATTTAAATTATACACATTTAGTGATGTTGCTATCTTGAAAACAATTTTCAGACAGTAATTTATTTTTTATTATCAGTAATTCAATGTCATCATCGTCTTTTGTGAAAGATCCTTAAAAAGGAATCTTACATGATCTTGCAAATTTTAAGGTTCCTCCGGCAATGATGCAATTATTGTCTTCAAGGACTATGCAAGATTTTTTCACAAGTTTATTTTTTGGTCCTTCAAATCCTTCTATATTCGACTAAGATTAGATTTGGTTAAACTTCTAATGATAGAAATAAGCTAAAAAAGGTTTACACCAACGTTTCGATAACTCCATGTCATCATTTTCAAGTGGAAATAGAATAAAAATTTGACAACTTAATATATACTTTGCTTGCATGATCCGCATTTTCTTTTGAAGATCAGGCTAAGTTTTTCCAAGGTCCTTTATTTTAATCATCCTTAAAAGATCCATCTTTTGTGGACAATTTAGCAGGTCTTTGAACATCGTAAAGACACTGCAAGGTGTTCCTTCATTTTCTCCATCTTCTGGTTTTCCATCCTCTTTAGTGTCTTATTCCAGATCCCTCTGTGTCTTAAGTTTGTACTGATCTTCTTTCCAAATTTTACATTGATTACATACTTACCTTATTTTTATTCTATTTATTTTTCAGTACTATGACCCCACATTAGGTAAGACTGACAGGTTTGAAGAACCACCTTAATACAGCATAATTTTATGGGACAAATAGTCAGACCATTTTACAGTTGTCTGTTCAGTCGTCTGTTGCCTTTGAATGGCAGCGAGGCTGGAGTTGACCTTGTTTTGATAAAAACCTCTCTGCTTTTGTTGTGTAAATCAAGTTGTTCTAACTAGTTGACATTTACATCAGGAATGCAGAGAGGTCTGTATCAAAGCAAAGTCACCTCCAGCCTCGCTTGCAGTCCTAGGTCAGGTAACTGCAGATGTAAGCACACAACTGTAACATGGCCTATTAAAGTTGGCCAAAAAATTTAATAGGGTTACATTCATGCTGTTAAACTAATATTGCTATTAAATTAATAAAATTAGAAACTGCTCCTGAGAAAATCCTGAATGTTACATTTGGTTAATATTTATTTATTTATTTATTTATTTACCACCACATACATTCATTGAAAGTTACAGCGATTGATAAATTAAAATATTACAAAAGTGTACAGTAAATAATAACTAATAATAAAAGTAAGTAAGAAGTGGCGAGGAGACCTCAAGAAACTGCTGGGTTTATACTGAGAGGTTCCCTTTGGACAAATGTTTCGACTCTAAACTAGAAAGGACATTGTCTTGAGATTTGTTATTTATTTCCTTTTTTCAACACACAGTGGTAAGACTATAAAGACATAAAAGAGTTGATGTTAATATGATTAACTAAGGAAATCAAGAAGCTTTCTTTTGAAGGTGATTAGACTAGGGGAAGACTATTGGACAAGTATTTATTTATCAGTGATAGTCCTTTTACATTTGAGAAATAATAGCATTTACTTTGTTTAACTTTCTTTTTAATAATAAATATACTTAAATTAGTCGTATGCTTTTCGCTTTTCATATGTTTGGTGATCAGAGGAAACATACAGAAAGGAGGTATGTATTAAATATTAGAAAATTCCCTGGAAGAAAGTAAATGCTTGAAGTTAACTAGCAAACTGATTATCTGTTGATGTACAGTTTGCTTGAGCAAGGAGAATTTAGACTTCAAAACTCACAATAAATGAGCAATTTCTCTTTGTTTTCCTATTAATTTTTACTCCCTCTGGATGAGATGCTAGTCCATCACCGGGTTGCTCCCAGAGAATTAAATTTGCTAGTACCCATTTATACACCAGGGTGGAGAGAGGAACTGTGAGATTCAAGTGTCTGATCTAAGAATGCAATACAAAACTCCAGCCTGCCAAGAATATTCTTAGTTGCACTTTATCTCAGAAAGCAGGGTTACTACAGGTGAGGAAATGGTCAGGGAAAAACACAAATTCTTCAAGGTCAAGGAAAAGTCTGGGAATGTTATTTTGAGTCAGGAAAATTGACATTTTGAAGAAAAGTGAGGGAAAATTCAAATAATTTAACAGGGGTGATATAATGCGGTTGAAGGCTGAAAGAAAAATTTGTGGTCACCATTATCTAAACAGGAAAATTTTTTGAAAACTTGGCAGTCTTATGAAGAAGTGCAAAGGAGGGCTGAAGTCAAGGCCAGAAGCCACTACTAGATCTGACATTTTGTATTAATTTTATTTTCTTGACTGAGAATTTTTTTTTGACGAGGGAAAAGATGGGGAATTTGAAAAGTGCTGTCTGTGGCAACTGTGAGAAAGGCGTGGGAAATTCAAATTTGCCTTACTGATTTTTCTAATGTCAAATTCTAGATTGAATATAACGGCAAGCTGTATGATGTGGAGATAATTGATACAGCAGGACAAGAAGAGTATAGTTCATTCCGCGACTCATCAGTTGCCACCGGTGATGCATTCCTGGTGCTATTTGCAATAAACTCTACCTCAAGTTGGCATGAGCTTAAGGATCTAAGAAGCAAAATTATTCAAGATCGACAACAGATCTCAAGTATTCCTATGGTCATAGTGGCTAACAAGTTGGTAAGTTCCATTGCATAGTTTGGAGTGCTTCTGTTGAAGAACTATCGGCTGATAGTTGCATCCCAGAAATTTGATGTTCAGTTCCTTGTGGTAGAACACATGTAAGATTCATGCATTGTAGCATTGCTTGTGTGATAAGATGCATGCATTCTTGCACTGCTTGTGTGATAAACTTCGCTCTCAGGTTCAGATCTGTATATTTTTTTAGTGATACCACACTCTTGTTTGCACTGGGGGTAGCAGCTATAAGTCGGTTCTTCCATTTTTAGTGCAAAGAACTCTGCTGTGACAGTGTATTGTCTGGAATCACCCCTGGATTGATTCAAGAAATTTTGTCTGCTGTTTAACATTTTATAACCTACTGTTGTGTGTTTGCCAGGGTTCAAATAAGGAATGGAAACATTGTTTCTCCTTAGCCACTTGTTTATTTTCTCTTCTATGACAGGAGGAAAAATTATTTTGATATTCAGCCAAAACTTTCCCATGTTAGTTCCATGTAAGACCTGTAAATTTGTGACAAAAGAAACTTTGTGATTATTGCTGCAGACCCCATGGCACTAACTGAAATGGCCAGTCAATTTTATTAGTCTTTGAGGTGACTCACTTACCAATGTATGATATAATTTGGGCCAAGTAATATTCTCTTCCTTCCATACTTCTTTTTGAAATGTTCCTCAGATGTATTTATCAATAGCATTGTGGCATTAGTTTGATGAGAATAAGATTTCACTATTCCGTGACTCAATGTGACTATTTGATAATTAGATAAGTTCTTGTTTATCAGTGAAATGAAAATGTGAGTTTTGAATAAAACAAAATCGTTCCTCTTCAATTCTTCATCAGATATTTAACTTTATTCCATTTATCTCTAGCAGTCAGAAAAAATACACATTTTTCTACTTCTGCTTATTATTGTATTTAAAATGAACGGACCTCTGGACAAGCAGTGATTGTAAGTCATTTTCGTCCCTTGAAAGAAATAAAACATATTAAAACATACACACTGCTAAGATTTTGTCTTATCCAGATTTTGTTGGCTCATATTCTGCCAAAGGGAAAAGGCCTAATTGACTACCAAGGGAGAGATAAGCAGAGTTGAGGACCTATGTGACTACTGTATCAGACCAGTAAATTGCACTTTGCACTATTGGAGATTGTCTCAGTAGTTTGTTTGTGTAAGCCCACTGGTTTACTGAAACAATCTCACAGATGTGTACTTTCCATCCAGGTATTTTCCTGGGACGGGCACTATATGCAGATGCCTCTCTACCACTGGACAGTGTACAATCTGAATCAACTTAAACCAATAAGAATGGGAGAAAATGAAGTGGTGAACTTTAACTCCACATACACTGTAGGACACTTTTGGCATTGCTAATCCCAGCAGTATGCACAGTGGCAGATCCAGACCTTGAGCTAAGGAGGGGGGGGGGGGGGGGGTTGATTTACTTTGGCTTTTCTCCATTCTGTCATTTCTTCCTTTTTAACCCAAAATAAGGGGGGCTGGGCGCCTCCCCTAGATCCACCACTGATGCAGAACAAGAGTGTTACTTCTGTACATAGTAGATGACCTAGTTCACAAGTGTCCCTTGTGGCTGAATAGTTAGATTGTTCTACCAACTCGGGGTGTTGAATGGTCAATGTGAGACTCTACGAGAAGTCGAGTCTAGCACTTTTTTTGTGAGCTCAAGACATTTCAACGCTTTGTAAAACCTGGAAGACTTCAGAGTACAGTTAGGGTTACATAGGGTCATTCCATATAGGGAAAACCTGTGCAATATGCATTTACCAAGTTGTGTTATCATGCTGCACATGACAACCATAAGTGAAAAGTGACTTTACAAATGAACTATATCAATATATCCTGTAGAATTACTTGAACTGTGCACAATGAGTGTAAAGTGAATGAAATACAGTCATGGCTTTGGTGGTTTTTAAATGTATCACCACTGTGTTGTTGCAGGATCTTGAGGGTGAACGAGAAGTGAATAAAGAGGAAGTACTGGAATACTGCAATTCTTCTGATGTCAATGTTCCTTTAATTGAGACATCAGCAAAGGTTTGTTCCTGAACTTCAGTCCATGTTAGGCAATATTAACCAGATGTCATAGGTGCACTCCTGACTCTACACTTGGACCCCACTCCTGACTCTCAGTTCTCCACTCCTGACTCCTGGTTCCCCACTCCTGACTCCCCACTCCTGACTCCTGACTCACCACTCCCAACTTCCCACTTCTGACTTCTTTCTCCCCACTCCTGACTTCTGACTCCCAACTCCCAACTTGGACCCCACTCCTAACTCCCAGCTCTCCACTCCTGACTCCCCACTCCTGACTCCTGGTTCCCCACTCCTGACTCCCCACTCCTGACTCCTGACTCTTGACTTCCCACTCCTGACTCACCACCCCCAACTTCCATCTTCTGACTCCTTTCTCCCCACTCCTGACTCCTGACTCCCAACTCCCGACTTCCGATTCCTGACTCCTGACTCCCCACTCCTGACTCCTGACTCCTGACTCACCACTCGCAACTTCCCACTTCTGATGCCCAACTTCCCACTTCTGACTCCTGACTCAACACTCCCAACTCCCCACTTCTGACTCCCTTCTCCCCACTCCCACCTACCCACTTCTGACTCCTGACTCCTGACACCTGACACCTGACACCTGACACCTGACACCTGACACCTGACTCCTGACTCCTGACTCCTGACTCCTGACTCCTGACTCATCACTCCCAACTCCACACTTCTGGCTCCCCACTCCCCACTTCTGACTCCCCACTCCCCACTTCTGACCCCCACTCCCCACTTCTGACTCCTAAATCCCCACTCCTGACTCAAATTCAAAACATATAGGCCTCAATTTCTGACATGCAACTTGTTTTCTTGCCGATTAACTCAAACTTAACCAAAACATAAGTCCCTCTAGACTTCCGTAGATAGGCATGCGGGAGGTGCATTGGCCTAATGGTTAGTGTGTTGGATTCTGGATTGAGCGGTCTGGGTTCAATCCCTGGCTGGGGTTGCATTGTGTTCTTGGACAAGACACCTCACTCTTAAACTGCCTCCTCTCGCACTTCTCTGCATCGGGTGTGTAAATGGCTTCTGGTCAGTTTAGCATTGGGGGTAACCCTGCAATGGACTAGGATCCAAGCTACCCAGCCCAGTAGATTTTAATGACCTTTGGTAAAATCTACTTTCTCTGCGTGGTGCTAACCTGGCAGATTTTTGCATTTAGTAGGCATTCATATTTGAACTGCAGTTGTAGATGAAAGTAAAGAATGATCATCACAGTAGATTTCCAATTTAAGCAATTGGAAAGAGGTAAAGTCTGCATTCAAGCCAAATGTGGCCCATCAGGCCGGAGCTTATCCCGGTTTCTGTAGCATGAAGCGACTTGGAGTATTTCTAATCCCCCCTGGATGCGATGCTAGTCCATCGCAGGGTTACCCCCAGCATTAATGTCGCCGGTACCCATTTATACACCTGGGTGGAGAGAGGCACCGTCAGAGTTAAGTGTCTTGCTCAAGAACACAACAAAATGTCTCCGGCCAGGGCTCAAACCCGGAGCGCTCATTTGGAGTCGAGCGCACTAACCATGAGGCCACCGCGCCTCCTAGGAATTGGAATTGGAAAGAAGCCTGCAAAAAATCAGGGCTAAAACGGGATTTGAACCTGTGGCCTCTGCAAATACCGTTGCGATCCTCTGCTAACTGAGCTATGATGCCACACATTGAGAGCGACTTCAATTTCAGTAGGCACTGTCCTTATGCAACCTCGCTCCCAGGGTACCGGTATCATCTTCCCACCCTTCCTGAGCGAGAGAGGAGGACTGGAAGATGAGAGACTTTGGGAACAAGGTACCAAGACTTAACTTAAAAACCTTTTTTACATCTTTTTCAGACTGGTTTGAACGTAGAGGAATCATTTCAGCTCATGATGCAGCAGATCCAACGAATTCAACCAGCGCTGTTAGAAAGAACTGCACCGAAAAATCACGGAAAACCGCCGAAACCAGAAAAATGTGTTTTACTATAGAATTAGTAGATAAATATAATTGCCAGTATGGACTTTTGGAGTCAAGCAAAACAAAAAACGCTTTTGATATTGATGGCATTGCCGAGAAGAGCGAGCTTCCTTATTCAAGTTTCCCAGCTCGGCTTTCTTCGGGTCTTAAAAGGGTATTGTCTACCTTGAACGGTTTAATACTCCTAGATATTTTCAATTTTAGTTTGTCGTGTTGGAGCCTTGGGTAACGAGTGAATGTTAATTGAGAGGTTTCTGCTCTTATTTATATCGCGCTATTCAGAAAAAAAGGACGGAAGATCTCACGTGGTAACTTTGTACTTAGGCTACGGAAAGTCTATCTTTTGCATAGTCCGTCGTGCGTGATGCGAGAGAAGACCTCGAGAAAAAAAATGGCCGCGCGAAATTCGGGGAGCGAGAAGCTCGCGCGCGCTTCTTGCCCTCAGAATTTGGCGCGTCCACGCGTTCACGCACGACGGACTAAGCAAAAAGAGGGACTTCTCGTTGCTTACTTTGTACTACGAGTGGCATGGGACAATTTCGGGCTCATGTGACCTTTCTGGCCATGGCCAACATGTGGAGAGGGAAATATATGAAAGACTTTCATGGTTACTTAGTTTTGAAGTGTTAAGATTCATTTCTGAAAATGGCTTCTAGGCATTCATTAAGTTGGGGCGCGGCGTTGAAAAGCGGTGAGCGAAAAAAAGAAGACGCTTGGCACCGCGCTTCTACCCTATTTTTTCATGCGCCATTTTCCGCCCTTTGCCCAAACTAGCTGAACACTTGGAAAGAGATAGTATGAGAATCCTTTAGTGTTCCCTATACCCAGCAGGGAGGTGAGAGATGGTACTTTTGGGCTAAAAAGTCCATCCAAAAATTTCCCATACTCGGAGACAAAGGGGCTGCTAGTCGGGACGATGCGATATTTCCGGGCGAAAGTTTACTTCGAGAGTACATACATACATACATAACCTTTATTAACGTGTCAATATGTATTTAGCTCTAAGCTAAGAGCTAATTGTGGACACTTAAAAAAATTAAAGCTAATTAATTAAGCTAAAACTAATCAATCATGATAATTAATAAAATTACAATTAAAAAGCTAAAATCAGTAGATTAAAATTTACAAATTTAAATAAGTTTACAATTAACTGTAAAAAGAGTAAAATTATTTACAATGCTAAACCTATCCTACTAACATTACGCAGTTAGTTAAAAATATATATAATTTAAAAAAGGGACTAAAATTTGACATCTCGGTCAGGACTGGCACACTTTACAATTGCAGCTCCCGTCCAATAATCCTTTTACATTCATTCCTCGGATTGCATCTTTGAATGCTTTAAGGCTCGTTTTTTGACGTAAGCTAATATTCATTTTACTCCATAAATAGGGTCCTAGATATCGGATGCAACCCCTTGGGCACTTATTCTTTCCAAACCAGTTCCAGAAGTGTGTGACCAGAAAAATACTCTTGACGAATTTGCTGGGCGGAATTCAAACTCTTCTGGAACTGGTTTAGTAAGTATAAGTGCCCAGGGGGTTGTTTGCTCTTGAATTAAACTTCCGCCCGAAAATTATCGCTCACCCGAAAATACTAAAGAGGCAGTCGTTTCATTCCCAGGCCATGCGCGCTAGAGGTGAACTCACGGGAAAAGGAACCAACTGTTTTCGATACATATTCCACTAAAACATCTATCACCTCTGATCAAATGCCTATTTAGCCCAATCAAACTGTCTATCGTCCATGTTGGTAGATGGAAGGTTGCAAAAAGAATCACGATCCAAGTTTGGTCCCTAAACCGCACGGCCACACAGGGCCATAATTACTAATCCACGACAGGCATAGCGTAACACGGACAGGCAAAACGTAATAAGAACAGGTACAGCGTCGCACGGACAAACAGTGTAACACGGAAAGGCCAAATATAATTAGAACAAGCACAGCGCACTGACGGGCAAGCACAATGCAGTAAGGACAGGCAGCGTTATATAGACTCAGCGCGGCATGGACAACGTAACAGCATAACTCAGACAGCGTAACACGGACAGGCATAGCCTAACACAGACAGGCAGCTTAACACGGACAGGCACATCCTAACACGGACAGGCACATCCTAACACGGAGAGTCACAGCGTAGCACAAACAGGCACGGCGTAACACGGACAGACAGCTTAAAAAGTTAATGAAAAACTCTTAAAGGTGTCAATGAACATTAAAATATGTACAAACGTTTCGGGCAGAGCCCTTCATCTGTGTAAAAAAGCCCATTGTGGCAAGTTGGCATACGCCATACAAAAAACCTAACGGTGAACGTTACATGTGTTCGCATTAAAAGCGACGTACACGTTTAAATAAAACTAAAGTTAATGTTGAGGCCATTTGGCCTGAGTGTCCCGAACTCGAAAATAAGCCTCATCTCTTGATTCTTTCAACGGGTGTTATCACCGATGCAGCGTTTGACACCACAGATCATTACTCGGATGTCATTAAGTGAATGGGAGACAACAGCGTAACATGGACATGCACATCCTAACACGGACAAGCCCAGTGTAATAAGGACAGGCGCAGTGAAAGGTGAAGTCTGGATACGAGAAAGTGTCTCGTCCGACCGGAGCTTACCCTAGTTTCTGTAGTATATGAAACGACTAGGAGTATTTCTACTGCCCCCTGGTCATCACCAGCGTTAAGTCGGGCGGTACCCATTCATACACCTGAGCTGGAGAGAGGCACTGTGAGAGTTAAGTGTCTTGCCCAAGAACACAGTGCAATGCCTCCGGCCAGGGCTCGATTCCAGACGGCTCGACCTAGAGAGGAGCACACCGCACCAACCATGAGGCCACCGTGCTTCCCAGGGCAAGTAGAAAGGAGCTACGTAAATGCTGCACTCAATACCCGAATAAACACCAGTCATAGAATTGTTAACCAAGTATGAGAAGGGTATAAGATGCTAGATCCAGAATAAGATTCAGAATTCTCATTGTACACATGTACACATGTGGTAGTCAAACGTCCAACACTCTACATGTGCTTTGATCGAAGCCACGAGATGTACAATTTGGACCATAGAGTGCGGTGAGAAGCGATGAAAGCGATGAAAAGCGAGCGGTTTCTACAAACAAAATAAATTCCAAGTTTTGAACGAATACAATAAAACAAATAGAAAGAACGAACCAAAGGTATATGATAGTCAAAAACGTCGCGTGACTAGGACATCTAGGAACATGATAGCGGAAAGCGGTGAAGACGGTAAATTAAAACTAGATGACTTTAAAGACCGTCGCGCTGGAAATGCACAAATAGACAAGAAAAACGCATGCAAAAAGAACTGAAAAAAACGAAGTTGTGCAAAAAAAAAACCGAATATTGACTACGTGAAAGCGAGATAAACGAAAAGAATGACACGATGACGGAAAAATGCGCGTATAAACGGGAAAAAAAGACAAAAGCTTTCCCGTAAAGTATAAATGAAATGTACTGAATGTAATCCATTTTGTAAGCATTTTTACTGTAAATTAACCGTTGCTATGGGCATCGTAATGTAGACGTAATTTAGAGTTTAACCGTTTCATAATGATCGGGCCTTCTATCATGATAGCCCGCATTTGGAGCTTGATTTGGAGCTATTCCTCGGGACCCTGGGAACGAGGAATGAGACTTTTAACGAGGAAGACTTAGCACTAGTGTTGTCAACAAAGATGGCGGCGAGGGAAGGAAAGGAGATTGTGTTTTCTGAAATTAAAAATAAGTTAAGACGAAGCACTCTGTATCAGAAAGAGAAGCTAAGGAAGGCAAAAGAAAAGAGAGAAAGAAAACGGAAGAGGAAACGGGAAGAGTCGCAAGAGGAAGGAGAGGTAAGTCTCGAACGTTCTGACTTTAATGATTACAATTTACATGTAAACAAGTCATGCTACACGTGCAGACACGTGTTTGAGTTTAAAACACCAGTTACAGGTCTTGTGAAAACTCACACACGACTTCATATACAATTCCTTAATCCAGAAACAAATAGAAGTCCTTCATGATTTCATTTTGTGAATTGTGAAAGGCGTCTCGCTCTTGAAAGAACACAAATGACGACAGAACACATCGTTTAACGTTTTTTTCATACGATTTAACAGGCTTCAGAATAGTTAGGATATTACAATAGAGTATACGGGTATTCCAAAGTTGCTCCAGATTTAAAAACAGATGTCAAATGCCTGAGGTCTATGAAAAGATGCCTGGGGGAAGAGCTACACAAGACAAACTTATGAATCATGGGAGCAACTTCAGAATACCCGTCCACTCTGTTTATGTGTCGGTGTGCTTTGAAGAACAAGGAATATAACAATAGTTGCTATTCTTATTCAATGAGATGCTAATAAGTGAATGGGTATTCTAGAATTAAGCTTTAAATCTTATTATTGCTGTCGCAGTTATATCCTACAATCTGTTTACAGGGAACTAATTACATATTTGTTTGATTTAATTCTTTGGTGCTTATTGAATTTTCATGATTTGAGTGCGATGTTTATTTAAGGGTGGAATTTTTAAGAGGGTAGCACTTATTTAAAGTGCACCGAACCCCAAAATATTTGTTCATTTAAATAAATCTTTGCACCTGTTTGAAACGCATTATGCCATTTTGCCCCCTTTTAGCCCTAATCTTGACTTTTTACAGGCTGTAAAAGCTACTAAATCTGGCCATCATCCGTTACACAACCAAGCAAGTAAGGGGTATGGGTCTATTCCTGGTTTGACATCACAAACTTCTTTGCATGCATATCAACAAAGACTTAATACGATGCAAATCAGTTTGTGATGTCAAACCAAGAATAGACCCATGCCCCTTACTAGCTCAGTTGTGTAACAGATGATGGCTAGATTTCATAAGTTTTACAACCTATAAAAAGGTCAAGATCTAGTTTAAAAAGGTGCAGTGCATTTCGAACAGATGCAAAAATTTATTTAAGCAAAAAAATATTTTGCGGTTAGGTGCACTTTAAATCACTTAAATTGCTTGCAAACAATAATAGGGTATCTGAACATTTTTGAACGTTTTAAGATGAACTACCATACATTGTGCTCATGTTGTGATTAATATTTTTTTCATCTTCAAATGTAGTGCTTTAAAACATTATTACGATCAAGGAAAATAATTTTTTGGGCTTGACTTTTTACTGCATTTGCCACTTGAATTTACATTCCTGTCCCCAGAGCCCACGATCCTTCTGGCCTGTAGCAGGAATCAAGAGCTCTGGCCACACCCAATTTTCTGAGCATGCGCAGAGTATTCATTGCGAATTCTCAACCAATCAGATTTGCTAGATTTGACCAGAAGTCCGTGAATCGAGGACTTCCGGTGTTGGGCCAAACCAGAGCTCTCGATCCCTGCCACAGGCTAGAAGGATCGTGGGCTCTGGGGATGAAAATGTTGAATTTATTATTTCAATAAACACTACATCACGATGCGCCGTTTATTCAAGGGTGGCATTTAATCAAATAATTATGGTACCTAAAGTGGCAGGAAACAACTGAGAGTTAAAGGTTTTCTTGGAAAGTGTTGTAATGCTGCACAGAAGCATATTAGGAAACTAATGGACAGATGAACAAGCCTGCAAATAACAGTCGGTCATCGGACAAATGTCCGGTAAATTTTAGCTTTTGACCGGCAAAAGCTTAGCCTGGGCGGACATCATGACCGTGCATATCTGTAGCCCAAATATCCGGAAAATATGGAAAATATTATTTATTATCCAGTTCACAATACCGGTATTACGCAAAAGGCGGACTTGTGTTTCGTTTCCACAGTCTTGTACATCTACACAATCAAACTTTTATTCAATCGTGGATGCATGAAAGCAAAACATTAGCAAAATTAATTGAAACAAATTAGAACCTGTCAGATACCTTTTTGCACCAGTCAAGGCTGCCGCCTAATGGGCGCCCGGCCCCGGGGGGGGGGGGGGGGGGGTAAAAAAATTTTAAATGGGAAGGGTCCGCCCCGTGGTCCAACCCCTTGCCCTTTTATATACCTTTTGGCAGAAAAGGTAACCCTTTTATATACCTTTTATTGAAAAAAAGCTACCCCTTTCAGATAGCTACTTTAGGAAGTCTTGTTCTCATTTTCATGTAGTGCTTAATAAATATACTGACAAAGCCATAAGTGGCGACGAATGGAAATATTATAATTAAAGGCCCTTGTAAATACCTAAATGACCGATTTCCCTACCCTTTTATATACCTCATCTTGTGAGATCCCTACCCTTTTATATCCCTAAAGCGTGAAAAAGGTACCCCTTTTGGGCGGAGCCTCCCCGTATAGGCCATTATAGGGAGTACCCCCCCCGGGGCGCCTGGTCACCTGAGGCTCGTAGCTTGTGAGTGCAGGCGGCTAAAGTTTTGTTCAAGGAGCCCGAGTGGGCGCCTAAACATGGAGTTTTCATCTTGTCTGTCCGATGACTTCAATCTTCTCATGAAATCGGTCAAAAAATCATTTACACAATATATTAAACGAAAAAAGTAGCTACTCTCGTCCTGTTTTGCTTTTAACACGAGAGATAAGGACCAAAACACGGCAACAAAGTCTCCCTCCGCCATATTTGAAAATCGCCCTATAATGCATTGCAAGCTTAGTATTGAATAAATATACATCGTGTATGTCAATGGATTGTGTCTCTGTCGATCCCTTACAGATTCCAGTTGCAAAATAATTCCATTGATTACAAATATTTTCAGAAAATATTGGAGTGATGATGCTGCAGACATTATACTTACAATTGAATAAAGATAAATTTGTCGGAATTCTTGGGCTTTTTTAGTCCGATCAATCAATTAATC
>CM042757.1:8890271-8891755 GCA_022496165.2 Catalaphyllia jardinei | reverse complement strand
TTGATTGATTGATTGATTGATTGATTGATTGATTGATTGATTGATTGTTAAAAGTGTAGCAAACATTGTTTTGACAGGTAGATAGACTTGTTTTGTATGTTTTTTATTCTTAAAGTTGTTTAAACCTTCGACAGTGGTTTTATTTAACAGGTGCAATAAACTAGCACATTTGACCAGCCACTTTGGACTACATTACCTAAAAGAAATCAATGTGAAATCGGCGACACACACAGTTTATATTATCAAGTGATGAACTTGCCAAAATACATAGGGGATATTACACAGTGGCGAGAAGATATGAATTTAATGTTCTTGTGTTCTCGCTTCGCTCACTCATGAGATATTGTTACTTCTCAAACTCATTAATAATTCATCAAGTTAAAACAAAGAAAATCACAAGCGTGAAGGAGGTTTGGATACCCGGTCTTAATTAGCATACATTTTGACGATTTTACTTCTCCGTTTGCTCTTTAGTTTTTGTTTCAATTGAGAAGATATATCAAACACTCGAGACAGTGTTTCATCGGCTATCCAAACACCTCGAATTTCGTCAAAAATACTCCGCTGCGCGTCGTATTTTCAACTCTCTTCTCGGTGTTTGGATATCCCGATGAAACACTGTCTCTCGTGTTTGATATATTACATAAAATTCATATCTTCAAGCCAACGTGTAATGCTTTTTTTTATTATATGGAGGATAGTGTTTAACAAAAGCAAAAGGTGGGAATTGTGATGTCATTGAACGATACGACACTCACAAAGGTGACATACAGAAAATACGCCACTCAGGTCCCGAATGAAGTGGCGTATGGAATCTACGAGTGTTTAGTTCCAAGTAAAACACTCTCCTCCGTATAATAAAACTTTTTATGAACTCTCTTGTGTAGGATAGGGAAAACAATCACTGCCCAGAAGTGGATCAAATGGATTAAGTGGATTAAACCAATAAATTATAAAATAGAAATAGGATGCTTGTACCTATCGTACCTGTAAGGGGCCGCCAAAAAGCGGTTTAGATACCACTTAGGATATCCACAGCAAGAATGTTTGCAGCACATTTTAGGGTATTGAGCAGAAAAAAAATATGACAGGACATATTTGAAAATCAATTTTATGAGCAGAAAATATTTGAAACAATTGTCTTTATTGCTATTTAGAATAACTGAGGTTCCAGTGAATGTGTTGTTTTAGATTTGGTATCTCTTAGAGAATTTCAAGCCACGCCCATAAAAAGGATCTCAGTACCTCTCATGGTTTTTTCCAAAATTTCCAGTTAGCACTGCTGTCTTTTTATATGGCGTTCTTTGCGGGGCGCCCCCCCGCCCCTCGGGCTTGAACAGTGGATCATAGTCACTTTGGTCAATGTACACTGTACTACGTTCTTTATTGCTACATGTTTCTTCTAAGTATTGTGAGAACACGTTTTCTAATTTGGATTCTTAGCTCAGTAGAGGCGGAGAAGGGAGAGTGAAGATTTGATTTGT
>CM042757.1:8850271-8885271 GCA_022496165.2 Catalaphyllia jardinei | reverse complement strand
ATTTGCGGTTCGGGATCATTTGCGGTCTAATCAATCTCGAGCCCAGAGTTCTCAGCCGGAGAACTACACCTATAAAAAAACAACAAATTCGATTTTTTTTTTTGCGCTCTCCATCGTAACAGAGCAGACTTGTTGAAATAACCTTATCGTAACTGTTTCGAGTCCATTGAATGCTGCTACCTCCAGGGGCTTTTCATTCACAAAAACAACCTTAGCACGCCTTCCGTGCCTATGTTTCCTCAGGATAAGGCCCTGGGGATGAGGTTTGACACTTTCCCGCACATGGAAAGACGAAGTGAAATCGTCGTTTCTGCTGGAGATAAATCGGTTTATAAACCAGAGATATTAGCTTGAAATTCATCTATGCTGCCCAGAATATCTACGTTCATGCACTGTAAGCATTAACCCGCCGACTAACAGTTTTACCACAAGTTGAACTTGGTTTACTTTCATCTGTGGTTGATCGAAGAGTTGTATCTTTGGAAGCCTTCTCTGTAGAGGTAATTACTCAACTTGTGATGATTTATTAGTTTTATCTGGTTAATTCGCTTTTACATATGGATTGTTTTGTCTGACTAATACTTGGAGCTGTGAACTTTTAAGTTAAACCCAGAGATTATGCATCAATCAATTCCAGTAGTGCCCCCCCTCCCCGGGCTAACCCCCGGGCATTAGCATTTTGTTCAAAAAATTGGGCAAATTCCCCGGGGTGGGGACAGATAAGCTGTCTAAATGCCCCAGGGTGGGGACGAAGAATGAGGGCAAATGCCCCGTCCCGGGATCGTCGCCTTCCCACACTTTGCAGTTTTTTTTTATTAAACAGTGAATAAAACGGTCAACTGTTCAGTATTTTAATGCAATGGAATTAAAGACTTCTAGGACAACAGTTCGTGCTAGTTTATTCTGATTACATTTATTTCTTTATATTTTGTTTTTAACAAAATTTTATTAGTTTTTTATATTTTTGTTTTTCACCTTGTCGCTGTAAAGAATCAAGACATTTTAAATCATGATGCATCGCATTTTAAGCTCGCAAGATCCGTGTTGAAAATCGCATCATTTGAATTCGCTCCAGTATTTTAATTCCACTTTCATGAATTTAAAAATTGTTAGGCTAGTTTTGAATGCGAAATGCGAAATAGTCATTCGCGCAGTGTCCACATCAGTGATTGTTATGTGATAAACAAAATATAGTTCACCTTGTCGCTTATATTTATATGCTCACAAGTAATAAAGAAATGTCTAAAATTGAGAGCACATACCTTTAAAAACATCGACAGGTTTTTCTAGTCCCTGATGGACAAGCCAACCTTTGACAAAGGCCTCATCTTTCCCGATAAACTCATCCATCTTTCAAAAACAAGTGTTTCAAATGCATGGGGGTCGCCCCGGGGTATGCTAATGCCCAGGCCCCGGGCTGCGATAATATTTGCTAATGCCCCACCCCCGAGCCTGACAACGCGACCAAATGCCCCCCCCGGTTGCCCGGGGGGGGGGGGATGGGCACTGCTGGAATTGATTGACGCATTAAAGAAGCTTAATTTATTTTTAATTTTATGCGTTAAAAAGTTTCTTTCTGTGTTTAACTTGTAGAAGGCTAAATCTAAATACCCAGAATCGTGTGTATCATTAACATTTTAGGTTCTCTTTAATGATTTGCCCTTTCTGTAAACTGAGAAGATTTTTTTCTGTTGGCCTCTGAATGTTACCATTGGAAATATCCCCATGTCTAAAACAGGGGTGGGATGAGAAGTAAGGGGGTGGGGTTAGGGGTGTTGCCATCTCCATTATTGAGAGCTGACTGTAAATGGCAACAGGTGTAGAAGAGGGTGGGGTGAGGTGAGGTGGGGATGAGACTTGAGGGTTGTCATTACCACCATCGACACCTTATCATGCATAGACAGGTTTCTTGTGAGTCTTATTACACTGACTGGCTCAAAGTGTCATAAATCCCTCACCCATGTTTGACCTGTGACAACATCACGTCTGTCTCAAGGATCTTTAACAGTAAATAATAAGTTATCTCAAGACCAGACGCTTGGCAACCAGTTGAATCTTACTGTTTTGAGGAATAATAAGAATCTCTGATAAGCTTCTGTAGTGCACAGCTAGAGGAGTAAAGGAAAAGAAAACAGGAGTCTTTGCCATTTCACAATTCTCCTCAATATCAACTGGTAAATGTATAAATACGAGTGGAATAAGGACCTACCTTATGAGTGGTACCTGCAAGGGCACTGAGAGTTTCTTCTTGATTTTTTCTTATGCGAATGAGAAAATTACAAATAAATTAATTTTACATACAGCATGTTGCATTGCAGTGTAAAGTAATCATTAAATATGTCAGTTTGCCTACTCTCAGCAAATCACTTTGAAGGAATTTCCATATTTCTCAAAATAGAACAAGTCAGAGAAATAATATTAAATAAACTATAAATCAACCTTATGTCACCATCTTAATGTTTTTTTTTGGGGCTCTTCAGCTAAGCTAAGAGGCTTGTTTTATGATGTCAAGTTCTCATGATGAGCATGGACAGAGAAACAGACAAACTGACAGGAGGTTAACTGTGATTGTTACTCAAAAGGTTAGTGTTAACTTGTTACCTATTCTCATAAATGTAAATTTGCAAGCTAGTAAATATACATCATTGACCGTGTTAGCAGTTGGGTGACCAGTGTAATGGTCACACAGTCCCAGTTTGAACCCAGTTTGGGGTCATTACATTGAGTTCTTAATAGGCATCACAGACACTTCTCCCTCCAGAAATATGGACTGTTATGGCTTCCTGACTCTTTATCTAAGTGTCTTGTCAATGATAACTGTCTGGTGCACCTGCTGTCACCTGTGGTGTCCCACAGGGAAGCCTTATTGGTACCCTCCTTTTCATAGTTTATATTAATTTAAATGACTGTGATGGCGCGAGCAAAGAGAATTTACATTCGGATAACCTAAGTTAACAAGTTGTTTTCCTTTTTCTTGTCGTGGTGTTTTCTAAAAGAGATAGAAAACCTGTACATGTACCTCGTGTTTCTATCGAGTTATAGAAACAGGAGTGGAAGTTTGGGAGAACTCAAAAAAGCTGTGGAAACACTCGCCTGCTGCTCGTGTTCCTAAAGCATTTCTCCTTCTCCCAAACTTCCACTCCTGTTTCTATAACTTGATAGAAACACAGTACATATGTTCTATTTCTTGAATATATAGCTATTATAAAACCGTATTTTGATTATTGCTGTCCTCTGTGGGATTGTCTCAACAGTGAGTTAGCTGACAAATAACAAAAACATCCTCGACAGTAAGCTAGAATGGGATAATCTCGATATCAGAAGGAAATAGCAAAAATTGAAATTAATGTTCAAAACTATAAATGATCAGACTCCAGAGTACCTGAATGGCCAATTTAAATGCTTCAGCACAGACTATGGACTCAAAAAATATTAAAAACAAATTGATTCTGCCCAAGCCATGTGCCGATTTTTTATAACATAGTTTCTGCTACTTAGGGATGCATTTGTAGAATATCCTTTGACCTAATGTCAGAGCTATTAGATCCTTTATTAACTGATGAGATGAGATTGTCTAATGCCCTCCTTGTACTTCCACATGGCAAACATCAGTTTTTTAAATCTTAATCTTGTAACATAATGAATGTTTCTACCAAGTTTGAATAAAGTGTAATACTACTTACTATACATGAAATATTTTTGCTCACACCCGATTGGTCTAAACATGTCACATGACCAAATGTTCCCCAGCTAAAACTGAGGAATATCTGAGATTAGTAAATTCTCAGCTCCGACTATTGCATTTCTAGCTTTTTGATTGGCTAAAAAAACTCTGACTATGAGCCAATAGCGCCTTGCACTATTACTAAAAATAGATTACATCACCAGAGACCCCCCACATGACTCAGACAAGAATTAAAGTCCGATAGAAGGTTTTGTATGAGCGTGTTGTCATCTAGACCAGAAAATCAGGCAAAAAAGAGAAACGTTTGGTGGTCTAGGCTTTTGATTGGATCGGATTATGTTAGAAAGCAAACACTGCTGCCTTGGGTAATGGAAAATGGATCCAAGGTGTCCAGAAAAGAGCCTAAATGTGACAAATTGCACGATGATCTTACAAAGCCGGAGTGACAGTCGGACAGATAACAAAACCTTCAGGAATTGGAGGTCGAGAACTTTTAGCTCGGTGATTTCGACGGTAGCCGATCAGAATAGTGAACAGGGAAACGTTTGACTAAGAAACTTATTTGCTGTTTATCCTGGTCTGGAAGAGCAGACTTATCAGCTGACTTATTGCCAGAAATATCTCAAACTTGACAACCCGAGCCGTCCACTCAAAAGAATACGATAGAACAACAGGACATATTATTATTTATTATCCCTGAGACAATTCTAGTTTCATAGCAGAATTATTGTCCTGGACAATTTAGACGACCTATTTATCCAACCACATAAATAACTCTGTGACGGTGAGCAGACCTCAAATGTTTCTGATCGTAGTTATGTCGGCGCGATACTTTGTGTAACATAACTGAGCGCAAGGAAAAACTGTTTATATAGGCGAAGACAGAGCGGACTGCTCACGGTAATCGGATCTATGTTATTTCTTTATGGTATTTATTTGCTAGCTTGCTGAATTTCTTGTGAGTGATACACCTGAATGTCGGGTACAACAGTAATATTTTTCTGCTATGGAGGTAACGAATGTAATCGTAAAAAGCCTACCTACATGAGAAGCCCATCATATTTTGCCGCCCTTCTTCAAACTCTGTATTTTTATTATTCCAAGACACATATCTTTTGACCTAGAGAAGCCATTGAATTGCAAAACTGATCGCTGATTATTGCGCTAAAGACCTCATGAGCGCCGTTGTTTCATACGGCGCTTTCAAAGAAGTAGCGTGTGGAATGATTTGTTTGTCTGAGTTACACCTGGGTCAAATTGTCGTGACGTCATTAGTGCAAGACGCTATAGTCAGAGTTTTACGTCATATGTAAAATAGTGCGCCAAGTTTAAAATTTTTGGCTTTGTAAAATTGTGGAAATAAAAATCGGCGGAAAAACCCAGTTTGAGAATTTACCAAAACGATTATTCCTTTCACCCTTGTTGGATATGAAGTGATTATAACCAACTCGCGCTACGCGCTTGTTGGTTATTTTATCACTTCATATCCAACGCGAGCTCATGGAATAATAATTATTGTTATATATTACCCAAGTTTCAAAACTGTGCACATTGCAAAAAATACATGTATTTGATGGATAATAAACACAATAGCCTATATTTGGGGTGGAAATATGATGGGCTATTTGTCCTTGGACATAATCTGTTCCTTAAAGTTCACAGGTTTCCTCAAGCTATGCTCTCAGAAAGACAACTGTTTGCTTCTCCGAACAGATAATGTCCCCAGACAAATATCGTAGGATATTTTTCTTCCAAATGGAGGCTATTGTTTATATATGTAGAGGCGGTACTCTTGGCTACTCCATGCTACAGAAACTGGAGTTCACTAAGCTTCAGGTTTTGCTACAGTTGTATGACTATCTTAGTTGATATGCAAGTTTACTAGACACCAGTAAACGTAAAACATGAGTAGCCTGCTCTACAAGAGGCAATGAAACAGCATCGCAATAAAGCTGTTATTGACCTTGAGGTCTTACACATGAATGCTTCTCTTGTAGTAGCTGTAAGGTTTTCGTTTTGTATCAACACAAGATGTAAAGGATTAATGACAGATTTTAATAGGTCTAACTTAAACCCAAACTATAAGTCCACAATTCTAACTTAAACTCAAACTATAAGTCCAGAATCTTTCGGGGAATTCGCCTTCTAGATGATCTGCGCAATGGTGGTGGATCACCGGATTGAGAGGTCTGAGGTTGACTCACTGGAACAGGTACAAGGTTGCTTGAACTTGGTGAATCAACTTTGACATGCTGGGTGTTCGGAGAGTTTGATGGATTTGGACCAGGAACATTCGAGCTTTTGGGAGCGGGTGGCGGCTTCTGAATACACTGCTTGTCTGCTGAAGAGCCAAAGCCACTGTTCTGAGACTCATCATTTCCATGGTTGACAGCTGGTTGGTATACATTCTTGAAAAATGATGAGTTCTTTGTGACTGTGCGATTCTCGCCTTCAGCTGTGATCATACTGCCCTTCTTGCTCACAACAGTCATGGGGGTAGGATCATATACAGTTCCACCTTTCGATACGGAAAACGGTCTTTTAACCAGGACAGCTTCGCCAAGTGAGATGTTGCAAGGTTTCACATAGGCCTTGTTGTCAGCATGAGCCTTCATCTTGAGCTTCTGTGAGAAGTGGCGTTCACGTACCATCTCAGCCACAGGGTCAATGTGATTGGCTTGTGGTAGTTTGTTGCGAACAGGCCGTTTCAGCAACAGTACAGCAGGAGCAACACCATGGTTTCATGGGGTGTAGTGCGGTAATTACGCAAAATGGCTTGCAGCTCCTTTCTCCAATTTCTCCCTTCTACTTTGACTGCTTTGATGCATTTCTTCAACGTTTTCACAAATCTCTCAACTTCTCCGTTAGCCCTTGGCCAGAGGGGAGTAACCTTTCGATGCTTGAAACCAATCACACACGTGAACTTTGTAAATTCTTCTCCATTAAATGGCGGGCCATTATCAGATTTGACTACACGGGGAGCTCCAAATGTGGAAAATAGCTGATCCAACTTGGGGATGACAGCACTAGCAGACGTAGATGACACTGGTTCAACGAACGGAAATCTCGAGTAATCATCAACCACTAGGAGTAAGGCCTGACCATCCACATGCACAAAGTCCACACTGACTTCATCAAAAGGGCTGTCAGGTAATACTGACATTTGAAGCGGTTCTCTTGTGTAAACTGGGGTAACCACTTAACATGGTAAGCAAGCCTTGACCTTCGTTTCTACCATTTTGTCCATGCTTGGAAACCACACCTTCTCTCGCAGAAGAGCCTTCATCTTTACTATGCCCAAATGGCCTTCATGAGCAATGTCAACAATTCGTTCTTGCAACATAGCAGGTACCACAAGGCAATCAGATTTCAACAACACAGTGTTTGTACATATTAACTGCTCTTTCACTTGCTCATAACATGACAGTTCAGATAATGATACATCAGGAGGGGCTTTGTGCCAGCAGCCGGATTTGACAGCGGACATGACAGCTTGAAGCATTGGATCCTTTGCTGTAGCAGACTCTATCTCACACAATGTCACTGCTTTCGGCACAGCATTCCTTGCAAGAAATGAAATGTGTTGCTCAGATTCTACATCATAGCTGTGAGATTCAGGATCTCCCACTGGGTGTCTCGACGCATAGTCGGCTGGGTTGGAGGCACTGGAGTGGTACTCCACAGTGAAACGGTACTGCTGTAGCTCCAAAAGCCAGCGTTCTATCCTGGCAGACGGTCTGGAAGATGGGTTGTTGAACAAAGACACTAAGGGTTTCTGATCAGTGATGACCTTGAACTCTTTGCCATACACAAACAGGTGAAAGCGCTTGACTGCCCAGTAGATTGAAACAGCTTCACGATCACTTTGAGGATACCTTGTCTGAGTGGGAGTAAGCGGGCAGCTTGCATAGTGCAGTGGTGTCACTTCCTTGCTCGACTTTTCCTCTTGGGTTAGGACAGCACCTAGACCGATAGGGCTACCATCAACGAAGATAGCAGGGGGTTCTTTACATCGAAGTATCCCAACGTGGTCTTCGTCGGCAGTGCTGCTTTCCTCTTGCGTCCATTGCCACTTTGCTCCATCACAGGTCAACTGGCGAAGAGGTCTCGTGATTAATGCAAAGTCCTTAATGAACCGAGAGCAGAATGCAGTGGAGCTGAGAAGGCTTCGTACTTCAGAGGCATTGGTTGGTGGAGCAACATTTTGTAGAGCCTCAACCTTCTTTGGATCAGGTGACATACCCTTTTCGGAGAACACATGGCCAAAGAACAACATAGTGGGAACTGACACTCGGGTAGGTTGATTGTCAGTCCATTCTCATGGAGTCGATGGAACACCTGTTTCAGATGCTGGTCATGAGTGTTCTTGTCTGTGCCACCAACATAGATGTCGTCGCTGATGTTTTTAACACAAGGAATACCATTGATGATGTGACTCACTTTCTTTTGGAAGACTTCCGCAGCACACGAGAGACCAAAGTTCAGCCGCTTGTAGCGAAACAGCCCAACATGAGTGGAGAACGTCGTGAATTGTCTCGAATCAGGGTGGAGCGGGATCTGGTGGTACCCCTGATTAAGATCAATCTTACTAAAGACTCTGCACCCATTGAGGTTTGATACCACATCGTCAATGATGGGAATGATGTGCCGCTCTCTGATGATAGCTAGGTTGAGGGACCGCATGTCAATGCAAATTCTGATTTCATTAGGCTTTGACGGTTTGGGTACAACTACAATTGGTGAGACCCAAGATGTCGGGCCCTCAGCGCGTTCAATGATGTCCTCATTTTCCAGTTGTCTTATCTTGTCTTCCACTTGCTTTCTTACATGGAATGGGATGCGGCGGTGCGGCTGCACCACTGGCCTAACAGATTCATTCACATGTATGCGAACTGGTTCACCTTTGTATTGATCCATACCATTAAGCAAACAGGGGAAGTCCTTGAGGAAGTCTGGGACACCAGGTGGCAAATTTGCAGGAGGTTGTTCTACTGTTCTTACAGCTTTGACGAGATTCAGCTTTTGTGATGTTATCCAGCTAAGGATGGATCCTGAAGAGCCCTCTGCCACATAGAATGTCTCTTCTGATGAAAGGTGATCACTAGCTACCCTGACTCTGAGTTTGCCACATAGTTTTAGTGGATTACTGGACATATATGGGTACACCTTGACATTTGTCTTCGACAATTGGGGCTTCTCTTTTAGACCATCAAAGTCCTTCTTGCTTAAAATGTTGACTGTTGCCCCTGAATCTGCCATTATGCTGATTGGTGTGTCCATTATCTTGACCTGAAAGAGGTTTGGCTGTTTGGGGTTCCTGTGCACCAGTAGTGAAAGTGTATTCTTCACTGCTATAACTTTCGGCAGTAGCTGGAGTTAAGGCTTCGTCATCACACTGTTGTGTGTTGCGAGAGCCAAGCTTGGGTGGACCATTGGAATTTTCCTCTTGATCGTTACTTGTCTTGTTATTGCCACGACCAACTACATGTGATTGTTGTTTCTCTATCTCGCTGGTTTGCTCGTCTGCGGTTTCCATTGAGAGAGCAGCCTTAAGCAGGCCCTCCAGGTTGAGGTTTTGCTCGATGGCCTTGCATTTCAGGCGAACTGATGAAGTGCCTTGAATTATTTGCCGTTTTATTTCCAAGTCAGTATTGGCGAACTCACATTTGCGTGCCAGCAATTGAAGACGAGTATAGAACTCGGTAATATTCTCACCAGCCTTTTGCAATTCCTGACAAAAGAGGTACACGTGATGATCAACACACTTTTGAGGTTCAAAGTAATTGGCAAATGCTTTAACGGCAGTTTTGTATTCATCACTCCCTTTGGTCGCTTCTGGTATGGTAAGAGTTTCGGACACATCGCAGGTTTCCTCTCCAACATAATGCAATAACATTGCTTTCTTTCGGGGCGCTTGGGTAGTGCTCATTGCTGTGAACATGTTGTTCAAACACTTAACATACTTCTCAAAACGGGTAGGTGCTGTGTCTCTCGGTTGAAGCTCAAATTCAGGAAAGGTCGGTAGATTGATCGCTGTAGCCATAGTGTAGGTAGGGGTTCCTGAAGACTGTGAAGGTGCTGAGGTCGGTGGAGGATCTGATTCATCCAAAGACATCGAAAACACAGTCGATCGGTGATGTGTTTCCTTGGTGGTTCAGCGCCTCAAACACGAAGATTTTCGTCTGCAATTACAGCAATCCCATCCTCGTCGCCATTTGTAAGGTTTTCGTTTCGTATCAACACAAGATGTGAAGGATTAACGACAGATTTTAATAGGTCATCATTCACCATTCACGAAGGGCGACCATGCTGGTTTTTCATCTACAAGATGCCTATCCCACTGTCCTTAGCGATGCAAAATATAAAATATGCAAATGAACACTACAGTAGCATTAATTTTGGGAGAAGGCTAACACTTTTTTTTTAAACAAATATGTTTATTTACAGCAAAAAGGCACTACTTACACAACTACTTACATCATTTACACAACTTTACATACATTAGCGGCAATAGGGAGCTTGGGCGACCCACAAACTACTTACAATACACTTATACACTACTTACAGAACGGTAACTACATTGCTTACGGAGAATCAACAGCAACTACGGAACAAAAAAAAATATAAAAACTACAATTAACGTAGAAGTAACTCGAAAAATTGGGTGCAGTCATCAAAGGTCTTGGTCTCGGATCCTGTTGGCTTTGTTAGCACTAGGTAATCTGGGGGGCCCCCATCTGGGAATTTATTACAATGTTGTTTAAGGGCCCAGTTTGGGACGCCTTTTGTGCCCTGTCGCGGCATGGTTTCAGGGGCTTTGATTAGGAATTTTGTTTTGACACTCGCCCTTCTATTTTTTACGCTGGTTCCTTGACACCTTCAGTGGACTCGACAAATTTTTCTTTTTTCTTTTCTTCTTTTTCTCTTTTTCATTCTTTTTTATTCATTTTATTTTTAGCCTTGTTTTTCTCGTAGATTGGTATTGTATTGTTATAGTTTCCCACGTAGTAATTACCGGTACCAATTGTTCATCACTTGTTTAATTTTTTGCTAATATATGTTATCACGCCGTGTTATGTAATCATCTTTGTAATGTTATGTAATCTTTTATACTCTAAACTTAATAAGAAAATTGTAACTTATTGTTCACTTGCACTGCAACTGGTGAAGGTCACTGACCGAAACATCTTTTCATTCAATTTTTTAACTTTTTAGCTTTTTGACTGTTTGTATATATTTTCTTTCGCTCGAAGTTGTCCGTCCTCCTTTTTTATATTAGTCCTTAATTCACTTCTCGAGGTTTGGACTGTGAAGAAGGCTAACACTTGAACCCTCATCCACCTTTCTGAAGACAGTTAATTTTTACTCCAATTACAGGGGGAAAATGTTGGTCTGGAAGGTGGGCACTCTCAGAAAAATTGGGTGGGGGTGTGCAGCATGCTTCCCAAAGCCCTCAACCTATCTATGACAAAAATCTGCTATTTTCCCTACCCTATTTATAACCTGACCAAGAATTTGATATACTATTTAAACTGTTGTGGCTAGCAGAGTTGCCATAAACAATTTCTGAAGGGTTTTTGTTGATGGTCTTATCAATAATGGTGAAAAGGTAGCTTCTTCTAAAAAAAACATACTCAGTTGAAGACAAAAGAGCAAAAAAGCATACTTAAATAATATTATGACCAAAATGGCCAAAATTGCAGACCCCTTTTATGGCCAAAATGGTAGAAAAACCCTAACCTTTAAGGCCGCACATTTAGCCCCCCCCCCTCCCCCATGGGAAAACCAGGTATCTCTGTGTGGCATTAAAGGTTTTCTCAATGATTACTAACTTTATTTTTTCTTCAATTAAAGGTAAATATTGCAAGATCACAAAGAGATCAAGCTGGAATCTTTCATCACCTGTGGAAGGCAGTGCATGTGATACAATGACTTGGTGATACATGTACATGGACAGATGGCATGGGATCACAGTCAGGACATCTGAAGCTTGGAAATCAAGAAAAAGGTAAGGGTTTAATTTGTTATTAAAGGATAACTTTATTTATTCTTTTTTTTTCATGTGGTTTATCAATGTCATTTCGTAGTTTACAAGGGCCAGCCAATCAAGTTTCTTCTTTTTGTTGCAAGTAAATGTAACAAGATATTTTTGTTTGTTTGTTTCAAATGACAATTTGACACTTTTGTTTTTGATGCAAAATTGGTTGCGATTAAAACTGATGAATCAGCGACTTGTGTTCACAGGGTCAGAATAAACAAAGCCAATTTAGCAGCATGTCCAGAAAAATGTTTTGGCCTATCTTTTCTTCATTTACCGGCATTTTAATATATTGCATTAATGACAATTGTTAAAAACTAGATTTTTTAGCAGAGATTTTCTTAAAGGGTTGTGGTTTAGAACCTCATCAAATATTCCTGAAGACTCCATGGCGGCAAGCTAAACGGCAAATTAATTATATTACACTTTAAGGTGACACAGTGATTCACTGGTTTTGAAACAGATTCTGGTTTAGAAATACAGTCTCTAATATAGTGAAAAAACTTTTTTTAACTGACTTTTTGTCACCAAAAACTCCCAGGTGTTGGAAAAAGTAATGTGACAAGGAAATCACAAACGCTTCAGATTTCATGGCACCTTATAAAATTTATATAGTTGTTTATGTGTCTGGTTGTTTCAAGTTAAAGTTTACTTTTCATAATGTCTCACTCATTTAAATGGGCTTTAATATCGATATTAGTATGAAGTGGTTTCATGGAATATCCAAACCAAAACAATCTACGATCATTGTTGGCAACAGAACGTGCTAAATTGGGTCTTGTTATAAACTGAGTTAAATTTTGTCTATGCGTTGACTAGCAAAAATGACAATCTTACTTTTCACGTGAACATTTGTAACTTGATACTTTTGTTTTCTTCATAAAAATATACCCATGATTCCATTGTTCTCTCAAAAACTTAATGGCAATGTGTGGCGATTTGTTTTATACAATAACAGGAATCCAAAAAGACACTGTAAATTTGCTGTTAATAAAGATAAGTAAATTTTATACAAAATGATGCGAACATTGTCAATCACTTTCCTCGTTTTTTGATTGGCTCGTAAAAAAGTCCATAAACCTCATTGGTTAAAAAGTTGACAGTTTGGCAGCTGACAGTAGAACTTGAAAGCATGCATAAATGAAAATTTTATCTGTCTGTTCTCCTATTGGTGATAAAAATGATCCAATCTGTGCGCAAGAAATTAGACAGTTATTGTGAAAATGATTAACTTTTTGTCTCGCAATACACATTATAGCATGTCTTGCTTTACATGTCACCTTGCTCCTAAGAGAATGCTGTCCCCTGCAGATAAATTTCAACACCGAAACATTCAATGTTTCAGTAATAGGACCTTTGCACAATCTGGTCATGTGGTATATAATCACATGGGCTGGGATGCAAGTTATGCAGTGAGACTTCCAAAATAAAGGCAGGTCAAGTTGGACTGGTAAGAGTTGCTTAGTTTTGGAAGCCCCACTGTGCAACATGTGTCCCAGCATGTGTGATTTTCTTCCATGCGACCAGGTCGTGCAAAGGGCCTGTTCATCTGTACTGTGCAAAACATCAGTTCACCATTTTGCGGAAAGAGTGAAGTTCTTTGTAGACTGTAGATTTCTTTTAAGAGACTTTGAGTCAGGATTTCAATGTGAGGATTGGGTGGATGTAGTTAGCTTTCACTCTAGTTTGCTTTTCGTTACATTTCATTTATTGGTTCAGGGGCTACTTACTGTATATTTTAAAGAAAAGTGACATGAATATCATAATAGCAACGACTAAAATCAGTTTTTTTAAACAAGGCATTGACTGAGATGAAAGGTTCCTTTTTGTCTTCAACTGTACTTCTGAGAGTGTCCTTTCAATAGCCTCTCTCAAATTCATGCAAGCGAGATTTGAATTTGTTGAATCGTCTCCTGAAGTATATTTTTAGAAGAGTTTGTTGTTAGAGATTTTAAGGAGGGTCTTTCTTAACTACCAATTGGTCATCAATTTGTTGCTGCAGTGTATGGAAGGTTTCTAACCGTCATATTTTGAAAACCAGAACTCTTAAGGATCAGCTTGTTTGCCCAGGTTTGTTCCATTGAAGACCCCTGCCAAAGTTTCAAATCCCGGCAGTATTTGACTAGTCATGTGTGACCAGGATAGAAAAAAACCTAAAAGTTAAACGCCATCTAAATCCAACAATTTAAATCCGGCAGGGTCGATAGCTTAAGAACGTCCAGGTGCTTAATGCTACATATGTGTTTTATGAAACTCGCATTATTATAAAAGTTATGAGGTAATAAACAGACTTTCTATAGTAGCTTTCCTCTTTAACAGGTAAACAGTACTTCCATACATCGGTTATAAAGAAGGCTAAGTTGTTTCAAATTCATAAGAAAAATCGGAACTCTCCCTCTTTTTTCCAAATTAATGATTAATGTTTTAATGATTTAATGATTTAAAATTCTAAACGCGCGGGTTGGGACTGACATTAAGTACGCACGCGAATTTTTTTCAAAGCTCATGTTTCCTCATATAAAGTACACCAGTTTGCACTGCAAAAACGCCAAAATAACGTTACTTTAAATATCGCCTTCGGCAATCCCTTGGCAATCCCTTGGCAATCCCTTGGCAACCCTTGGCAACCCTTGGCAACCCTTGGCAACTGCTCTAAATCTTTAATTAAGGAGGACCCTCCCTTAAAGACTTCCTCTGAATTAAAGCTTTTTTCACTCCTGATGGATGGCAAAAGGTGAAGTATGTTTATTGAATAGTTTGAAGTGTGCTCATCAAGAGATGATTTGTTTCTGAACCCTTTTGCCTTTAGAAAACACGTCCCTGTTTTAGAAATCTCAGCCGTATTTTTTTATTTTGATTTGACTGTTCGTTATCTCTTCTTTTCTTGTTAATGCTCGTGTCTGTACCATTGGGTTGTACAGTTGTACAACCCATACACTTACAGTGCTTTGTCAAAATTAATTGTAAGTAACTGAAGCAAATCAAGTTTTTTGAAATATCCAATATTACGCAGAAAGTCACGAATAATAGTCCTCGTACTGAAAGCTCAGATTGCAACATGTCAAAAGAGGTAAAATTATTTTGCTGACTTGAGACAGGGCAGTGAAAGCATATTAATGACGTTAGAAACGCTTTAGAAATGCTTTAGAAATGCTTTAGAAATTTTTAATTAACTTAGCAAATTGCCTGTAATAGCGACATTAGTTAAGTAGAACTCTCCCTGCTTTGAGTCACGCATGATTTACTTGGCCGATGTTACAAACCAAACACGTGTAAATCCGTTGGCTGAAATAATGTCAATTCCTATCTGAAAAATTATTTTTTGCTGTAATTGTAGAAGACTGATCAGATGACCTGCTCAAAAAAAAATAAGTAAATTAAAAATGTTACAATGCAAATCGGAAAGATGAAAATAAATTTTATTGTTGAATAAAAGCCTTGCGTTCTCGCTACCAATAACTGGAAGAGGCAACTGTTCCACGAAAATAAATAACAGACTTATTTAGGAAGAATCGGATTTTGTTGTTGGCGAAGTCCAGAGACAAACCAAATGAACGATGTCGTGTTTGTTCTTCAATATTGTGACGCGAACTCCTCAACTTGCACTATTTTGCCCGCATAGTAAAATTAAACAAGGCTAGAATATCAAAATTAAACAAGGCTAGAATATCAAAAACCACAAAAATTCCTTGAAATTGTCTGACGTTTCAACAAAAAGTGTAGCTTATGTTGGAAAGATGTGGGTGCTTCGAGAAACCGAACAATTTTTTTGGAAATGACAATCTGTGGCGAAGGTCAAGTAATTTATGCACCTTACCGGAAAAGTGACGGAGAGTTTGAAGCGTTCAAAATCTTTTCCCACCCGAGAGTTGCCCTTAGATTCCCTTTGCACTTAGATAACTCTTCCCAGGAGTAATTCAAATCTGCAAAGATATTTGGGACAGCGGAAACAGCTGAAACAAACACTTACTAGGGCTTTACGGTGCATTTCACAGTGCATTTCACAGTGCTAGCACGCAGTGAGTACATGACGGACAGGGCGGACAGGGCAGATGCTTCAAATCTGTGGAAGATGATGGAGTTTTCTCCAGAACTCAACCTTACATAGCTTTTTAAAATTATTTGATATTCAGCTATCAAATTGCTTCCCTGACCTAATAATGCCATAGATCAAAAAAGGGTAAATTAAGGCATAGTATAGCTTTAACAGGATACTAAGATCTATATAATTCCTTAATTTAGATAAGATACCAATGCAATGGGCAGCGAGGAGATGGAGAGTGCGATTTAAAAGTTTGGTGTTTCGTTTTCTCTTTTTCTCTTTTTCTCTTTTTTTTTAACCCTTGTCGGCGATTTTTTAAACACCACTTTTAAAGCGTTTCAAACGTTAAAGACATTAATCTGTTTTAATTGCTCTATCTCAAGCGAAAAAACTGTTACCTATTTTAGCGTGTTGCGTTACATTGCAAATTTCACGGGGACTGAATTGCAATTTTCTCGAATTTTGTTCGGCGTTCATGCAAAATTGCTAGTAGATCCCAAAAAATGAAACTGTAAACATAACATTCATTGACTGAACTGTCTTTTGCTAGAACATCAGACGATTTGAAGCGCTACCAGTCAGGTGTTTTCCTCACTGAATTTGCATAACTTTGGAAAGAAATGGAAGTCAGTTGAGAATATTTCACAACGATGTAAACGTATGTGTAACAAAAAGCAAAAAAGTGTCAAATTTTCGAAAATTTGAGCTTTCGGTACGGTGACCGTTTTTTGCGACTTTCTGCCTTTATATTGGAAATTTCTAAAAACGAACTTTATTTTCTTCAGTTACTTACCTAGGTCTTCAAACTGGAAAAGAATGAGCAAACTTGATTTCTCGACCGTGGCCACATTTGTAGAATGTTCTTTGATTTTTCCTGGCATTCGCTCTTGAGAGGGCTTGCTTTGCATTTTGATTTTGCACGTGGAGTCAAAAAACTTTTGAACATTTGCGCGTTGTATGCAAATTTTAAGTCCACTCTGAGTGAGTGAGTATGAAAACTGCGGCAATATTTTTCCGACTGAAACCCTCTCGTTCAGTGACAAGAGGATTAAAACCATCACAAAATACTAATTGGTTATAATAGTTTTGATAAATTGTTTTGCTAGCTTCGGGTACATTTGTATTTATTGGAAAGTGAAAAATTTTTGCAGGTAAATGAAGAAACGATCAGTGTTCTGTTGTGTTTAAAATAATATGGGGTAATTTGCATTCCTTCGTGGAATGTTCTTGCCATTGCTTAATTTATATGAATTTATATGGCAAAGCCCTGTAAACTTAAAACTTTAAGTGTTTTTTTGTTTTGCGCGCGTAAAATCTATATCAAAGCAATCGAAGAAGCCTAAGCCGCGTATCACTGTGATAAAACACTCTAGACATTTGAGAACACTCGAGAATGTAGAAAACACTCGCCTGCGGTTCGTGTTTTCTACATTTCCTTCGTGTTTTATTACGGTAATACACGGCTTAGGCTTCTTTATTTGTCAAGTAATCTAAGACAGCTCTTTGCATTTCGGAGTTAAAGTGGCCAAAATGCGGTGAATTTACTACAGTATGTCAACATTTAATATTTAACATGAAAATTTAATCTTTACTTGTAGAGACGTATTTATTGATTTTTTTTTATTTTCCTGCAGACTGCTGAATAGTTTATCCCGTCGCTGTTTCAAGGCGCAGTTAAGAGAGAACGTAAACAAGTTTAAGCAAAAAGGTAGAGGAAAGTAAAATAATTACATTTCTTCACGATCCCAGCTCAGTCGATGTTAACTTTTGGACACTGGAGTTTAAACAAGATGATTTTCAACACAAGATAGAAGAAATCTTACCATTTCAAGATGTTTATTGAACAAGATCAATTTTCTTTTACTCTAGACATTTGAGAACACTCGAGAATGTAGAAAACACTCGCCTGCGGTTCGTGTTTTCTACATTTCCTTCGTGTTCTCAAATGCCCTTCGAGTTTTATTACGGTATTACACGGCTTAGGCTTCTTTATTTGTCAAGTAATCTAAGACAGCTCTTTGCATTTCGGAGTTAAAGTGGCCAAAATGCGGTGAATTTACTACAGTATGTCAACATTTAATATTTAACATGAAAATTTAATCTTTACTTGTAGAGACGTATTTATTGATTTTTTTTATTATTTTCCTGCAGACTGCTGAATAGTTTATCCCGTCGCTGTTTCAAGGCGCAGTTAAGAGAGAACGTAAACAAGTTTAAGCAAAGAGGTAGAGGAAAGTAAAATAATTACAGTTCTTCACGATCCCAGCTCAGTCGATGTAAACTTTTGGACAGTGGAGTTTTAACAAGATGATTTTCAACACAAGATAGAAGAAACCTTAACATTTCAAGATGTTTATTGAACAAGATCAATTTTCTTTTACGATGTTTGTTTTTTTTCCTTCGTTAACTTTAATTGTTAACATCTGATCGGGTTTGATTTTCCCGCCAAAAGACTTAGAAAAAATACGGGCGCTCAAAATACGCATGCGCCGTTTTTTTTTATTTTTTCTATACTTGCTTTTAAATTTATTTTTCCCGCTCAAAATATAATTTTTCACTCGCTAATTCATTTACTTAGTTTTTTGAATACTCTTAATTATATTTCAGTTTACTTGTTAAAAATGTCTTTATTCTCTTTATTACAATTAAAGTCAGTAATACTACAAGTTGTAAAGCTTTAGGGGCCTTCTTTATTATCTCTTAATAAAAATGAGCAACAAGTGTTTTCTTTTTCAATTAGTTTTATTCATCTTAAATATTCTTTAATTAGATAATTGAAAATCGATTAAACCAATTAGAAAGGTGTCAAGAAAAAATGTTCCCTCTATATACTAAGACTTTTGGCGGGAAAATTTGGAAAATTTTGCACAGCGTTTCCCCTGACAACTTTTTGGACAAGAAATGCAAAATGGCCTCCCTTGAAATTTCCCGCCAAAAAATCATTTAAACATCACCTCGTGCAAAAAAATTGTAAATAAAACGCCAATTTGACCTAGTCGTAAAAGAAGAAGATATTTTTTAAAACCTTGTTTCTTGTGGAAATCAACTTTTCAACCAAACCATTAAATCTCTTCGAAATATTTTAGTCTTTTCAAACTTTTTGCACGGGATAATGTTACGGATGAAAACATTTCAGTACCGACACTTCTCGTTTGTAACACAGGACTGAGCAGTTATGAAGTTTTGGAGTAATGCAGTCAACTTCAATTGTTGTTTTACTAAGAACGTCGAGAAAGTTACCAGTTCTAACCAGTCTGTAACAGTTATGAAGTTTTAGCCAAAAGGGGTCTAAACCACATTTGCTTGTGATCTCACTCTTCGCTTAGTTAAACTATAACTTCAGAAATAAGCGCAAATTTATTGTCTTAATTTTTTTGGGAAAAAAATTCTTATCAACGCTATGTCCTGTGTTACAACGAGTGCCAGCGACAAAAGATGCCCATCCACTTACAAGTAAATCTTCTTCAAAAACCAACTTATCACAAGACCCATGTGCCTGGCGAAAATAATTGAAGCGATTCAATTCTGCAAGTTTGATCCCACTCTTACTAAAATTCAAACATTTAACTGAAATAAATAAAAATAACGAAATAATTAAAGTTAAACGGACCACAATGAACACAACGAAATGAAGACGAAACAATTCTGAAAGGATCATTACGAAAACACGTTTTGAAATTGCATTAATATTTAATCAATTCAACCAGGAATTTATCGGTTTTTTGACAGAATAACACAAGGAAAGTAAAACATGCTTTCTAAAAGACTGCTGATGTGCAAATGAATACGAACTAAGAACAAAATTGCTATTTAGCCTGATAAAACAATTATTAAGATAAACAGGACAATTGCGAAGCTGAATCAGCCCTTGCAGGTTTCATTGTATCGTCGGTTTTTTTGGCATAGATTAGTGAAAGGAATTAGAATGAGCCTTCGCAAACAAAATGAATACAGAACTTTTTTTCAAATAGGATCAGAAAATAATTTTTTAGTTCTTTATTTGGCTATGAAAGCAATCGTATTTTTAAATCGTGAAGATAATATAACAATTGTGACGCCGAGTTTGTCATCTTCAGGTTATTTTTGACAATTTGAAAAGCAAGCGAACGTCTTTTGTTCAATATATTTTGGCCAGTGCAATAAGCTGAACATTTGCACATCAAACCACGCAGTTAACATCTGACCAATGATTGCAGGTTGTTTCTACTTTGGAAAATCTGAAAGCTATCAAGACAAAATCTTTTTTTGTGTGTATGTGGTGTGATCTTGTGGTCCGAATAACTCGTAGACTGAAAATACTGCCTTAACCCCTTAGTTAAACATCATCCGAGCCAGGCATTAGGGTTTTATGACAAGCGTACAATAATAATATGACAGGAGAACATGAGCATCTACACAGGTCTCTTGCGTTGTAAAACAAATTGTTTTTATCAATAAATAGTTGGAACCAGAGTGTTAGTTGTTCGTCGTATCAGAGTCGTCTAGTAACAGAAGGTCTGGAAATTTAGAGCACTTGTTGCTGACTGATGTTTGTTGTCTAGCTCGCTGCGAACAGTCTCTTTCCCTCGAAAATTAATTCATGAGGAAGAGCGCAAAACAAGAAAGCATCCGAGCGCGACTGTGAGTGTGATGTGCGAGCGGCGCAGTTTTCACGTCACGCTCACAGTCACGCGCGGACTTCGTGTTTTGAGTTTTCCCCACGGATTTCCCAGGACACGAGAGAGAGAATGCTAGCAGTCTATTTGGAGTGCTGCAGAACGTTGCTGTGAACTGTGTGCTACGTATGGCTATGGTGTTTTTCAACTGTTAAGTTCAACACTCACGCAATGGAAACAGTGATATAATAGTGATAAAAAGTAGTCACTTTTCATTTTCTGAAGTCAAAGTTATTCATTGGTTATCTCGAGATCGCGATGAAATCTCTTGCAACACGACTGTCGGATTGCTCCAGATAAGTGAGGTCAGTGGCCACTGACTGAGCACAGCAGCAGTCAATTCCATATTTTGGAAGCGGATGGTGTTTAGTTAATGACATCATCGATAGTTTCGTCTGTGTGTTAGTGTTCAGTCTGTCAGTCAGGGTTCCACCAAAAAAAAAGAAGAAAAACTGTGACCCGCTATAATTTGATGCTCTTGTTTTCGTGTCAACTACAGTTATAGTAACGTATTGATCACCGACCATTTTGCAGACAAAATTGAAAAGCAATCGAAATCAAGTTTTTCCAAAAATTAGAGAAAAACAAAAAATTGAATCATAACGTGAATTTAGAATTTGCTACGACCGAGATAAACTGCAGTAAATTAAATTTATCAACAGTTGGAAAAAAAATTGCGATCAAGTTCGAAATAAGGTCTGCAAAAGAATCGGCAAATGGTGGCTGAAGTTTAAACTGTCTAAAATTAAAGCACGCGACTTTATTTCCCAGTCTCTGATGAAGACATTTTTTCTCTGTTCCAGACAAATAGTGGACGGTGTGCCTGAACTAAGAGTACTGTTCCTCGGAAAGATGAATTAAATTTCTTCGTACAATCAGTTTCCGATACGATGAACCAATGTTGATGTTCCATTGACAATTTAAAGTATATTATTTCATCTGTCGGTCTCTATTTAATGATTTTTTAATCCGTTCCGGACAATCAGTGTGCAATTATTCCCTGGTCAACTTAAACTTTGTTCAGCCACCATTTTTACTGAGTAATCTGACAACTGAAAAAATCTTATCTTTGAAGAATTTCTTCCATATCCAGCGCCGGATTCCATTTTTCTTCTCTTGCTTCGTTCAGTGCTCTCCTTTCCTACATGCCAAATTAGATTTCTTGAATTCCTGGAGACAAAAATGTAAAAATTTAAGATCAGAAAATGCTGAAATCGGTGAAAATTTAACAGGCTAGCTAGCATATTATGCCACTGAATTCCCAAAACGGCTATGAAACCACAGTTAGCAAATAACATTTTGAAAGCCAGAATTTGACAGCTCAGTTGTAGAACAATATTAAACATATCAAAGGAACGTCAAACTAGGATGAGCAACAAGAGCGGTTACCACCTTAAAATAACGCAAGACGTTTAGAAAACCAAATGATTTTGTGGCAAGACCCAGATCGATTATTCGCTGTCCAATTTTCGAGTGTGGCTCAAGCACGTTATTTAAGTCAGTAAAGTGGCCGAAATTTCAGTTGAACTTTAATGTTGATGGAGTATCATTCAAATTGGATGCCTTTGAAACATTTCAATGACGATACCACTTCTCGGTCCTGTTTCAAGATGAAGCAACGCTAAAAGCGAACAGCGACCGCACGTGTTCACTCGCTTGGGTAACAGTTTGATACTTGTGCGGCATTCTCAACAAAATTAAGGGAATGGTTTCCAGAACCAGTGTTTACCTTCGGTTAGAATACGGAATGAAGCGTCAGGCCCTTCCACTATCAAGCATTCTCTTCCTTCAGGAGTAAATTGCCCTCAACCGGACGGCACGTCTTCACTCTTCAACGAACAACCTGAAATGTGAAAAAAACTCTATAATTTCTATGAATATGGATTAGATACTCAAGCCAATCGCTGACAAACGCGGCAGAGATCTGATGCGTGAATTTGTTGCACGCTTTTTCTGCTAGCGAATCATAAACTGCGAAAAAAGAGAAGCCGTGGGCTTTAATTTAAGAATTTTTAATTAGCATTCCATTCTGCTCTTGCCGAAAATGTTGTTACTGATAAATTGTTATTCTTGAAAGTTATCTTTCCTTATTTGTTCGCTCGGTTTGGGACCAATCGGTGAAAAGAAATCTTAAAATTCACCCAGATTTTATACATAAGATTTACTTGCAAGCTGGGATCAAAACGGGTTGTGAAAAATTAATCAAAGCGAAAGTTTAACCGATCTGAAACGACCTCTAACGAAAGTGTATGATGCTAAAAGTAAATTGTGCTCATGTAAACCAGTTTAATTAAATGGTTTTTCAACGCGAAGCAAAGGTATACAAGAGAGTAATTTTAATTCCATACAAGATGCCAGTGAATTAAAAAAGCGACCAGGAAAAACACTTATGTCAAGGATTTAACGCAAGTATTGCCTAATCAGTACTTCATATTTGACAGGGTTGATTGAAATTTTCAAACTACTTCAAATTTGACTGAATTGTGTGTTTAGGTGACTTTTTACCAATGAGGACACTTTGTGATGCTTATCATAAGGAATTTGAATCTCATTAGCGTTCAATCCTGGACATATCTCTGGAAAAGTAGATTACAGGTTCTCCAAACATAATACTCTCACCGTTTTGCCTTGAAAGCTATACGATACTTGGTGTAACTAGACTATTTAAATAATTTTCTTTTTAAAAGTTTCACTTTGCTGGTGTTTTCTTCTCATTCGTTTGAACTCATTCTTATTTTATCAGTTATCTTTAAGCGGGCAGGGAATTTCTTGCGATTTATTTGAAGTAACATCAGATATCTCTACTATTCGCCCTTAACAATTATTGGATGAGGGTGAGCAAACTTTCATTTACGGAAGAAAGAGACTATTACACCTCATTTTCTCTTGACGGAAGCCACTATCTGCAAACAAAAAGTTTTAACTCGCCTTTAACAATTATTGGCCGAGGTTGAGCAAACTTTCATGATTTGTCAGTGCCGAGCACTATCTGGACTCCACTCCAACTCATTCTTAAATGAAGGCAAATACTTGGGAAATATGCAGAATTTTACAGTAGGGGGTTCGACAAAAGGATCGGCGAGGATGGACCTCTTTTTTTTTTGGGGGGGGGGGGGGGGGGGGCAGGGGCATCCTCGCACGGAAAATGTTAAAATTGAGGTCCACGGAATGGGATTTCCTGCATTCTGAGGCCAAGTCAAGGTGTGAATTGGTGGAAAAAGAGTTTGAACCAGCTGACTGGCGAGTGTGATTATAAAACAGAACTCCTCAACCACCTTGTGTCTGCTACAAAAAGCGATAGAAATATGCCGAGACCCGGGATTAATTAGAACTCATGCGAGTTCTCTGGATTTGAACCAGGGACCTTCAGATCTTTAGTCTGACGCTCTCCCAACTGAGCCATCTCGGCAATCACGCAAGCACAAAAAATTATTTCGGGGACAATAATAATCGTAAAAAAAAACGGATACGAAAACCAATTTACGTTTACTGGCAATTTACGTCAATAGGCCAATTCCGATATATTAAAATACAAATTAACTTGGCTGCAAGGCTTGGGGGAATAAAACAAAAGAAATTAATGATTCATCCCTTATCCTCAACGTGATTTCTTTTAGAATTTTGATATATCGAAATGAGCTATTGCAGGAAATATGATTAAGTTTCTTTGAGAGTATTTATGCAATGGAAAGAGAATGGTCTTACAAGTAAAAAGTATAATTTCAAAAACAGCAACAAAGCTGTGACAATTATTGACTTAGAAAATTACGGAAGGAGTTGATAACGGTTGAATTAGAAAAATAAAATACGCCGAGACCCGGGATTACTCAGAACTCATACGATTTCACTGGTTTCGAACCAGGGACCTTCAGATCTTCAGTCTGACGCCCTCCCAACTGCGCTATCTCGGCAACTGGGAGTTAAACGGTAAAAAAATGTTGGAGTGAGAAACACTGAACGTAGAATTAACAATTTCTTTAGTTATTTTTTTTTTGGAGAAATGACGGTTAATGAGATGCATGCTCCTCATGATAAGCATAACAAAGTGTCCTCTTTCCTAAAAGTCGCCAAAACATACATAATTCTGTCAAACATGGCCTGCAGAGCAGGCGAGATTTCTTCGAGCGAGCGCTCACATCGTAAAAAGTTCAGTTGCCATCTTGAATTTTTCATGCAGTGGAAGACTGGAGAGAAAAAGAAAGTTCTACCAAGGGGGTGAGTGATAGGCAAGAGAAAGGATATGGGAGGGGGTGGGGCGAATCACTTGCCCTAGATCATTGTTCTTTTAGGAAACTCCGTTCGCCCACGAACGGAATTTCTGATTGGTGCGGCCCGACCCTACTTGTCAATTGTCTGTCAATCACCAGTCTGTCAATCACCAGTCTGTCAATTGTCTGTCAATCACCAGTCAAATTGTGCAGGACATGGCGAACTCTGTCGAAAGTGGTGTTGTTAGTTTCGATTCCGCTCTCGGCGAATCTATGTGAACTTGGAATGTCTTGCGCATTACGAACGGAGGAAAAAGACGCAATTTCTACCCTGGTATCCAAAAAAGATCTGTTGGCAGTGCTACCCACTGGCTTTGGGAAAAGCTTAATATTTCAGATGTTGGTTCCCAACAAGCAAATAATGACGGGGAAACCTTCGAGCGCGGTTGTCGTGTGTCTACTTCAAAGTATTATCTATGATCAGTTGGCTGAAGCTGCACTCACGGATTGTCGTTTGGAGGATATAGACTCCGGCAAATATCAACTCATATTTGCTTCTGCAGGTTTATCCAAGCCATTTCTTTCTTCTCTTAAAAAAAACCTCACTGTTGTACTATTATACTCTCATGATTATCTCGAGTTAGATCTTCGAAGAAGGGGAAGAAAATTGCTTTCCGTGACTCGATAGGTCTACGTGCTTTTGCTGTTGTTTTTGTCGGGAAACGAGACTTCCGGTGTCGTGAAAAACTCATTTTGATTGGTTACCCACTGATTTCCGAAAATGCAGTGAAGCGCAACTAATCATGGTGCGTTTTGCGGTTTAACAGGCTTTTCGGGCAGGCGTCTTCTCATTTTACCCCTCCCCCATCCCCCACCGTCTAACATGGCGGTCTAAACTCGATCGTCCCAACAAGACGCCTGCACTGCAGGCTATGTCCAACATGAAGTAATATCAAAAAGACAATTCGTGATGTTTATTCTTAAAGAGCATTGAACCATGGATAACACCAGCCATCTACCAGTTCTCTCGTTAGTGTATCTCTGTTCAAAACAAACATTACATACAATTCAGTTTTACAAAACTACATTACTCACAATAACTTTACGATTAATACTACATTACGTTCATACTACATCAGATACAATACTAAAGACTACACTTCTACATTACCAACAATAATAAATTATTCACAATAACATTATGCATTGTTAATACCAAAATTTTCCTTTTTTAGTTAATCACTCAATTAATTAACTAAATGAAATTAATTATCCCTATTCAGTTTGGATATTTGCTGTAACACAATGGCTGATAATTCATTTTAGCAAGTTCTGTTAGTTTTACATTTCAAGGCTTGTGCTTGCCTTCCAGGACGTTTCCGAATTCTACATATTCATATGGCTAATCACACGGTTTTGAGATCAATTTAAAATTAATTTGTACGAGTGAGCTATTCAAAAATTAGCTGCAATTGCACAAGCCGCTTCGGCGAGGGCGATTTCAGGTTTTTGAAAAACTCACTCGTGCATATTAATTCCAAATTAAACGATAAAAACCGTATGATTACTTATTGATAAAATAAACATGAAAATTCTCTTGGAGGAAGTGCCGGAAAATCTTTATTGAAGCCATTTTTTCTCATTCGAGAAAACGTTTTCAAAGTTTCAGCAAAAAAAAATTATCATCATTGTACGTGATATCATTGGCTTAGAAAATCATCTATTGTCTTTAAGCCATCACAATCCAGAATTACGATGTGTAATTTGCACTGGTGTTACACTTGAACTGTACTATTCTCAACCAATCAGAATCTATTATTTTTCATGTATATTATTATTGGTTTTATAGTGATTTAAGGAGTCCTGGTGATATATAATTCATATAAATTTTTGTTAAGACAACGCGCAAAGAAATTATTTTCCAGACGGCACATGCTATTTGACACTCGTACGTAAACCTTTGCGTATTGTGTTTTATGGTTATTTACTCGTTTTATTTGTACAATTCACTCGGTTGAGTGAAAAGCTTTTTGATGAATTTCTTTAAAGGTGATTGTATCGAGTACGAAATGTCATTCAAAAGGTCAAATTTTCTTAAGTTCTTAATGTATTTTCAGAATAATAAGTATTTTTGTAGTATCGTTGTTTCTGTTGTTTCTGTTGTTACTCTTTTTAGTTAACTCCCTGATTTCCGTAAACTTGTATACCTAATCTTTTTAGTTAACTTCCTGATTTTTGCAAACTTGTATACCTGCTATTTTTCTTTTTTTAGTTAAGAAGTTAAGACATGACCCACATAGATTAGCCTGTGGCTACCTGTGGGCATGTCCAATTTGTTAAAATATTTATTAGAAAATAAAGAATAAAAAGAAAAAAAAGTAAATTATTAGTATTTTGAAGGAGCTCCGCTTTTAGACTTGGCAAAATCCATACATTATATAAAATGTTTACACGGTGCAAAAAGGCCTGGGTATGAGGGTAGCGCCAAAGTGTTTTGCAGCACTTGTGGTTAGCGGTTTTCCTTGTAAGTTTGCTTTATAAACTATTCATTCTTTTAATTACCTACGCCTATTTGCTCCCACCCTGCTCAACAAGATTGTACGCAGTATACTCCCTGTGGCTTTCAAGGATAATATTTGGTTGTTTTAGAGGTATACATCGAGAAGACATGAAAATCGCATTGTTTGTGGGTTTTGTGTTTTTTTGTTCAATCTGGGCCAAAGGTAAGTGGGACTATGAGAAATAATGAAGTATTTCGTGTTTTCGCCACTAGAAGCTATTGTACACACGAAGAGCTTTGATAATGCAAACATGAGGAACCCTAGATTAAGTGTTTCTTTAGTGTTTTATACCGCAACAGTAAGTACTACAGTTAGTCCTTAATCGCAAATGGAAAAGTCGCGTTAAATCGAAGGATTATGGCTACTTTGTCGCTGATGGCTGGTTGTTGCAAGGCGGCCATCCCGAACGAGTATCTGTTACTAAGTAAAAAAGGCCGATTGAAATAGGAGCACGCTACGGCGAATCGAAATATAAGTGAGAATTTTTGACAAAACCGTGCTTTTAGTTAACAGTGGTAAGAGATCTGTTGAGTGATTTTTACTGGAAATATGAATGGGCCTGCGAAATTTGTGACTTTGTTGACTTTGAATATCGTTTGTAGTCTAAGGCGGGTCATATGACATTCCTAGAAATCGCAATCGAAATTGAGGGATTCACAACAGCAGATATTACACTGAATTAACCTGTAAACTGACCGTAAATTACTAAGAAGAATGATCTCAGATCACAAATGCTCAGGTCCCAGTAAACGCTACACAAATCGTTAAATTAGGTTTCTACTCGGAATTTAACATTTGCTAAGATTTAATATCGTTCGCAGTCTAAAGAGGGTCACATGACACTTTTCCTAGAACTCGCCATCGAGAATGAGCGTTCCACATCAACAGATATTGCACTATCTGGATATTACACAATTATTGAAAGATATAGAATGTTGCTGCTACCCGTTGAAGGCAACTTCCTCATCCTATGGAGATCAGAATATGTAGCTTTTTCTGTCGTTTCTGTGTTCGTTAGTAGTGCATTGGTCCGGCCTCATGAAAAGCTTGTCAGTTCCCAGAAATCTCCAACTTTGGTTCGAAGTCAATAATGATTTTCGAAGAAAGTCGAGAAGAGAAGATTATCAGAAAGTTGCTTATTAGATCCACAACTTTCTTTTCGTAGAATGAACTGAAGGCGACCGAAAGGAATTCTTAAATTTGAAAATGTGTACAAACTTAAAGTTGCTCTCTTTACGCATAAAATTCTAAACGGCTCAACAAACATCTCAACAATATTCCATAGATCTCTTACGCAAGCCTCTGAGATACATACCTACAATACCAGATTTGCCTCTAAATTAAATTTTCATAGGCCAAAAGTAAATAATAATTATGGGACCTCTACTTTCGCTTTTGTTTCATCTCAACTTTGGGAAACTATTCCAACAAATATTAAAAGACTGCCGTACACTTCCTTCTGTAATCAATATAAACTATACCTTTTAAACATGCAATCTTCTGAACAACCTGTATATTAGCTTACCTATGATCTGCCATGTTTTATGCATTTACTGTTCATATATGTATATAATTTCTATTTTTATTGTAACTAATTGATGTGTCATGCTAATTGTTTTGTACGTGTCAGTGACCAACACGAAAGCTTATGCTACTTTGGTCACTGAGCACAATTTTTCTGGATATGTATTGTTTAATTTCTTTATTTTGTATTTCTTGTAATTTCAGTAAATGTTGATAATGTTATATTTTGTAAATAGTGCATAATAATAAAAAATCTGAATCTGAATCCTAATACGTGGTTTTCATACACGCACAAGAAATTCGTAGATGTTTTGCTTCTAAAGAGTGGCCATTATTTCAATAAAGCTTTTGTCTTGAAATAGTCCTAGTAACCCTTACGTCGATAGTCTTCGTTGAACCACTTCCCCCAAAACATTTCGCAAGACCCAAATTTTTACAAAACAATTGAGCACAAACGAGGGTCATAGGATTCACTAACAGAGGCCTGCATATGCAGTGGAAATAATGTTAAATTTGAATCCACGGCGAGAATATTCTTGTATGAGTCTATCATAAAGATTACGTTATAAGTAGAATACGGTGAAAAGAAATTACTATCTCTGCCATTGCGACGGCCGAAAATATCACTATAACACGAGACACAAAAACACCGACTTGCACTACGTTCAAGGAGCGTTGAGTGTGACCTTTTTGTATTCTTACCAGTACTTCTATTCTCCTTTTTAGTGACATTGTAATATTTAAAAACATAAATTACACTACACACTCAAAACGAATACTGCACGCCAGTGATTATATGATAGATACTTAAGCAAAATAAAATCTCTTAACTTCATATAGAAGCGATTAAGTCTTCACATGTGGCAATATACTTTTCTAGATTGAAATTTTTCGTGCATAGAGATGACAAAATCCTAGAACAGCTATGTTTTGCAATTTTTGTACGGATTAGTATTGGCATGTCATTGTTCGGATGTCTTAGCTTGAGTTTACACTTGCGCGGCTTTACATGTTGGCCGAAGTTTGATTTAGGGTCTGTGTGTCATTGGCCCAGAGCGAAGGAATCATGTGCCAGCCCAGTTGTTCTTTGCCCACCTATGATAAGGTGCAAGTCCTGTAACTATTCACCTCCACTTCGGTGAATAATTGTTAATTATGTATGTACACGCACTCGACCAGGCGTTCAGTTGCGTGCGCTGACGCGGAAATCGTGGGCAGTAGGGATGTGAAATGCAATACTGAGGAATCACCTTAACACTATCCAAACACCAAAGACATTCGAAAACCGAAATGTCCTACGCTATAATCTAAAACAAAGTACACAAAAAATATTTTCAACCTACAATCCGAAGAGAAAAAAATATTCAGCCGCGGCAGGGCAAATATTCTTATAAAAAGAGTGTATTGTAATTCCTTCCAAGAGTTACGTGACGTATCCCACTGTGCATGCGAGAATTAACAGTTTTGCATGCAGTTATGTAGGACTCGTTTTCCAGTTTATATAAACATTGTTTTCGGAAGCAGCCAAACTATATTTTTTTCTTTACTGCGAATTGTTTATCTTTCCCGTTAGTGGTAAGAAGGTGTTTCTTCACTAGCTGTTATACTCTTGTACTGCTGCAGGTCATTTTTCTCAGTCTACCACCTTGGTCACAAGTGTTGGAAATGTCATTTTATACGCATTTTGCCCCGCCCCACCCCTGTGCAATGTTGACAAAACACTTTGATCTAACGCAAGTTTGCATTTGACTATTTTCCAGCATTCAAAGGGGGAATGGGGTGCTGGCACTTATTCAATAGGTATTACGGTTATGAGTTTTGCCATTTTCCAACGCAATTTGTCCACGATTGTAGTTTACAGACCTCTAAGATTACGATATATAGTTTCAAAATTTTTATTATAAGGCTTATTATGTACCAGTCAATTCCAAAACCTCCCATCCCCCACCCCGGGCAATCCCCGGACATTTGACTGGCGTTAAGTTCTGTACAGTGGGGAATTTGACCCAAAATGAGGCCCGCCCTGTGGGGCATTTGACTTTCGTGTCAAAACATCTGTCAGCGGTCGGAAGCAAAAGGATTTCGCAATTCTTTGATTCAGCGCGTGAGCGGCGTTCACGGATCATTGCTCTTATCGATTCCACGCGGATTTTTCTGTTGTTGTCGTTTTTTATAGTTTTATCGTGGAATATGCCTTTGTTTAAAGTGTGCAGCGAAGACAAGCTGAACAAGAAATTCGTATTGCCTGAAAATTTTGCAGAACTTGTTTCTACAGTTGCTTTAACATGCCTGATCAAGAAGGGTGGCGGATTTGACCCTCTTGAAGCTCTAACGGGTGGGGCATTTGACCGTCTAAACTGGCAACAAAGCGGGGAATTTGACCAAGTCAAATGCCCCGGGGTTTGCCCGGGGGAGAGGGGGCATGGGCGGTTTTGGAATTGACCGGTACATTATGTCTGGATTTATGAAAACGGTGCTGAAGAATTGAAATCGCGCCCTAAGCGGGCGTTTTTTTTCTCGCCAGAAAGGCGACGATATAAAAGGTGACGATATAAAAATTAAAAGGAAGGTAAGTCCTTTTTTCCTTCTTTTACTCCTTTATCTTCCTTTCATTGCTGTCCTTTCTCCATTTTTTACCCGTTTGCATGGCTTGGAGGCGGCGTAAAAGTTTAGTGAAATCAACGTGAAATAAGGGTGATAGGGGGTGAAATCTTTCGCACCGTTTTCATAAATCCAGACATATTTCTAGGCCATATAAAGCGCGTTCTGATTGGCTAATTGTCACTGAATTGTAGGGCATTATTCTCCCGTAATGCTTACGGGCCGGTTACGGGCTTGCAAAAACAAAGCAAAAAGTAATTAAAAAACCATCTTTATTTTTGTTGTTGGTGCCATATAATAAACAACTTAATAACCTTGACCGTTCGGTCGTTACGGGAAAATCTCAAACCTCGGCCTACCGTATTGACCTCGCTATCGCTCGGTCAACACGGCAAGGCCTCAGTTTGAGATTTTTACGTAACGACCTCACTCTCGGTTATTAAGTAGTTAGTAACGGTCACTTTTAAAGATGTGTGGTAAATTAGCATTGGAAACGTCAAGTTCTGCATTAAAATGCGTTGGAAAACAATGTTTATTACCGTTAATTGTGTTATATTCTAAATCCACGATACTGTTTCAACAGGTGTTACGTTTCGACAATGCTATTTCTGCTCCAGTGCGAAAACTTACGAAGACTGCCAAGCAAGTGCTCAACTGCAACAGTGCTATGATTCCTACCCATGCATCCAGATTTACAAGGCATTCGACAACGGATCGTTGCAAGGCGAATATTTTTACAAAGGCTGCGTATTACAGCGTGCCTGTGAACAGGTAAACAAAGGAAACATGACCGAGATATGCCCATTGCTTCTGCACAATCCCTTCGCTGAATGCAGGGGAAAGTGCTGTTATGGAGACGAATGCAACAAGGGAGATATTCTGGATCTCGTTACAACTGGGCATGACTCCAGCACAAGCTCAGGGAAAACACCTGTTACCAGCGCCGGCATTGTGCAATGTACAAGTGTTCTTGGTCTGTTTTTTGGTCTGTTGTTGGCAGTTGTTAGTGTCAACTACTAATCAGCACATATTCTGACGATTCTTATACTTGAATTGTGAACACATTAATCTGGCTGAGAATATTAATATGTTGAGGTTTTGGATGTTGTAGTATGAGAGATCCCAAGCAAACAAAGAGGTAATTTTTCCTGTATTAGTCAATCATTTTCTTTAGTTTGAAAATTAATGTATAAATTTTTCATATAATTGTTTTGTTTAATTTTAAATTTATTGCAAGATTTCATTCATATTAATTTAAGTTAAATAGCATAAAACTACCATCTTAGATTTGCCAAATCCTATTTGCAGTGTAGTCTTAGCTTCGCCTAGTCCCTAGTCTTGCCCCCTTGTCCGCGCAAAGTCTGGGAAGGGTTTGACTGAGCCTGGAACGCCTGGGGACTAGGCTGGTCTTAGCGTAAAAATTGTAAGCATTTTTATTCAATAAAACTGTAAACTGTATGTCTTTCTGACGCCTCTTTGCGCAAATACACCCATTCCAATAGCACAAAAAATATTTAGTCGAACCCATGACTTCTGCGATACAGGCGAAGCAGTCAAGCCTTTAACATCATCCAAACACAAATACATTCGAAAACAGAAATGACCTAAACTATAATCTAAAAATATTTACAAAAATATTTTCAACTCACAATCTGCAGAAAAAAAATAAGAATATTCAGCCTCGGCCGGAAAAAATGAGAAAGAGCTGTCATGTTGGTTGAAAAATTGATTTATTTCGGGAAATTTGGCTGTCTGAACAGTTCATGTAGTAGAAAAAGTATTATTTTAATGTTTTTGAGTTCCTCATTTTGTAGCAAAACTCAGTGAGATGTTCCCGCTGGTTTCCGGCCGCCATACAAATCTCTATAAATTTGGGTAAAAAAATCTCTCCGCATATCTCGCTAAAGAAAAATTGCTGTGATCTGAATCTTGGCTGAGAGCTGTCTGCATGTCTACCTTCTTTCGTTTCCTAAATTCTTTATTTATTCAACGGTTTTTATTGAGGTTATTCAATCTGGTTCCCAGGGTCTCTCATCTTATCGCCTAGGCATGATGGGGCGAGCGAGGATGGGAGACCCTGGGAACGAGGTTGAAGTTTATTTTGATATGGCGTGACTGGGAGTTGCGTGACGTGTGACGTGGAAAATTAACATTTTTGCATGCAGTGGTAAAGACTATATTGTGTTGTATCTGGCACTTATCATGCTTGATTTAATGCTGTTGTTGCTGCCGCAGCTAGTGAGCCTGAAGCGAACGAGCGAGGCAGCTCTCTAATGAGCAGAAGATTACATTATAGGGGCTTGCAATCACTTTTTCTTACCAAACGCAAGGAATTGTGGTTATGCGCAAATGGGAGATTTGGGATGCGCAGTGGTATGCGCGAGGAATTGTGGTTATGCGCGAACGGAAATATTTTTAGGATGCGCAGTGATATGGCGCAAGGAATTGTGGTTATGCGCCGATGGATGATTTAGGATGCGCAGTGAACCATAGAATCATTATTTTCACTACTTGCTGTGACGCTAAAATCGATTAAGCGACTCGCCGACGCGTGCTGAAAGATGAAAACTATATATTGCAAAAAAGTTAATATTATACCTGTTCGCAGTGCATCAAAGACTTTAACGAAACATCGCTTCTGTGGATAGAGATCATTTCACCGTTTAAATCGCCGATTTGTGCCGAATAGGACCGGAGATATCATTATTTTCAGTACTTGCCGTGATGCTTAAAGGGACACATTCAGCTTTGTGACTGCGCTGACCTGGACACTAGTTTTTCTCACTTTGGAAAAAGTTTACCTCAACCTGAAATCAAAGTTAATGTAGAAATCCCCTTCTTTTTTCTTAGTGTTTCGCTTGATTTTCAATTGTTTTCTGAAAAACCTGTTTTTGAGTGTCCTTTTGCTCATCCTGTGTTATTACTTTTAACATATCTCGTTAGAAACAGTTTATTGCGCCTCTGGTATATGCAAATTAGCTATGGAATGGTATGTAAAGCGCATGTGCACCAGCTGACTGTGTCCCTTTAAATCGATAGACAATTAGCAAGCGACTCGCCGACGCGTACCGAGAGATGAAAATACGGAATCCGAGGAGGCTCACCCACTTTTGTTTTCATTTTTATTTTCTTTTGCATTCTAATCAGCGTTTTTATTTCCGTTTCCTTTTTTCTTTTTGTTGCATTTACATTTTATACGGGATTCATTTTTTTTCCCTTTTCACTTACCTTTGCATTCTCATCAGCGTCTTTATTTCTGTTTCCATTTTTCTTTTAATTGCGTTACGCTTGCGTTACGTAGTGCCACGCGCCCCATGTTTTGGTTTTAAATTACTCTTCTTTTCTTTTATCATTTGACATATCAACTTTCGTTTTCATTTTGAATTTTGCTTTTCATTTTGACTTTTTCGTGACGTCAAAATCAAAATGGCTAGCAAAAATTCCTTATATGGAAGCTCATTATCAAGCGAGCAGTCTTTCTCAGGGCGGGCGATGATAGCGATGCCGATGTCCAACCGAGCTTTGGCAGAGGTCTTTTTCTATCTATGTGATAGGATCATGGATTAGGATCATTTGACCCGATTTAATAAACTGCATATATTTTCCTGCTGAGTGCTCGGCAAAAAAGAGCGGAATTATCTATTATTTATTATTTAATTAACTTGCACATTGCGGTACTTCTCTTG